>CM053503.1:55691002-56009577 GCA_028627145.1 Eidolon dupreanum
GCATCCCTCTCACTTCAAGTTAGGTTGAGTGTTTCCTGTATCCTGAGTTTCTCCCTCTTTATGAATCATCCCTGTCATTGCACAAACTTCCCTAGAAATCTCCCATTTTACAAAGAACTCTCCTTTGACCCTATATAACCCTCTACCTACTACATCATTCTCTGCTCCCTTTTACAGCAATACTTCTGGGATTAGATGTGTATACTCACCAGTTCCATGTCCTCGCCTCCCATTCTCTTTTCACCCTTCTGAATCTGGCTGCTGTCCTTACTCTGCTAAGACTGATCCTCAGTGATTTCTCCCATGACCCCTTGTGGCCAATTCCAGTGATCACTTGTTCTCTGTTCATCTTACTTGATCTCTCCACAGCATTTGATAAGCCATTTCATACTTTTAAAAACTTTTTCTCCTTCAGCTTCTCCTCATTTAAGTCCTGCCTTACTGGTTACTCCTTCTCAATCTTTCTTGGCAGAATCTTTTTCTGCTATTTAATTTCTAACTGTGGGACTACCCAAGCCAAGGGCTCAAGCTTATAACCACTTGAAAGACTACATATTTTACTTATTTCTTATGTATCTCGTCTTGCTGAAATACAACTTCCAGAAGACCTTTTCCCACTTTTTGAAGATGCTGAAATAATCTAAATCTTTCCGAAAATTCGCAAGTACAGTACACAGTCTTTTTGTTTTTTTCTAAATAGCTTAAGAGTAAATTGTCAACATGGTGTCCAGTGCCCCTGAATCATTAACTGTGTAATTCCTAAATCTCAAAGCATCATTCAAATCAGGAACTTAACATTGACACATTACTGCTATCTAATCATCAACAGATCTGATTTGGGTTTATGAAATGTGCTCATATGTTCTTTGTAATAAAAAGATCTAATTCAGAATCATGAGTTGTATTTAGTTGTCATTTTTATTTTTTTAGTTTCCTTCAATCTGGATTATTTCTTCAGTTTTTTTTCTTGACCTTTATGACTCTAACACTTCTGAAAACCACAGACCTGTTATATTGTAAAATGTTCAAAGATTTTTCTGATGTTTTCTTGATTAGGTTAGGTTATGCCTCTTTGGCAGAATGCCACGAAAGCCATGCTGTGCTCTTTTCATTGCATCCTCTCAGGTGGCATGAAGTTTTGAAATGTTCTGTATTACCGATGATGTTCACCCTGATCACCTGATAACTAAACAGAGCTGACTGAAGAGAGAAAGCAATGCTTATTGGAGATTTCCATTAGTGTTTTTGATAAAATATTATTTCTTACCTATAGCTGTTATTTCAGTAGAATCAAGTTCTCCAAACAAATCTACTCCTATTCTGGGAATGAGATAAAAATCAATATCAATGTTTCATCATTTTAAAAAGAAATTCAATTTCTATGTTGCTTAGATTCAACTCCAGGATATTATTTCACATTAGAATGATATTCCAGATGAAAACTGAGTTCCTAATGTGACACTAATTACAACTAAAACCTAGGAGCACATTTCTTGCACTTTTATTCAGCAGACTCATTTAAAATATATTTTCTTAGAAGTTGCTACAAGGAATTACTAAAAATTATCATAAACAGTGACTAATATCTTTCATAGACAACGTTTTTCAATTAAAAGCATGTCTATTATACAAATTATCTTTTTCAATTGTTTTTAATTTTAACAAGGTTAAAAATTCTTAATATTTACAGAGTAAACAGTTTTACAAGGTTTGTTATGAAAAGTATATCTCCCCATACTGCCCCCTTCCCATGCAACCAGTTTCTACTATTTTAGCTTAATATTTCTATATTTACTTCCATGCTTTTAAATATTAGGCTTATATTGCTCTTTTTTAGTTCTCCTTGGATTTTATGATATTGATTTCTCGCTATGGAAATTAAGGATTAAGCTCCATTTTCTCCTTCCCCATCTCCATGAAACATGGTACTCTTCCCCCAAGCCCATTTTCCCAATGTAATTATTTTATTTCCAGTGCATATCATTTTTTGTTAAATTAATACTACATAATGATATATAAAATTACTTTCTTCTTCTATACAAGATTTTATTTGCCTTAGGGCTAATAACTGCATAATTCTTAAATTTGCTGTTTTCTGTGTATCTGTCATTATTTCAACTCCCAAACTCTAGGTCCAATATTTAAATCTTCTCTCAAGTCTTCAGACGCAGCTAGAATTTTGTCAATTTCATCTTTCTAAAGCAGTAATTCCCAAAGATTTCTGATCAACTCTAAATGGGACTGGTAGCTGTCCATACCTAATCCATAGCTATTGTCCCGTGCTCTTTCTTTCAACATTACCTTGGGGTTCTCTTTTATTTTCCCTTCATATTTGAAATTTATTATGTTTCCTGCATTTCATAATTTCCTCCTTCTTGGTTTATTCTCTTATTTTGGTGGATCACACATCCAGAATCTTCCTACAGAAGGGTGCATAAGAGGGTTTTGTTTGTTTGTTTGTTTGTTTTGAGACTCAACATGTCTGAAATTGTCTTTATTCTAGTCACACACTTTGTTGATAGCTGACTGGGTATGGAATTCATTTTTCTTCAGAATTTAAGGAATGCCGTTGCTCCCTAGATCCCAGTTGCTATTGAGCAATCTGAAGCCATTCTGAGTTTGAAGTCTTTATAACCTGGAAATATGTGAGATCATCTCTTTATCTCCAATGTTGTGAAAGCTGACAATGATGGGCTTTGATGTGGATCTGTCTTCTTTGTTCTGGGTGCCTGGTAGGATCTTCCAGTTTGGAAACTGACATCCTTAAGTACTTGAATCATTTATTGATGATTTCTTTCCTTCTATTTTTGTTGTTGTTGTTCTCTCCGGAATTTTTAGACTGGTCCTCTGATGTAGTTATGGACTGAATTGTGTCCCTGCAAAATTTATTTGCTGAAGCCCTTCAAAGGGGTGATTTAGGGTAAATGATGTTGTAGGGGTGGGGTCCTAATCCAATAGGACTGGAGTTCTTATAAAAAGAGGAAGAGACACCAGGGATGAGTGCACACAGAGAAAAGGCCATGTGAGAATGAAGTGAGAAGGCAAGCATCTGCAAGCCAAGGAAAGAGGCCTCAGAAGAAACCAAGCCTGACAACACCTTCATCTTGGACTTCCAGCCTCTACAGCTGTGAAAAAAATAAATTCCTGTCATTTAAGCCACTCAGCCTGTGGTATTTTGTTACGACAGACCTAGCTAACTAATACAGATGTTCTTATCTCTGTCTTCTGCTCTACTTTCTGGGAGATTTCTTTGATAATATTGTTCAATCCTTTTATTGAGGTGTTCCTTTCTGATATATTTTTAATTTCCACAGAACTTTCTTGTTCTCTGAATGTTCCTTTTTTTATTCTTTTGTATCACATTGACTGTATTATTTTATGTCAATAAGTAATAATAATTTGGGCTTGTTTTTAGTTTGTTTCCTCTCATCTACTGTTGTTTACCCTGGATTACATTTTTGATATTAAAAGCATTTGTTATTTGGTAATCCTTGGTTATCTATTTAAATTTTGGAGCAGGAAAGTAGATTCATTTGAAGTTTTGAGGGCCTATGTGGATTTGACTACGTGTACTTGGCGGAAGAACCATCCAGGTGGGTCTAGTTTCACGGAGATTTTTAGATTTCTCTAGTAAGAATGAGAGGGTTGGTGTCCTAGTTGGAGATTTGAGAAATCTAGGGAAAAGTTGAAAATCTAGTTTTAAATAGAAGAGAACTCCTGACCAGCACCTAAGTCTTGAATTTAAATTGAAGACCATTAATTCGGTCCTGCAGTAAATCTGCACAGTAGTTAGAACCACAGAAGCGCAATGGTGGAGAGGAAATTTGTGTCCAGCTATGCACCCTGAATTCCAAAGTAAGTAGGAAAGGAAGAGTAGGAAGAAGGGGATAAATAATAAGCGGTTCAAGCACTGAGGTCTAGCTGAAGACTACGAAAAGTCGTGCGGGTAAGTAGATTTCATGAACTTAATTTCAGAAATGGAATGCTTTTCCAATGACGAGGTATTAGCTCCAAAAGGCATTTTTCGGTCCTTACAGAGTTAAAGCTCTAGTGGTGACACGCGAACCGCAGACTCCCGCGTCGTAGTGTCGCTGGGCGATGCGGGCCGGGGCCGACCCCAGAGCGGCGCCTCGGCGCATGTGCAGAGCGAGCGCGCGCTCGTTGCGCCTGCGCGCGGTGTCGCCACCGCCGCTCGCGACCGGTTCTCCACCCGCGCGGGGTGAATGGACTTCTGGGACGCCGCCCTCGCGAATACTCGGCGGTTCCTCGTCTCAGTGCGCGCCAGTGAGTCGCTCTCCCTCGGCCAGAAACCCTCCGCTGGGGCCCGTGCAGGAGGAGCGGGGCCTATAAGCGGAGCGGCGACCCCGCCGGCCTCGGTCTCTTTCCTTGGCGGCGGCGGCGGCGGCGGCTTCTTCTGTAGGACAATATGTTCAAGAGAATGGCCGAATTTGGGCCTGACTCCGGCGGGAGAGTGAAGGTCAGTGCTCGGGCCGCGCCTCCCATCCGGGAGTGCTTCTCTGCTCCGGCTCCTCCTCACGCTGCGTGTGGAGGGTGCGCTGTTTCCCTCTCGCGCCTTCTTGCCTCGAGCTTGAACCGTGGCTTCCGAGGAAGAAGCCCTTGAGGAAAACTCAGTGTTTCGTTGGGCCCCAACTTCACAGTGTCACCACCTCCTTTCCATCTCCTGCTTTCTGGAGAAAGCAGAATAAGGAAAGAAACCGCTCCAAGGGCTTGATGCTGCCAGCTCGGGTCACTGGTAGCGCCAGCGTCCTGATGGTGAGGATAATAGCAGTAGCACGTTTGCCGTGTGTCAAGCATAGCGGCCAAAAGCTTTATTCAATTCTCTGATTCAGTCCTTACAGCAACTTTACAAAGACAGTATTGCCCACAGTGTTTCCGAGTACGATAACTGAAGAAATGGGGGATAGCAAAGGTCAGAAAACTTGCCCAGGTGTTGCAGAAAAGTTGCAAAAACTCAGACCAGCGAGAAATCAAGCAGCACCCGGAGGTTTGGAGTAACTCAGTTTGATTTCACCCGGGGTCCCAGAAGAGCTAGTGCTCTGAAAATCTGGGCCTCGAACTTAAAGGCAATTTTGTTTTTATACTCAGGTTGTTACAGTTAGTATGGGCTGATTTACAGACCTCTGAAATTGCTACAGGCCGTTAGAAATCATAGAATTTTCTATCTAACAAGCGTTAAAGTAATACATCTTTTGTAACAAGCACCAAAGCAATACTTCTTTAGTGGAGGGTGAGTTCTCAGTTGATCTTGAGATCTCTAGCCTTGCATCAGGCATGTTTACAGAAGCAGAAGAGAGCTAATTAGAAATGTTGGCCAATGGAGAGGGAAATTCCTCTTCACAAGTTCATGACGTTTCCAAAACTAAGACATTAATCAAGGCATGCAGAGAACATTGCCTGGCGCATAGAAAACATAAATGTTAGCTTTTAAAGTTGTCTCAGAGCCTGCCATAACGTTTGACATGGTAAAATTTCCCTGCCACTTTCTTACGTTTCCCAGCACGTTAATTTTTAAGGCAGGACCAGTTGGTTTCCGAAATAACATCTATTTGTACCCCTTTTTATCAGGAAATTTTTTTAAATCACTTGTTTTTACACCAATCTAGTGAATACAGGTTTTTAAAAGAATCCTGTGTATATCATATTGTTTTCACATGATTTTGATTATACTGTGTTTTACAACTGTCATACACAGTGCTTTAATATCATATGTAAAGTGGGAGTTTTTCAGAAATTTCAGAAGCTGCGGAAATTTAAGGGGAAAGATGCCAAGTAAAATTGATAGTACTAGAAGCTTCATAAACATATATATTTTGCCCAGGTTTTGGGGCAAGGTTTTGGATGGATTGGAAAGTACTTCCAAACAAAGAGTTAAAACAGATTTTGGAAGAGGCCTACAGAACTCTGTATACTTGTAATCATGTTAGGTTCTAAAAGTTTGTAAATTTAAGTCCTGTGACTTCTGGAGATTTAGGCCTGTAGTCTTCAAATGCTTTTCCACCAAAAAGGAGTATGAGTCATGTAACGCTTTAAAATTAGGGACTTATATCTTCTCCATGCTGATTGTTATGCTATCTTACAGGCATCTTTTTCCAATTTAGGTAAATTTCATCCAGGTAGAAAGACTGTTGATACATGAGCCCCTTTTTTATCTTTAGGAACTCTGATTTCCTACCAACATGTAGCAGCAGCTACAGGATCTATTATCCACTCACCATGTCAGCCAGCACCCCTCGTCCTCATTCACTCAGGCCTTGAACCTAAGTCCCCATCACAGACACTTACTGCGATTAAGTTCTCATGCAAACTGCCTTCTTCTAAACTAACTTTAGGGTAATAGGTATTGGATTTATTAGTTATCCAAACAAAAGTTTTTCCATTTGTTCACTGCTTTCCCCATTTTTTTATGGATGATAACATTGCTACAGCACTTTTCACATGTGGTATATCTTGCTCTTTGACCTTCAGATACATTCTTAGTATTGAATAATTGGTCTGAAAGTCATGCGCAACATTCAGCATTTGGTCTTCACTTGAAATGCTTTTCTCCTTTCCATAATCTGTCAACACTCACTGCCTTTACACTTATGGATGTGATGAGAAACATGTATGTACATCTCAGAACTGAGCACAAATGTAGCAAACATGCCATTGGCCAGTGTTAAAGAAACATCAGTCATCCAAATGCCACTTTATCATTATCCGAATGCAACTGTAATATTTAACATTTTTATTTAGATCAATTTTTAAAAGCCCATTCCTAAGCATTAATGTTTTTGAAATTGTGCGTTTGAATCGCTATAGTTGTGGTTTTTCTAATACTGATTAAGCACGTAAATAATAAAGTGAAAAATGTTTGCTTTTATTCTACCTAAAATCCTCTCCCAAACTGCCTTTAATATTTGTACCTTGCTTTGGAAAACACTGCCACAAGCTGATAAAATAAGGACATTGCTATCAGGTAATGGCAGTGGAAGTTGGTTCTTTCTTCCACAACCTCGTTTTAAAGTTTGTAAATAAAGAGCCTTTTGTGTTTCTTTTCAGAAAAACTCTCAAAGTACTTTACATGTTTTAAGGAGGCATTTCAAAGTGAGAACATTGTAATTTGGTGTTATTTGTATCGATATGAAATGAGGATAATCGTCTGAAATTTTTTTATTGAGAGAAAATGTTATAAACAAACTCGAGGTTGTTAGATTGCCTGCTGTTTCTTAAAACAAGCTTTCAGAGCTTTTACTCTGTTTGGTGTGTCATTACCCAAATAAATATTAGTCAGTGTTTAAATTATTTTTCTTGTAGGGGGTTACTATCGTTAAGCCAATAGTTTATGGTAATGTTGCTCGATATTTTGGAAAGAAGAGAGAAGAGGATGGGCATACCCATCAGTGGACGGTATACGTAAAACCATATAGAAATGAGGTAGGCACTACTTTTTCTGATAACTTTTTTGAAGGTACGGTTTGTTTTGCTTGAGGATAAATCGTAATATTATTTTATAGTGACTTTCTGATTATAAAATTGGTCCTTTTTAGAAATGTTACTGATAAAGTCGAAAGTGTAAAGAGCTGTCATCTTCATGTAATTGTTCAGTAGAAATCAATTTCCAAAAATGTTTCCTATTAAAATTAAGTTACAGTAACAACTATGCTGTAAACACAACACGTATTCCAATCACCATGTCTTAAGTTAGCCTAGTATTTAATCGTGCTTCAGGAATAGTAGTTAATTTTTAAGTTATAATTTGGTAATAAGACCACCAGAGAAGACGAAAGACAAAACTGCTATACAGTCTGGCTGCTGGTAAATTTTGTTTTGTTGCTGAATCTGTAATACCTGGAATGAAGCCACTACATGATAGGTGTTCAACAGATATTTATTGAATGAATAAATATTCCTCTATTTAAACCCTTCAAAGCCCACACAAAAACTTCTATACGAATGTTCATAGTGGCATTATTTATAATAGCTAGAAAATGGAAGCAACCCAAAAGTCTCTTAAGCATTAAATGAATAAATAAAAGGTGGTATATCCATACGATGGACTATTCTTAGGCAATAAAAGGAAATAAAGTATTGATACATGCTACTACCCATGGAGGAATTTAGAAACATGGTAAGAGAAGGAAGCCAGACTCAAAAGGCCACATATTGTATGAGTCTATTTTTATAAAACGATCAGAATAGGCAAGTCCGTAGACACAGATTAGTGGTTGCCATTGGGTGGGAGGAAGAGGGATTTAGGAGTGAGTGCTAAGGGTCTGGGATTTCTTTTTGTGTGATAAAAATGTTCTAAAATTCATTATGGTGATGGATGTACAACTGCGAATATACTAGAAACTATTGAATGGTACACTTTCAATGGGTGAATTGTGTGGTATGTGAATCTCTCAAAACTTACTTAAAAAAAAAAATCCTTCAGTGACTACCTATTGCCCTCATGATAAAGTTAAAACAATCGTATTTTAGAAAGCATGCCATAATCTTTCCCTATACTGTCTCTTCAGCATTATACCATATCTGTGTTTGCCTCATCATTTCCTTATACCCTACATTCTACCAATATTAAATTACTCGCAAATTCCCCAAGGAAATTAAACCTCTCTATTCATTCCTCTCCACCTACTCTATTCTTATTGTTCCCTTAGATCTTAGTTCAAGTGTATTTTCTTTAGAACTACCTCCTTGATCTCCAAAGACTGTTAAGTGCCCTTCCTATGGTCTTGTACCTCGTGCTCTCACAACACAGATTACACCGAAATGCTGATTTTTCTGTCTCCCCCACTCCACTCCACAGCGAGATCTGAGAATATCCTAAAAGACTCTCTTTACTATGATGGCATCTGATACCCAATATTGGTAGTCACTCACGTTTTCAGAAAGAAACGAATAAAAGTATTTCCTAAAGAGTCTGCAAAGATGCTTATGGAAATCTGCCTCAGAAAAAATGTTCACAATATGATACTAAGTGATAAAAGCAGATATTAATATATCGTCATATATAATTCCAATTTAGAAATATATATAGATAGTAAGCACATAACAAATTCCTAAAAGCAAATTAAAATGATTACTAAACATTACTATTGATGCAACTTACTCTTTTACATTTTACTTTTTACTAGAATGAATTATTTTTGAAAAAGCCACATTCTCTAGGAGAATCCATTTTACGTGCCAGAACTAATGACTATGCTCCTGGGCTTCAAAATAAGTAAAGGAGTTTTATATCCAACAGTTTTAGGTTACTTAGTTTAGTTGACCTTAGCTTTATATAATTTTGTTCTTTGAAGTTGCTTCGTTCTTAGATTTGCTTTGGTTTATTCAGTTATTTCTATATATTTATGTGGTTATTTTTGTGGAAAAATCAAAATTGATTTAGAGTAGTCTGTAGGTATATATATAAACAGGATTTGCAAAATAAGTGAACTGATTCGTATATTCCTATATATTGTGAATTATAAAGGAATTCAGCACAGGCTTCCTTGTTTAAAATAAAAATAAATCTCCCCAGTATAACTCATGTTTTTCAGAAAATTGGATTCTGTTAAAATGTATAACTGAAACTTATTGGATTTCATTAACCAATGTTACCTTAAAAAAATAAATGAATTAATTTTTTAAGAAAAAGGAAGAAAATTGGATTCTATATTTGAGGGGAGGTATATTTTATAAAATTAGCTACGTGTGCTCAGCGTAGTTCCCTCCTAGTTTTTATGTAGCTGGAAGAACTAATTAATTCCTTTGTATTTTAGGATATGTCAGCATATGTGAAGAAAATCCAGTTTAAATTACATGAAAGCTATGGCAATCCTTTAAGAGGTACAGTACAGTTTTTTGATTCTAATTTACAAATTTAAAAAGAGTTAGGAAACTATCAGTAATTTACAATTATAATTGTTTTATTTCTTTGTCTCTTCAGTTGTTACTAAGCCTCCATATGAAATTACTGAAACAGGATGGGGTGAATTTGAAATAATCATCAAAATATTCTTCATTGATCCTAATGAAAGACCTGTGAGTAATGGTTATCTTTGCAAATAGAAAGTAGATTTTTTTAGTTGTGAAAATGTAACAATAGTTAATGAAGAGCTCTTCATATGTTAACATTTGTAGTCAGATACACTTTATATAAGCTTATGGCATGAGTAAAGAGTTTTCATTTTTAATGAAGTGCTTTCTCAACTTTTATTTTTCAATATAGGCCATATTCTACGTAGGTAGGAATTTCTTTAGGCCATCTCTCAAACAAGTATTCCATTTGAACTTGCTATCTTCAGTATAAAGATGGATTTACATCATTAAGTGAAATGCCCTGTTCAGGTTGGGGTAGTTCTAGTTTTAAAAGAAAGCTCGATTTTGAGCTTCCTGGAACTTTTCATTGATAACTGTTCATACATTAATTTTCTTATTTACTATCAAATGTGACATTATTCACTTGAATAAACATCTATAGCTCATTTAAACATTTTCCATGTGATAAGGTTTCTAGATCTCTTACCATTTTTTATTGTCCTTCTAGCATACTCTTACAAACCTTATATTCTGTTTGGCAAGAAATTTTAAATATCCATTATTGGCGAGATATTTTTCAGATATCTTGGTACAAAGATGAAACATTGCTCCTACCCTTAATGAAAACAGTCTATTAGGGAAAATAGAGCACGGAATTCAGCAGATATTGACAGAGAGGGAGAAGGAGAAGTCAGTAATGTTACTAGACCAGAAGCTTTTTTTTTTAACTTTAAGATGGCTTTGAATTCATTTTTATTTTGAGAATATGTGGCCTTCCCTGTCTGTCTTCTATCTCTCATCCCCCAACCCCTCCCAGTTGGAAAATACTTTTCTGAAAGAAATTTTTATATCATTATGAGACAGCTCTCAAAGTCCACTCTTGGAAAAGGAAGGTAATATTACTAACTTATTGAATAAGTTTCTTTATAGATCTACATAGGCCTGAATTTTATTCCCTTAAAGCTGTTGTAGTGTATTTTTAGTATGATAAAACTATTATACTTTTTCAGTAATTGTCTCTTGTTGAAAATAAGTGCCGTGAAAGTTTATTTAAAATATAAAAGACACGGGTAATTTGTGATTTACTTTTGTTATCCAGTAACCTTTTATAGGTCAAGCCATTGTAACAGGAATGGTTGTTTCTAAAAGCAAAATGCTAAAATTGGGTTTTATGCCTAGAAACATCTCTGTGGCAAGTACAGGCATTTTCGTTTCTCTAAGAATCTTCAAACATCGCTCAAAATCGAAGACATCTGTCTTGAAATTTTTGATGACCTGTATCTACAATGAATGCCTCTGGGAGTCTAAATAATAAAATTAGGGCAGGACAGTTTTCTGATGTAGTTTTAAATTATAAACGTCAGACATGCACATGGTTTTAATTGTTTTTAAAAATGAAAAGTACAAGTCTTTTGTATTAGTTTTCTAGGACTGCTATAACAAAGCACCACAAACTGAGTGGCTAAAGACTACAGAAATTTATTCTCATGTTTCTGGAAACTAGAAGTTTCCAGAGCTTCTAGAGGAGGATCCTTTCTTGCCTCCTCTAGTTCCTGGTTGCCCTAGGCATTCCTTGGTTTGTGCCATGGTAACTTCATTCTCTTTCTTTTTTGTCACATTCCCTTCTCTTCCCCTCTCTCTCTCCTTATGAGGACACTAGTCAAATTGGATTAGGGCCTGCACTAAACACTTCATCTTAACCTGATTACATCTGCAAAGACCCTATTTCCAAGTAAGGTCATATTCACAGGTACTGAGGGTTAGGATTTCATATCTTTTGGGCCCGGGGGACACAGTTTAATCCATAACATCTTTTCTCCCATCCCAGGCCCTTTCACCAGGAAAACCACAGTTACGGTTTTCAGTTCCTCTAGAAATTACTCCCATGCATCTCATATATTTAAATACTTTAGTTTGAATTTTTCTAGTTTAGATAGTGCCTGTCTACTCCTAATGATGACAGATAACCTTTTTTCTTATCTTTCCCATTTTTTTTTTTTAACATTTTGCTGGAGGAATCTCTTAGGAAAGGTTGCCCAAGAAATAAACTTTCAGCGTTGCTATCTGAAAATATCTATATTTTTACTTCATACTTGATTGTTTGGATGAAAAATTCTATGTTCCACAGGAGGGTATGCTCTCTTGTCTGTGAGTGAAGGGAAAAGAAGGGAAGGTTTATAGGCCCAGCTACCCCACAGCATTCTTGGTTTCCACACTTGCCAACTTTGAGCTTGAAACCTCTCTGGAGCTCCACTGGGAGCACTGGCCCCCACCTCTGATGCAGTTCTCCTTACGTTTTCAGGTTTTAGAATTCCCTGTTATGGTCTGTCCATTCACATAGTTTCATCTGCTTTCGGTCTGTTCCAGATATTTGTGAAGTTATCTGCTTTAAGTATGGCATGTGATTGATCCATGCTCCTGATAATGCTTTTAGTTACATTTTGGAAAAATTTTGAAGCCTCTGATTTGGTTTCTACAACTTCAGCATGAACTCTGATGTTTTGTCAGCTAGGTTTTATTTTGCTCAAGTAATCGCACATTGTGCTGTAAGACTTTCCTTTTGATGTCTTACTACACCTGTTTTTAAGTATTTTGAAGATATGTTGCTCTTGACAAAGTGAATTATCACAGACTTTTTGTTTGCTACTTATGTAATAATCTTATAGATCATCAAAGAAATTATTTTTCCCTCACTGAACATTGTAGTATTAGCCATTACTTTTAAAAGTATCAAATCTTTTTGCCCCTCAGTAAATTTGTAAACTTTAAGCGTCACAGAATAACTGTCACAACTAATCTAATTTCGCTTATATAAGTAAAAGAATTTATGTCTTAGTGATTTCCCAGTTTAAGTTCCATAGGTATATCTTATGTTATTTTTATATATAGTCACTCTCTAGAAATGCTTCGTAATAGATTCTTACCCTCTTCAAAACATTCATGTTTAGTAGATGTAGATGGATGGTAATACCTAGCAGGAAAAAAAAGGTACAGAGTTTGGGTGATTTGCCACAGTAATTTGTAGGTGAGACAAGATCTAGTCTTTAATTCAGTTACAGGAATGACAGTGTCTCACAGTGATGCTGGTAACCATTGCACAGATTCCATGTCTGTTTTTCTTTCACAGGTGACATTGTATCACCTATTAAAGTTGTTTCAATCAGATACCAATGCAATGCTGGGAAAAAAGACAGTGGTTTCAGAGTTCTATGATGAAATGGTAAGAAGATTTTAGAATGAGAGTTTTAAAAGCATTTTAAATTGTAGAACTTTGAAGTTATTAGGCTTTTTTTCATTCTATCCCTTTAGATATTTCAAGACCCAACAGCAATGATGCAACAGTTACTCACAACATCTCGTCAGCTAACATTAGGAGCCTATAAGCATGAAACAGAATGTAAGTGCAATGAGTTCATAATTCTGAAAAATAACATGTTCTGTAATGGTGAAAGGATCGTATGCTTAGTAACTATTATGTTTTTTTTCTAACGCTATATATATGTAAATTTGTCAGGAGCTGAAAAACAAGATATGTATTACTACAGAACATGTAAGAAGGCTATTTCAAATTGTTCCCAAAGTAGGTCTACTTTCAAAAAGGTAAAAGACAGCCTCTCATAGTGTCTGAAACACTGTCTTTTATTCCCTAAATACATTTAAGCATAGCTTTTCATTAATCTTGTTTAACCTGTCACTCAGTCATTTTCGGTTTGCTAATCTTTGCTAACAAAATCTGTGTGAAGAACCTTGCAGGACATAATTATTCTTTTGTGTACTGCAAACTAGTTATCTCTCTTTTTTTTAACCTATGTCATTTTACATAGTTTCAGGTTAATGCTGAGGTAGAGAATACCAGAATGCCACATTGATGATTAGTCGCGGTATATTTCCCCTCACAGCTGACCTGGTCTCAGAATAGCCTACACATCACTCCATATAGCTACTGCCATCATTTGTACTTGGCACTCAAGATGAAATCTATTTGCCATCCCTGTGTTAACATTTATGTTACCGTTCGGTTTTTCTTTTGATCTTTTATTCATTTGCCTACAGTATATATTGAGCACCAGTTATATGCCAAGCATTGTTCTAGGTTCTGAGAGCCCAAACCACACAAAAAGCCTTACCTTCATGGAGCTTACATTCTAATGGGAGGAAGACAGATTTTAAATAAACAGAATAATAAAGTATAAAGTAGTGATTGGGTGGTATGGAGAAAAATAAAGCAGGGGAGGTAGCACCTTTGGTGGAAGGAGATGGTTAGAGTTTTAAATGACATTTGACATTTGAGATTGTGTCATTTGAGTGAATAACTAAAAGAATAAGGAAGTGAGCCTTGGGGCTTTCTGAGGGAAGAATGTTATGTGTAGCGGGAGCAGCAAGGGCAAAAGCCCTGAGGTAAAAGTATGCCTTGTATATCTGAGGAACAGCAAGGAAGCCATTGTGACTAGAGTGAAAAAGGGGACAAGGAATGGGAGATAAGCAGAGAAGTTAATAGGGCATCAGATCATATAGGAACTTACGGGTAACTGTGAGAACTTTAAATTATTAAACTGAAGGACGGGAAGTCATGTGTGGGTTTTGAGCAGAAGAGTGAAAGTGTATGACTAACATATTAAAAAGTTCAGTCACCCTGGCTGTTGTTTTGAGAATAGACTGTAAAGCAGAAAGGGAAGACGCAGAGGCTATTCCAGTAATCTAGATATGATAGAATAGTGGGTGGTATCAGAGTGATAGCAATGAGGTGGCGTGAAGGGGTTAGATTCTGAATCTCTTTTGAAGACACGCTCAGTAGAATTTGCTGATGGTTTGAATAAGGTGTGAGAGAAGGATGAATAAAGAATGATTCTTCAGGTTTAGGGGCCCAAGGAACCAAAAACTTGTCATTGCTTTTTATAGAGATAGGGAAGTCTGGGAGCGGCAGGCTTTGGGGGAAAGATTAGTAATACAATTTTGGACATGCTGGATGTAGGATGCCTGTAAGACATCTAAGTGGTGATGCTGAGAAGGGAATTGCACCCCAGAGTCTGATATTCAAGGAGAGATACAGGCTGAAGATAAAAATTTGGAAGTTAATATATAGGTGGATTTAAAATTGTGAGACACAGTGGTATCATCAGAGGAGTGAATAAAGTTAGAAAGGAGGCCCAAGGACTGAACTGTGAGTACTGCACCACTTAGAGATTAAGGTGATCACCCTCAAAGGAAATTAAGAAAAAACAATAAATCTGGAGGAAGAAAAAATAGGTGCCTATAATATCCTAAAGCCAAGTGCAGAAAGTGTATCAAGAAAGTCATTAACCATATCCAGTTCTGCTGATAGGACGTTAGATGAGGGCCAAAAAATGGGCTATAGCAAGGTAGAGGTTCTTGATGACCTTAACAGGAGCAGTTGAAGGAGAGTAGTATGGGCAGAAAATAGTTGAAATGGATCAACAGAGAATGAAATTGGAGATAGGCACTATGGACACCTGTGTCTTGGAACTCGCAGTGTGGTAGCGGAAGCAGGATATGGGGTCTACAGGGTAGTGTTTCCAGGGGGAAAGAAACTAGTATATTTGTTGGCTGAAAGCCAGTAAATGCAAGGGATGAAAATGCAGGGGCAAGGAAATTGCTATTTAACCATTATTGGTTATAGTAATTTTTTTTTCGGTATTTTTATGAAACGCATGACTAATTTAAAGGATGTGAATGCTAATAATAATTTTGCCACTTGGTAATCATTTAAAATTTAAAATCATAATGTTTTAAAATTTTCATGCTTCATTTTCTGCATCTGCAAAAAGATTTACCGGCCCACTTTGTTATGAATATAAAACAGATATGTATATGATCATTTTGAAAAGGTGAAAAAGTACTTAGTCTATGTTATTTTGTTATTGGTCATTTCCTCTCCATAGATTTTTTTCTTCTCGTACCATAAAATGCACCCAATTCAGAGAAGAAACTTCTCTTTTAAAATTTAAGTGACCACATTTTTGTGTTTTCAACAAAACTATTTAATAATTCACTTATGTATAATGTATTTAATAAAAAGGCTTTCCTATGAATGAAAAATAGAACTTCCATATAATTCAACAATTCTACTTCTGGACATTCATCTGAAGAAAACGAAAACAATCATTTGAAAAGATATATGCACCCCTGTGTTCACTGCAGCATTATTTATGGTACCCAAGATAGGGGTGCAACCTAAGTGTCCATTGCTGGTTAGATAGAGAAGATATGGTATCTATATATACAATGGAATACTGTTCGACCACAAAGAATGAAATTTTGCCATTTGTGACAACATGGATGGGCCTTGAGGGAATTATGCTAAGTTAAGTCAGAAAAGGAAAGACAAATACTGCATGATTCTACTTACATGTGAAATTAAAAACACACATACACACATACTTATAGATACAGAGAACAGATTGGTGGTTGCCAGGGGGTGGGGAGAAGACAAAATGCCGTGAAGGGGACCTAAAGTTACAAACTTTTTTATAAAAGTAAAAATAATTTTACAAATAAAAACAATGAAAACTTACAAAGAAAAATATCGGTTGTTTTGGCAATATAAATATTTACCTATTACAAAATGTATCACAGAAAAAAAGTGACCAGTAATGAGCAAAATAGGAAAACAATGCATATTTTTAATGTGCTAAATGCTTCATATACATATTGTCTTCCCCTGGTATCCATGGGGGATTGGTTCTAAAACACCTTGTGGTACCATAATCTGCTGATGCTCAAGTCCCGCATATAAAATGGTGTATTATTTGCATATAACCTATGTACATCCTCCCATGTACTTTAAATCATCGCTGGATTACTAATAATATCTCATACAATGTCAGTGCTGTGTAAATAGTTGTTACCTGGTTTAAGAAATAACAAAAAAGTCTGTATATGTTTGGTGCAGATATGATCATCATAGGCCTGACTGCATAGTACACATTAGCAACAACATAACGTTTTTTCCCCCCAATATTTTAGATCTGTGGGTACAGAACCTATGGATACAAAGGGCCAACTATTTGCTTAATCTTCATAAATCTTCTGAGAAACAAAGTTTTAACATAACACGTAGAAAACTGAAATTGAGAGAAACTAAGAAATAGCAGCATTCAACTAATAAGAGGCCAAGGGTGTATTTGAACTCAAGCCTTTCTGATTTCAAAGTTTTTTGTTTTTTTTTTGTTTGTTTTTTTTTCCCCATCACCAAACCATGCTACTTCCGATTAGGGATCATCTTGTATTCGCAGAAGTACAACTATGCTTTAATAGTCATCAGCAGCAATTACCTGAAATGTCCACAAGATGGAAATGTTGAATAAAAGTAGGCATTTTTCTTTGTAAAACTAATGCTGTACTCTCCAAGTGGAATATTTAAATAGATGTAATCTCTTTTGCAGTAGTGATATTTTCTTTAGTAATTTGTTATATAACCAGCTAGATAGAATGTTTTCAATGTTGTTTAATGTTCCTCTGTCATTATAGTAATTAATATGGCTTTTTATGTACTAGGTAATGTTCTAGATACTTATATACATAAATTAGTTTTAAATTTTCCTCAACAAATAATAAGATATTTGCTGTAATAATATTCATTTTAGAAATGGGAAATGAGCATAAGGATAATAAATACTTAGAGTAGCACAGCTAATGGTAGAGCTGGAATTCAAACCTAGACAGTTATTGTTATCTTTTTTGAAAAAAGATACAGGTTTATTTTACCAGTATGATTCTGTTTACATAAGTTTTACCTGTACATATATTTAAGAACACTATATATTTAGTGATCTTATTTGCTGGATATCTCTTGGATTATATGCCCCCTTGTTTCCAAATTAATATGTATATGGAGAAAAACAAGAATAATATGTCTTAAAATTTTACCTAAGAATTAAAATATTAGTGGCCAGAATTTCATTCTTAGTTACAAAAGACATCTGAGATCCTCTCTTGGGAGTTCAGGCTTTCTCACCCACACCCCTGTGTTTAATGTTATATATCCTAATTGTCCACATTTCATTGTGGAAACATTGACCTCAGGAAACGCCTTGTTTATTACTCTGTGACATATCTTAGACATGTAAAAAAATTAACTAATTCAATAAAAGTATATGTTTTCTTTAGTTGCAGAACTTGAAGTGAAAACCAGAGAAAAATTAGAAGCCGCGAAAAAAAAAACAAGCTTTGAAATTGCAGAGCTTAAGGAGAGATTAAAAGCAAGTCGTGAAACTATAAATTGTTTAAAAAATGAAATCAGGAAACTCGAAGAAGATGATCAGACAAAAGAGATATAAACAGTTCTGAAGAGAACTCGATAGTAAGCTAAACTGCAAATGGACTTTAAAGGAGAAATGGACAGCAAATGCCATGATGTTTCTTAGAGGAACTGCATTTATAGTTGTTGGCCATAGATTTCTCAGCAGTGGGGTCAAAGTATTTGTGTTTTTCAAACAGTCTTGAATTGAATATATGTGTATAATAAGAATATGTGTAACATAGGCATTTTATCAACCCATTTTAGGGTAATTCTGTGATGTTAATAAGCACAATTAAAAATTTTTTATTCCATTGTATGTATAGCTTATCCTTTTGACAGGCATCAGAATTTCATTATAAAATATAACTTGCACAAATATTATATTTCCTGGTAGTCGGAATTAGTGGGAAAATAATGTGTATATTTAATTTCTTAAGTTCTTACCTGCCTCATTCTGATTTGTTTGTATCTGATATGCCCAGTACCCAGTAAATGCTCAATACATGTAGTTTACTGATGCTGTTCCTGCCTGGTGATGTGTTTCTTCCTCTTTCAAGCACCAAGAGCTCTCATTACGATTAATGTATCTTCATACTGTTGTGATTACACTTCTCTTATTGGCACCCACTGTAGCATACAGAAGCTCTTTGATGGCAAAAATCATATCTTAAGTGGTGTTCTGCCTATCACCGTGTCGTTAGTTTTCATGTAGACAAATATAATCCCTCATGCATGTCCCCAAAACACGTAGGAAACGCTACATATCAGCTTCACATACTACCCCTCATTTCTCTACCTTTTTTTCCTCAGCCTCTTCTGTTCAAATTCACATGGTAAGCCCTCTACTTTTGGACTCACCTACTATAATTTGACCATTCAGTAGTACTTAATCTAAGACCATGTTGTCTCAAGCATCTTGGCAACCGAGGGACAACAATGGATAGGAAAGTATTTTGGAAAACATGTAACATTAACATAAGTTACAAAGCTTCTAAAAATGGCAAACATGCTGCAATGACATGGATGAACCTAGAGGGTGTTATCTTAAGTGAATAAGTCAGAGAAAGACAACTACCATATGATTTCGCTTATATGTGGAATCTAAAGAACAAAATAAATGAACAAACAAAACAAACTCATATACAGAGAACAAACTGATGGTTGCCAGATGGGAGGGAGTTTGGGGGGCTGAGTGAAAAAGGTGAGGGGATTAAGTACGAATTAGCAGTGGTAAGAGTCCTGGAGAGGTAAATATAGCTTAAGGAATATAGCCCATGTCATAACTATATATCGTGTCAGGCAGCTGTAAGACTTATTGGGAGGGTCACTTTGTAAGTTATATAAATGTCTACCCACTATCCTGCACACCCGAAGTGAATATAATACTGAATGTCAACCATAATTGGAAAAAAAAACTTTTTTAAAAAATGGCAACCGTGCCTATGCCTAATGCATGGATTCTATATTCTCTGTAAAGCCATAACTACCACTCTAGCACTTTAAGACAATTTTTCTCATGGTGGATTGGTTACTTTTTGATTTGTTGCTTTATTTTTTTAATTATGGCATTTATAAGCATTATGGAAGTTGTGCAAAGGTCTTTGAGGTCTAAAGCTTCTGCCCAGGACACTCTGGGGGTCGGGGGAGTAGGACTTCTAATTGTGCCAGGCATCATTCAGCTTCTACCTCTTACTCCCAGTGCCTATAGTATAGGATAGGGCCTGGGAATGGATCAGAAAAACTAATGGGGAAGTCTCATTCTACTTGAGGAATCCCGACATGGGAGATCATCTATCCTTCCATTCTAGTCAGATTAGCCCCATTAGGAATGTATTGGTTCATAAAACTAAAGTTCATGGAGTGAAGTCTGACTGTATGCATGAATGAATACAAGAGTTCAAAATATATCATCAAGGCTCAGTCTTACCCTCTGTCAACTCTTATTTCTGTGTTGGCTTTAATCTAAGTAGGATCTCTCCTGAGTATGCAGAGAACTCATAACTCAAAAGTAAAGAGAGACAACCCAATTCAAAAATGGGCAAAGGATTGAATAAGCATTTCTCTAGAGAAACAAATGGCCAATGAGCACATGAGATGCTCAACATGATTAGTCAATTAGGAAAATGCAAATCAGAACCACAAGATACCACTTCATACTCACTAGGATGGCTATAATATAATAATTTTAAAACGACAAATTGGTATGGATATGGACAAAATGGAACCCTCCTACATTGCTGGTGGAAATATAAAATGGTATAGCTACTTGGAAAAATAGTTTGGCAATTTCTCAAAAATCTAAGCTTAGTTACCCTAATGATCCAGCAATTCCACTTCTAAGCATGTACCCAAGAGGAATAAAAATATGTTCACACAAGAACTTGCACATGAATGTGGCAGAATTATGCATAATACCCTAAAAGTTCCAACCCAAATATCCATCTACTGATGAATAATTAAAAGGTGGTATGTCCATTCAATGGGATGTTATTCAACCAGAAGGAAATAAGTACTGATTCTGCTACAACAAGAATGAACCTTGAAAACACGCTAGTGAAAGAAGCCACACACAAAAGCATGACTCTATTTATATGAAATGTCCAGAATAGGCAAATCCATAAAAACAGACAGTTGATTACTTGTTGCCGGGTGATGGGGAGAAGGGGATTTCCATTTGGGGTGATGAAATGTTCTGGAATTAGTGGTGGTGATTGCACAATCTTGTGAATATACTAAAAATACTGAATTGTACATTTTTTAAAAGTGAGTTTTATTTCAAAAATTTCTAAACGTTTAAGTGGCAAATTTTGTTTAGAATTTAAAAAATTTTTAAATATTCTACAGGTTCTTGATTTCTGTTTCCCCATTCTTCTATGAGTAAAAGAATATTTACCAAGGATTAATAACTTTTGCGATAAAGACTAAGAATAATTAAAGGAAACAGCTAATTAGGCAGCTAACTTCTTTAAAGATTAAAATATAAGTCTCATTATTCTAAACAGTATGGTAGATAGGTAGTGCTGCTTGCTATCCATATTTTACAGATTGATTAAGACTATAGCTAGGTTGACCCGAGTGGTAATGTGATTCAGATTAGTAATCTATAGCCTTTCTGAAAGCCTCAATAATAATTATTCTCACATTCAAAGCATTAGCTCATGCATGAATACTTCTCAAATCTCTAACTAATTAGAGTAATTTTAAGACTATATCAAATATGGACATCAGGTGGCATGAATGCAAAACATTGAGATAAGAATCTTGCTAACCATTAGTAACATGTAAGAAAGTTCTGGTGTTAAGTCATTGAATAGAATATTAAATTTGAAATATCTTGTAGAAGACATTACAGGTACCTATTAATTAGCATAACCCCCAATGTCTCTAGTTTCCTTTCTTAATAGTAATAGACTTTAAACTATCAAGATTGAAACCAAAGAAAATGAGGTACAGCTAGAAAAAAAATGAGTAAATATTTTTTTGGAATTGGAAACAACTTTTAAAGTACAATGGGAAACCCAGAAATCATGAAATTCTGGATCTCAAATTGAAGGAGGTTAAGAATCTCCTGAGATTTGCTTTAAAATACAGTCAGTCACATGTCGCTTAACAAGAGATACCATCTGAGAAATTGTCCTTAGGCGATTTTGTCATTGTGGAAACACTACGGAGTGCACTTACACAAACCTAGATGGTATAGCCTACTACACACCTAGGCTATATGAGATAGCCTATTGCTCCTATGCTACAAGCCTGTACAACATGTTACTGTGCTGAATACTGTAGGCAACTGTAACACAATAGTAAATATTTGTGTGTCTAAGCATATCTAAACATAGGAAAGGTACACAAGATGTATGAGACTGCTGCTGGCATAACAGCATGCTGTTTACAGCAAACTTTTTTTTATAGAGTACAGTCTAATGACAATAAAAAATGTAGTATAGTAAATATGTAAACCAGTAACAGTCATTTATTATCATTATCAAGTGTTACGTACTGTGAATAATTGTATGTGCTATACTTTTATACGGCTGGCAGCGAAGTAGGTTTGTTTTCACCAGCATCCCCACAAACACGTGAGTAATGCTCCCACCCTATAACAGCTATGACATCACTAGGAAATTGAAAATTTTCAGCTCCATTATAATCTCATGGGACCACTGTGGTATATGTGGTCCATCGTTGATTGAAACATGATTATGTGGAGCATGACTGTAGATATGTTTATATTACTTACAGAACAAAATACAACCGAGAGTTTATCAATATATATACAATTTAATGTAAATATTTATTAGCAGGAGTTACTTTTAAGGAAAACACTGAAATTGGAGTAGATATTGGAGGAGACCAATAAAGGGTGAACAAAACCTTTTCCATTTCTGCATGAGAATTTGATCCTTGGTTAACTTCAGGTCTGTTTCTCAAGGCACCTTGATAAGGATAGTGTGTCAACCATGCTGTTAAGCAACAGTGCACATAGGAGAGATGACCCAGTTTGCTAAACTATATCTGTAGTGAGAGAACTATCAGTCCCTGGCAGGAAGTCACATCTCTAGCCTTCTGTGAGTGCTGTGACTTGAGTAACTGGCATGTCTCTCACAGAAACCCTGGAAACTCTACCTATGAAGTTGTTAGAAGAGATATCAGCTCCTGTAGGGAATAAGGCCTTGTGAGTCAAAAGAGTTTCCGGGCCCACCTGATGAATACCTTGCCTCCTTGAATCTAACTGCACTGCTCAGTGGACTGCTGAGAGGACTCCCAGGAGCACTCACCACACCCTGGTGGAGATCTGTGGTTCCTGTGGTGTACCAAAGGGAGTATCCCGGTGTGGTCTACAGTTTGGAGTTGATGTGTAATTGAACCTAAGAAGACCTCCCCTATTGGGCATGATTGGAAAAGCTTTCATGGCAAATTAAAAACATATTTGTAAGTTAAAAATTAGTTTATACACACCCTCCATTTCAACCAATCAAACCTTCATGCTATTCCTTAAAAGTACCCTGCACTCTCCCATCCCTCATACTCTCCATCTTTGTCCTTTATTAATATATTTCCTTCCTTCTAGGCCCAAAGTTCCCTTTCCCCACGTCCAAGTGAGCTCACCTTCCTCTGAACTACCATAGGGATTGGCTTGCTTGCTTCTCTTTTGTGTTGTAGTCCACTCCCCTGAAAAGGGAAAACGGGAACTGATGCTCTCCCAGGTCCAACTATGAAGCTATGATGTTACCCCTATATTCATATTACCATCTTTGACTTTTCACTCTTAGCAAAGACGAGGAGTTAGTTTTGTTTATCTTGATAATTGTACATAAAGCTCTTGGCATGCCAAGCATATAGGAAGTGCTCAATGGTAGCTGGCATTTTATTGTTTTTTTTTGTTTGTTTGTTTTTGTCACAACTTCCAGTGCCCACACTGGATCCATTCTACAGTGAAACACAAGTTTAGTTGAGCTTTTTGGCTTTCCCTCCATCTACTCTAGCCTGCCCCAGCGCTAGACACAGAGTCTTGCCCAACAGTGTCCCGAGATATCACAACTAATTACACGTAAATCAAAGACGAAAACCTGGATTTGACCTAAAATGGGAGCTTTCCTGTGGGTCTACTTATGCTGGAGTCGTTCCTATACTTAAGACTTCAGGAGATTAGACACATAGTATGTTTTTATTGAGGTTTGGTAACCAGAACTAAGCTATTTTTACATCTCTAAGAGCAACCTAAATTCCCAGAACTGCCCTGTCCAATCTTCTAGGATAGGGGATCTGCAAAAATTTTCTGAAAAGAGACAGATAATAAATACTTCAGGCGTTGTGGTTATACTTTCTCTGTCACTGCTACTCAATTCTGCTATTATAGCATGAAGGCAACCATACTTGAACAAATGAACACTGTCGTGTATACATTTAATGACACAGAAATTTGAACGTTGTATTTTTTAATTTTAATGATATTGCCAAATTTTTTCTACCCCCTGGCCAACTCTTTGACAATATCTTAGGTGAAAAATATTTCACTGTTTTGATTTGCATTTCTAAATTCTGAATAAGATCGAGTACCTTTTCATACACTTACTGGCCATTTGCATTGCTTTTTCTGTGAGATGTCATGTAACTGGTTTAATTTTTGTGTTATTCACTTAATATTATAATGTGAAGGTTGCCAAGAGAGTGAATCTTGAAAGTTCTCCTAACACACACATGAGAAAAATGTTGTAACTTTTTATGGTGAAGGATAGACTTGAGGTAGGACAGAGAACGTAAGGATGCCCCCACCCCTCCAGGATATGGCTCTGGAAATTTTTCCTTGTTTAGACCTCCCCTGTTTTTGCCCCAGCAAGCTGGATAAACCAAAACTGGTCTTTTCCAGCTCAGACACTGTCTTTGGCTAAGGTATGACCTTTGGCTAATTATAATATCATTATAATCTCACCTGCACTGCAAATATGATGGCTCCCATCATGCATAAAACACCATGACTATTCTGGAAACAGCATAGAACTAAGAAAAACAATATACTGAGCTCCTTGCTTACTGGGAGGAGACAGTGAGGCTACATCAGTACCACATTTACAAGAACCAGGTCTGAACTCTCCAGCAACAGACACTGTGGTGATCATTTTGCAGTGTATGCAAGTGTCGAATCATGACATTGTACACCTAAAATTAATATAATAGTGTATGTTAATTACACCTCAAAATATATATATTATATAGCATTGTCGACATAAGAAATGTCCAAATCAGTACAAAATTTTTATGAATTTATTTCAGCTCAAATTGATGGCAATTGCTAGAAAGCAAGATCTCAGTTGCACCAGAAAATGAGTTTTTCAGTTTCTTTTTATCAATGAAAATTGAGGGAACTTAAGGAAGATACACGAGGGTGGGAGAATGCGAGGCAGGAATTAGATTACAAGATTATGTGCTATCTTGAGGGTTAATATCTCCTCGAGGGGTATTACTTCTGGCATTTCCAAGGTGTGTTAACCTAGATGCCAATGGATAGGCCTGGCTTTAAACCTTTCACTGAAGAAGTGATAGGCCTGGGGCATGACTGCCCACCATGACCTGCCCAGTTAGGAATTCATGATTTATTGAAGCACCAATTTTTCATCCACAGCATGAACTTTATCTAGAACAATGATATAAACAACATCATCACTAAGGACTGTATATTATTCCATGACTACCATAATTATTCTTTAATTATCGGGTAGATTATTTCCAATTTTTTCTTAACAGTTACAAATTCTTAGATAAGGAACTATCGGAACTTAAAGATGTGTGTGTGTAAGGCTTTTTGATACACATTGTGAGGTTGCCCAATGAAAAGTTTATCCCCATTCGCACTCACACCAGCAGACTATGAGGGTGCCCATTTCCTCATACAAAGGTATCATACAAAGGTATTCTGGAGTTGGTATCATGAACTCCACATGCAATAGGATCCCCTGACCTGTGGTGGCCCAAGCAGTCTCCAGAATTGCAGACTTGAGGCAACTCAGGCCTGCAGCATGGGCAGATTCCTGTGTCTATCACTGTGAAATTAAAACTATTGACCTGCCCTTTTTAGGTTGGGCTCATTTATTTCACAACTATTTATTGAGTGTCTGTTGTGTGTCAGGAGGCTTTTTCTTGCCCTGGTGATCTCCCATCAAAAATGGTGAATGCAACAGTTATGCATCATTAGAAATACCATATTTTTAAAATTTATTTTATTTTTTAATTAGAGTTGGCATTCAATATTATGTTAGTTTCAGGCGTACAACATAGTGGTTAGACATTTATATAAGTTACAAAGTCCTCCCTCCAATATTTCTAGTACCCACTGGACACCATGCATAGATATTACAATATTATTGACTATATTATCTATGCTCTACTTTATGTCCCCGTGACCATTTTGTAACTGCCAATTTGTACTTCTTAATCTCTTAGAAATATCATAATATTAAGAAACTGCTTGAGTTTTGGGGAAAGTCCAATAACAGACAGTGTGAACTTGGACAGATTGCTTAATTTCTCTGAGCCTCAGTTTTCTCTTACATAAAATTGCGATTATAAAACAGATATCAGGGGGCTGATTTAAAAGGCCTGGCACATGTAGGTGTTAGCATATGGATTAAAAGTTGAGCTCTGAAGTCAGACTACGTAGTTTGAGTCGTGGCTCCATTGTTTATTGTCTTTGTAACCCCACAGACAAATTAACTTCTCTGTGCCTTACTTTCCTCATGTTTAAAGTGGGCATAACTATACTTACTTTATAATGTTATTGAGAAGATCAAATGAAATGATATATGTAAAGTACTTAGCATAGTACCTAGAACCTAATAAGTGCTCAATTAATCGTTATTTTTAATCATTTTTATTGCAGTATAATATTGCTATTGAATGAATCGTTTCCCCGGCAAATTTCCTATGTTGAAGTCCTAACACTTACTACCTCAGAATGGAACTGTATCTAGAGATAAGGTTTGAAAGATATAATCAAATTAAAATGAGATTATTAGGGAGTACCCTAATCCAATATGACTGGTGTCCTTATAAGATGAGGACATTTGGACACACGCATGTACACAGGGAAGATGATCATCTACAAGTCAAGGAAAGAGGTCTGAGAGAGATGTCTCCCTTACATGCCTCAGAAGGAATCGACCTGCTGACACTTTGATCTCAGACATTTGCCCTTCTAAACTGTGAGAAAATAAATTTCTGTAGTTTAAGACCCCCAGTCTATGGTAGCAAATTAATACATGTGCCATAAAATTCATCCATTTTAGTGTATAATTCAATGAATTTTAGTAAATTAACAGAGTTGTGCAATCTAATATAAGAATATTTTCATCACTCTTAAAAAAAAGCTTGTCCCCATTTGCATTTACTCCCCATTTACACCTTCAGCCCTGGGAAACCACGAATTTTCTCTCTGTCTCTTTAGATTTAATTTTTCTGGATGTTTCATATAAATCATCTCCAATGATCAGGAAATTTTACATATTAAGAGTCAGCCCATTCTATGTTGTGACTGGCTATGTGTAAAAGTTCTTACGAGTCCAAATCTACGGCCCTGTACTTCTACACAGTAACATATTCCTATTACAGTTCATGTATAATATAAGACAAAAATTATTGTATGTACCACAGACTAGTTGGAATGGAATTGAATATTCAGTCAAAGTGACCACTGTAATTATAAATTAAGAAATTATCAATCAGTAAGGGAAAAGATTGACAAAAGATACTCTGAGGCAGAGTGCTTTTTTGAGTCACAGGAGGATAGAGAGACAGCCCGAGAAGGGTTTCAGTAGAGCTGTTAATGAGAAACCCTTTCTCCACGATGAGACCTGAACTGACTAGCTATTCCCCGGAGCTGCTCAGGCACATCTGATAACTAATTGAGACATTCCATCAAGACCACATGTTCAGGGCCACACCCCGACGGCAAAGCATCCAAACTGCCAAAGACGGTGTGGAGGCTGCACAAAGATGGGTCTTTGTGCAATGCCCCTTTTGTTAAAAAGATCCATTTAGATGAAATCTATGTAGGGCATTATGTCAAAACTGCAAAGGAAGAAGTCTTAGCTTTTCTCACCTAGAAGAGTTGCCCCACTAGCACCTCCGTTAACCTTACTAGCCCTCGGTGACTATAAACTGAAACTATTGCATAGCTGTACATATGCATGTGTATGTAACCATTTATTCAAGAATAGTTATTAACCACCTCGTGTGTGCCAGGAACTGTTCTAAGTACTTGGGAATATATCCATAAATAAAGAAAGGTCCCTGTACTTGTTCTAAGAGAGTATGTCAAAAATAAACACTAAACATAATAATGATAATAAAGAAGTTAATTAAAGTGTTAATTGAAAGATGTGAAAATGAAAGCAAGGTGAGAGGGTTGGGCCTGCTGGAGGTAAACATGGACAAGGTTGCAATTTTGTTTTCTTACTATTTTTAAAAAGCCACTTTACTGCGGTATAATTGACATACAAAAATCTATACGTGTTTAATGTATACAACTTGACGAGTTTGGAGATAAGTATACATCAGTGGAACCATCACAACTCTCTGTGCCATAAACATTCATCACCTTGAAAAATTTCCTTCTGCCTTCTATTATGTTTTCCTTTCCTTTCCTTTCCTTTCCTTTCCTTTCCTTTCCTTTCCTTTCCTTTCCTTTCCTTTCCTTTCCTTTCCTTTCCTTTCCTTTCCTTTCTCCTTTTTTTCCTTTCTTCTTTCTTTTCCTTTCCTTTCCCATGAGGCTGCAGTTTTAAATAATGTAATCTTTGTAGACCTTCTTGAGATGGTGGCATAAGAGCAAGACATGAAGGAGAGGACAGAGTGAGTTAGCAGTTACCACTGGAAATAGCGGGCCAAGCAAAAAGGAATAGCCAAGGTGAACTCCCTAAAGCAGAGCATCCCTGGTGTGTTGGAGGAACATTCAAGAAGCCAGCATGACTGGAGCCTAATAAACTAAGGGAAGGTAGTAGGAGATGCGGTTAGTAGATAATAGGTAGTCAAGTCTCATAGGGTCTTGGTGTCCCTTGCAAGAACTTTAGTTGTTATTCCCAGTGAGATGGGAAACCAGAAAAGCAACATGATCTGAGTTAATTTTGGAATAGATCCCTCCTGGCTGGACTGGAGGGGAGCATTGGTCAGAAGCCTATTTCAGAATCCAGACAAGAAATAATGGTGGTTGTGGTCAGGAGCAGTGTACATGCTGTATTTGTGTGACCGGAGATTCATTTATCCAGCAAATGGTTATAGGCACTGTGCAACGTGCAGGGATGCTGTGGTGACCGGGCTAGTGACAGTCTTTCCTCTATTGCTCTAAACAAGTAATGATAATAGTTGAGAAGGTGGGAGGGCTTGCCACAAGTCAAGTCAGCTCTAAGCACTTGAAAAGTATTCTCTCAGTGATCCTCCCTCAAGGACTCAGGTGCCACGATTGTCCCCATTTAAAGGTGAGAAAAGTTAGATACTGAGAGGGTTAGTATATAGCCCAAACTTGCACAGTCAGACACTCAGAATTCAAGGGCACAGGGATGGGCTCCACAGTGCCTCCCTTAAGGATGGCCAGTGTGATGGGGGGTTATAATAGGATGATGTGGGAGGGAGGCATCGTGGAAGCTGAGACTTAACAGGGGTTTGCCCCGGGAAAGTTGGGTGTAGGGAGAAGTGAAAGCAGGGGTGGGGAGGGAAGTGCTTTAGGTATAAAAAAGAACATTTACAAAGACAGACCTAGAAGTGAAAAAGCAGGACCTTGGAAGAACTGGGGGGAAAAAAAAAAACCACGATGTTGTTAGATCCTCAGATGTGTGAGGGCTGGTGATTTAGAATGAACCAGAAAAAAACAGTCAGAGACCTGAACTTCATTTTAATAAATTTATGGATCAATAATATGCTGATTGCACATTTGTCTTTAAAGTTTTCTTCCTGGGATTTCACATTACTAATACATCAGTTGAAAGAGAGTAGATCTTGGAGTCAGAAAAGCAATGGCATCCCAAGAAGTAGCTTGCATTGGGGAGGCTAATCTCCATCACCAACTCGATCTAACCCAACTAAATGTAATAAGCAACTCAATGAGCTAACTATACAAACACAGTTTGAAGAAAAGTCCCCTGCTCACATTTCCATCAGATAGCTGCCCCTATCCCTTCTAATGCAAAATTTTAGAGCCTCTGTTACATATAAGCCTAACTGAATGCTGCTCTATCATTTATGAGCTTTGAAATAACAGGAGTTATTTCACATCTATAAATTTCATTGATCCATTCTGTAAAATTGACATGTTATCACCCATTTGATAAGATTATCATCACTCTCAATTGGATCAATGCATACAAATTGCATATTTGACAGTTTCTATTTATTTGCACAACTAAAATAGCTAAACAACACTTGCATGTTCTGACAAAGAGCACATTTTTTTATTATCTCACGAATTGGACAAATGATTAAGTGATACAGGCATAGAAAAAGGATTCAAATGTTTGAGTTCCATAAATTCTACCCACTTCCGTTCAAAACTTTCTATTTTATATACTTGAAATAAGATGGGAATTTCTTGTCACATGATGTCTGGAAGTAGGAGAATGCTCTGATTTCTTAAGCAGAGAATACCCTGGATTTCCTGCATGAGAGCTGGCTTGGCCTACTGAGGAGCACCCAGACTTTGAAGATGGACTGATCTGGGATTAACCAGGGTGATGTGGTTGATTGCTCATCAGTGCCATTGGGAGTTAATTTGCACTACCTTGCATTTAAATGCCTCTCTTTCTTGAGACAGGTTACCATAAATTGTTTTGTGAGATATCAACAACTTGGCAAGGAATAAAGTCTTCTACAAAGTATTGCAGTCATCGGGAGAGCAAAACTGGGGAACCCCACCCAAATTCTTGTGGGATGCAGACAAGTGTCCACCACGAACATAAGTGGAGCAGTTCAGAAGCCATAGAAACATGCATGGTGTAAGCCTGCACTCATGTGTGTAAGGAGCAGGACTTTGCCCTCAGAGCCAGGGACCCAGAAGGCAGCAAGAGAGGAGCATGAGGACTTGTTTCCCTGGGCGGCCTTTGAACCCCTCCAGCCCAGTATTTCTAACTTAAGTTGTCAAGCGGGCAAAAGTCCAGTGTACTCAGTGATTCCAAACCAACACTGAATGTCACAAAAATATTTGGAGCTAGTAATGGGCCTAGTGACAGTGACAATTTCAAAGCAAGTCTGGATCCAGAAATGGGAGAGAAGGCCTCAATGCCTAGTAAATAGTAATATACCTCTGAAAGCCAAGATTGTCTGTGTGGGGACAGGTGGTGGGGAAAGCATGTGTGCTGGGAGATGACCACATGTGAAATAGACTCTGAGGAGAAAGATGAGGGGCAATGCAGGAAGGAAGGGGCTAGGAAGAGACAGCCTTGGGGACAACTATCCAGAAGGTTCCAGACAGGAACAGCAGCCCTTCCTTAAATGTCATGTGCATCACTGCCTGAAGGTGGCATGTCTTGCTCTGAAGGATTCCTATGAAGATTAAAAAGCCTTGAAACACAGTTTTGGAAGGTCAGTTCACATCTGTTTCCTATTTGTCATATTCTGTCAGCACTTCTGTGAGAACAGAGCCGTTACACCAGCCTTGGAAGCCAGAAACAGCTGGGTCCTCCACGCCTGGCACCTCTCAGGTCCTTGGTCCCACCTCGGTGGAAGAGTGTTAAACACAGGTGCATGCCAGCCTCCATTCTGTTGCTGTCGCCCTGCTAACTCTCACCTGTACACCGTGCTTCAAAGAACAATCAGGTACAGAGAATCCAACCTAGTCAATCAGTTGTTCTCCTGCCCATAAAACAGCAGAATGACAAACAACTTAGAGGCTTTTCAGTCCTCTGATGTGTCTAATTTGTTATCCAGCAAGCAATGAAAAGAGAAAGAAATTCTCTTGATTTTTACATTTACAGTCCTCTACTAGGGAGTTTTCCCAAGGGCGTGTTGCAAAGTGATTGGCCCCAGGGAAAGACCCAGAACTCAGTAACACAGTGACTTAGTGATGTTTATCAGAATGGTGAAGATTTCCAAATGGTACTTATCAGTGTGTGCAAGCACTTTATCACAAGTAAGGAAAGATTTCCATTGATTCGGTTCAAAGGGCAGCCCAAGACACACAGTGGGTCACATTCCCTTCCTACCTCCCTGGAAACTCCCACTACCACTGGATGACCTAGGCTGGCTTCACCAGGGTCTGGATTTGAAATCATAAGGCACTCCCCTCTCAGGTCAGTGTGTAATGACTGACGTCCAAATCTTAATTTTGATGATAAGAATGCATTTGGTGGGAGACGGATGGTCAGGGTTCAATTAGCAAGATCTTGGCTGGATATCTTTGAAGCTTCTGAGCAGATGACAAGGGATGACCAAGTACTGATGCATAAAGGCTGTGTGGGTGGAAGGCTAAAACTCCTGTAACTATAAATCCTTTGCTTGCAATGTTTAATTATTTGTGTTCTCTACTCGTAATTCTGTGGTGTTTTAAAACTAGCTTTAAAATGGATAAATATTTAATTTATTGATCGCTATCCATGTGCTGTTTCTGTTTATTTATTGGTGTTTTTGTGAAAACAACCGCAACCCCCGTTATTGTGGAAAGGGTCCCGGTGGAAATCTGTGGGACTTAGTTCGATGTTGGCATTTTTGTTGCATGCCTCCCCAGAAATGTTTGACTTAATATTTTTACTATAGAAAAAAATAAAAAGCAATGAAAGCTTTTGAAGCCAGATGTCCCTTAAAAAACTGCTGATGGAGAATCCTTTCTCATATAGAAAGATATTTCAGTTAAGATGATCAAATAAAATCAGTTATCCTTAAAGTTTTCTGGCTTCTTTATCTAGGTCAAATAACGCTGTGTATTTTAGCAAAGAAATCGAAGGTCATTCTTCTGATAAAGGCAGATTCTGGGGATTGTCTTGTGTCAAGGAAGGGCATTTTAGTAGTGACTTCAGCCTTGGCAGGGGATAATGCTGTTCAAATCATGTTCAGAGGATGGAAGAAGTCCAAAATCTAAGTAGGTTTTGGACTGCATATACTGTGCTTGCAATTTTAAAAGGCAATTTTTACTAGTTTTTTGATCTGCATTAAATTTGGATTGCCAACTCTCCCTCTTTTTAAAATGTCAGTAATAAATTACTTCTAGTCTAAAACATCCACCTGTCAACAAAGTGGTGTACGTGTTGGAGGGAGTCAACTACTAAGAATTAGAGTGACTTCTATTGGTTCCCCCCCGGGCCCGACCCATATTTCCCTTGGTAGAACCCATCCCTGTGTGATAGTTAACTCTCATTTACCTGTTTTATACCAGAATAAAACCTACATAATCTAAATACATTCGAGCTGTACTACCTCACCACCATTATAATTGCCAATAAGTTGTAAAGATATCTGACTTAAGTTTCACTTCAACCATTCTCCTGAGCATCTCTCCACCATTATTCCTTTAGTGCCTGATTCAAATGCCACATTCTCTGAGGCCTCACTTTCCCACTCTCAATCACCCCTCCACAAATAAACCCTCCCTTACTTTGCATATACCTCCAATGTGCTCATTATACTTTAGAGTCACAAATTTATGTGTTATTCTCACTGGCTCAAATGAGAACCCCAACAGAGCAGGGCCTCTGCGTCATCCATCTTTGCAAGACAGCACCTGGTTCAGTGCCTGCTATTATAGAAGACTTGTCTAAATGTTAGTTGAAAGGATGCCATATGCTGGGCACTTTTGTTGAGACAAAAAATGGAGAAGGAGTCAGTCCCTACTCTCAAGGAGCATGCAGTATAGTCAGGCCAGAGAAGATCTGGCCATAAATACAATATAAGAATGTGTGTGACATGTGGCGTTATCAGTGAAACATTTGAGATGGATCTCGAAGGATGCTGGGAGGACCTTTCAAACAATGGACCTGCATCAACAAAGGGAGAAAGCATGTGGTATCTTCAAGTTATCTGGTGAATTTCAATTGTCTAGGTGACATTAAGTAGGTATCAGGAAGCTATGGAAGATAAGGTTAGAAACTTGATTGAGCCTAGATGGCTGAAAATCATAAATTTGGATTTCCTTCTTCAAATGATGGAGAACTACTAAAAGTCTCTGATGTGCCAAAAATGGTGTGGTAATGGTGGACTGTCATTGCTTTGAGGTTAAATATAACTGGATTTCTAAAAAAAAACGTGGACAGGAACCTTGATTAAATTGCATGTCTCATTGTTTTAGCTACTGAAATAGAGAAGTAGAAAGAAATTATAACAGCAGTGTTTTAGGATGATTTTACCTGGGTGTAAGGCATGAGATTTGGATGAAGGGCAGGAGGCAGGGAGGTCAGAAGGAGTCCAGGAGTTTTGAGGGCCTGAAGAAACGCTTAGGAGGTCCAAGGAAAGCAGTAAAGTGATTTTTCATTCTGGATCACTGTGAGAACTCAATCAACATTTAATTAGTCGGGAGGAAATTGGTTTGGCCAGAGAGAGGGGGTTAAAGATAAGATGACGAGTTGTGTTTCAGATGTATTAAATCTGAGATACTAGAAACACATCTAGGAGGATAGTTCCAGCAGATTGTCAGATATGTGAAAAGAACATGAGGAGGAGAGAGAGAGAAATTTGGTAGCTCTTCACATAAAAGTATGGATGGCAAAAGCCACATGACTCAGTGAACCCACAGAGGTAAGTGGGTTCTAGATAGAAAATTCCAAGACTAAAACTTAGGAAAAGATTTCGTCTAGGGGGCAGGGAGAAAAAGCTAGCAAAATTGGCATTAATGATCTAGGAAGACCAGGAACATAAGGTGCTGAGGGAGCTAAGCTGGGTGTGGTTTCTGGAGAGATGAAAGAGAGATGCAGAAGGTTCAAAGATAATAAGCATGGAGCAAACACCTGTGTTTCTCATTACTGAAAAATCACCATTGATTTTCAAGAGGGTACTTCCAGTTGAAAGATAGGGACATAACCAAAACTCGAGCTGGGAATCGCAAGCTCAAGTGCTTACAAGGACCTAACAGGTAGTAGAAGTGAGTGAAGAGGGTCAATGGAGACTGTGATGAGCAGGTGATCACATGCCCCACCCAAAGAGAGTGGCTGTGCCCAGACCATTGTTGTCACATGGAAAGGGTGGCCCAGGGCAGCTAGCTGTCTGACCTTTACAGAGAAGACAGAAATCCTTATTTTTAAGTGAAATTTTCCAATTTAAAACACCATAAGAGTCAAGTGAAACACTTTTATAGGTTATATCTGGTATTTGAGCCACCAGTTCCAGCAACCTCTGCTGGGCTTGAAGGCATTGATGAAAGGACAGAAATTTTTTGAGATGTAAATGCAAGACTATCCAGTCTGATGGGTGTTTTAGAGACTGAAGTGCTAGCAGGTGTCAAAGGGAAGATTGATTCTGGGGAGAGAGGTCCAAGGAGGGGGTGGAAGGCATGAGTTCCTAGGGAGAAGAGATACCTTTTCCTTTCAGATGAGAGGGATGAAGAGAAAAAGAAACAGAGAAACGTTAAATGTCGGGAATGAGGGTTGAGGTAAATGAGGGGAGATTAAGGACTTGTAATTTAAAGTCATCAACAAACTTTAAGAAGTAGATCCTGAAATTACCTGTTGAGGATGAGGGAGGCAAAGACTGCACTTGGGCCATGGGAGAATGAGTAGTGTTTGCTACAGTCCCCGATTTCAGGATTTAATGAGTGACAAATCAAATAAAGACCTGGTTAAGATTGATAGCATATATCCATAGGGATTTTCCATGTAATCAATAGTTTTTAATTGGCTTCTGCATTGTGGGCACTTGGTTAAACTCTGGGGATTTCCAATCAAGGAGATAGATGAAGAAATAAATACCACAAAACTGTAAATGTCATTAAAAGGAGTATAAAGTGTGTTATTGAAAAAAAAAGAGAAACATCCTGGAAGGCTTTCTGAGGAGGGGGCCTTTAAGTCTATGTTTGAAAGATAAGTTGTAGTCTTTATGAAGACAATGGGGAAAGTCAGAAGACACAATATATACAAAACACTGGTGATAACAACAAGCATGGTGCACTCTGGGAATTTCAGCTAATTCCATGTATCTGAAATGAAGCGCCCTTGGCAGAGTGGGAGATGAAACTGAAGAGTTAGCATGAGGAAGTGTGAATAGTCATGGAATTTGGACTTGCCCTATAGACAAGGAAAAGCTGCAGAAGGATTTCAAGCATAACAGTTACATCGTCAGCTTGTTTGTTAGAATAGAGCACACTGACTAGAAGTAAGAAGATCAAGAAAAAGGCCAATTTTCATGAGCAATTCTGTATTTAGCTACAGAGGATACATTTTGGTTGATTTAAGTTAATCATGGCAATCTTAATATCTTTATCCACTGGTTGACCTAGGGTTGAGGCATACAAACCTGCTTTAGGTTAAAAGGATTTCTACAAAGAGCTTTCTGGGACACAGTTCTTTGATAAGGAGGAAATGTTTGAGGAGAAAATTTTTATTGTCCATTTTCTTCCTCTTCTTCGGGATGTTGCTCTCTGAAGATGTATATTTGGAGCTGCAGCAATAATTTTGAAGTATGAGGCAATAAGTCTAAAGATGAAAACCAAGTTGAAGATGGCAGAGCAGAAGAAAGACTCTGGGTTCTTGGTGCTGGAGTTGGTCTTTGAGAGGATGTGACTGCCAGATGATCCTCAAGCTGGACCGGGACTACTGGAGACTCCTTATCCCTCCCATGTTCTTAGAATGTATATTCTGCCCTCTGTTTCCATAGCTAAGCTCTTTCAAGGACACAGCCTTGAGAGAGCAGTATGTTGTTGAGATCATCTGGACTATGTACGTGAGTGAGCCCCATTAAGGCCACTATATAAACTTTCAAGATTCTGGGAGGCTGACGTGGAGGTCTACTCATCTTGCTTTGGCTCAAGACAAGCCTCATATGTAGCTTCCCTTGCTTATTAAAACTGCCACCTACCAATCTGGAGCGGTCTACCTCTTTCTTTGGTCTTTCCTTGCCCTTTTTGTATGGGAGCCACTTCTGGATTTCATTCACATTGTGAACCAACACTTGATGACACTGTTTTGTTTCCCAAATCACTCTAGGATGGCCAGTCTTGAACTTACCGTTTCAATAATGAGTGTCCTTTTGGTTTAAATCATGATTAGCTGAATTTTTTTGTTAATTGCTACACTGCCCTATATGTGGCTATCACAGGAGAAAATTTAAAGAGAAAAACATCCTTAACTGCTAGAGGGACTATACTCAGGTATAGACCATAGTTCTGTGCTCAGGAAACAAGATGTATACCCTTGGTTAATCTTCTACCCCTCACCAGTCTTTATCCTTCCCTTCTATGTGTTTTATCTGGATTAGAAAAAGCTGCCTTACTCATCTTTGTTCTCTTCTTTGTAGCTTTTTTTGCTCTCTCCCAAATAGAATTTAGTCCCCTCTTTTAAAGTCCCAGTGTCTTGGCATTTATTATATTAAAGTATCATTAACTAAGAGACCAGGGGTCTTGATTTCTTTATCTGTATACCCCGGCACAAAGGCTGGCAAATAATAGATGCTCAAAAAAATATGTTTTGAATGGAATTTGGAGATAGGGGCCTGAATAACATACAAAGAATTCTGGACCTTCTGCATGCTTCCCTAGATTTGCCTCACTGGCCTCCAAGCTGTTCCCTAAATGGAGAGTCCTGGTGGTGTTTACCTCCCCTGGTGTGAGGACTCTCTCAAGCATGGCCTCCGTTGCACACACACGGTAGGAGCTGCAGTAGAACCATGAGTTTGAAGCCAGCTCAACGTGACTAATGGAGTTTCTGACTCCTCCCCCAACTTGCAGGCAGAACTGTGCTTCCCCAGTGGCTGTCTGGAGGTGGTTTGGGTTACAAGCCCAGGAGTGCAAGGGCATTATCATCCTGTGGGGTCTACTTTGATCAAAGAGAGATGGAAAATGAAAAAGAACAAGCACATCAATTCCTCTCCTTGCCTCCTTGATGAACCACTGCACATGATTCCATATGGTCTGACCAAGCGATTTACTATGTTTTCTCATGAAGCCATAGTCAGTTGCCTTATGTATCATCTTTTTTTTTTTTTTTGCTATTTCTCCATCCCTGACTGACTTCTTTTTACTCACTCTTGCTGCACTGGAATTGTATCCCCTTCTTTCCAGTAACATTAGCATATACTCTTGCCTCAACCTTTCTGTTCTAGGCTAAGACAGAGAATTAAAGCTATTATTCAGAATTGAGTTTCTTACTGTTTATTTGTGGATGCCACTTCAGTTTAAATTCTCTTTCAAACATAGTCAGCCCCGGATGCCAAAATAGCACAGGATTTTTAAAAACTCTTTTTATTTAAGTAAACCGTTATCCATGAGTGGCATTTCTTAAAAATCATATTGTTCATTTTTAAAACACTCTTAAAAGAGGTGAAATAAGGTCTCAAGGGCAGCAAATTAACTCCTAGGAAAAGCAAATATTTAATTGTCCTTGATTTTAAACACTGAGTTGTCAGTTTGGGCTTGATGATTCCTTTAAAGTGATATTATTTCTCAAGGCATCAAGCCTGTGTTGACAAGTTTCTTGAAAGAGAGTTGGAAGAATAATTGAAAGACACATAATTATCCTTTGCTTGATGTTTAGTTATCTTAACGCCATCTAATAACAATAAAAGCTACAGTAAGTGATCAGAGTATCTGGGTTATTTCTTTTTGACAGACATGGAACACTATATTATTTCTTAAGCATTATTCTATTTATCACAGACATCTTTTTTGATGCACTTAAATTTGTTTTATATTGAATACAAGTTGGAGTTATATATAATTAATAGAAATGTCCTCAGGGGAAAAAATGAAGCTTCAATCTCAGTGGCAGGATAATCATCCGGAATTTATGGATGCCTCTGCCTGCAGAGGTCTGGAGTTATTAGCCAAGATAAATGAAAAACATAATTTACAATAAAGATATTAACCTACACAATCTTGTCTGATATATAAGAAACAAAGTCAGAAAATTTTAACATATTGCTATACTACCCAGAACAGAAGCACATGGGCAAACTAAAAAGGAAAAAAAGAATAAATATTGGGTCTACTCTGGAAAGGGCCAATGGGAGAGTTGTGCAAGTTGAAAGGGACCCATCAAGAAAAAAAAAAAAAAGGAATGTAATAAATCTGGCAAAGATTACATTTTTGATAAATTAAATTTCAAATTATTCAACCATACCTTTTTGAGAACATAACTCCCCTAAATGAGATTGGAAAATAATAACATTAATACTGAAATTTATATATGTTAAACACAGCCAACTCTCAACCATCCTACTAATGGATGAGGGTACGGTGGGCCCCAAATCAGTTGGCGAATGTTTGGTAAATGCTAATCATGGGGACCATGTTCCCTGATCTGGAAACTGCCAGCCTCAACTATGAGTTGCTTTGTAACTGAGTTTGCCTAATCACAAAGGTCCTCTGCAGAAGAAAATAACAAACAACAAAGGACTGTTAAGGGAGATAGGATGGTTTAAGGTAGGAGAATCTTTAGAAGACAATAATCTAAACATTGCCCCAAGAACAAGAGGAATATGGAAAGGTTTTTGGATTTACTTAGAAGCAGTCACTGGTATTCTTCAAAGAGCAATTTCAGACACTCCATCTTCAGGCTATAATAATTGGAATAATTGGAACTGGGATTATCCTTGAAAAACTAGAAAAGTGGATAAAATATATGAAACAACTGTTTTCAGACTTCAGACAACAGATAGTATGGGACTGTAATCTCTGAGAGAAGGTGGCCCCAAGGTCATCCTGGCTTTCTACCTAGAGACACGTACCTGGCCATGAAACAGGGAAGGGGATCCTATGTAAAGCACAGTGGTCTTATTGAGTCGAGGAGATGAAGATCAGAGTCGAGAAGGGCTGAAGCTACTGGAAGTTGTAGGGCAAAGTTTCAGAGGAAGAAGGTACCTAGAAAAAAGAGCTCCAGAAATCTGTGTAGGCTCATTTTGAGATTTTTCCAAAGATAGTAAAACTCCACAGTTTGGATAAAGAGAGACTGGAGAGCTGTGAACAGAACAGTTCCTGATATTACACAGGTCTTGGATTGCTCAAGTTCTAAATAGCCAGGGAGAAGTGTCCTTGTTGATCACTAGGAATCTTCAACAGAGACCCTTGTCAACATAAGAACCTCCAAACCCATTTGAGTTGAACAGAGGATATGCATGGAGGTAAGATCTCAACAGACTGAGGCAAATTCTTCTTAGAATGGTGGTTTGCAGCATCTTTATGCATTTGAATTAAGGAGCAAACTAAGATTACATGAAGGCAGGAGAAAACAAGGCAAGGATTGAATTACAGGATAGTTAACAATATTACGTGCTCGGCTAAGAGTGGCTTCTGAGGGGTCTGAAAAGAGGCATTTCAAAGGTGTGTTAATCTAGATGCACAGGAACAACAAACAGGGCTTGCTTGAGGCAAAAATAAACCTTTTACTAAAATGTTACATGCCTGGGGCGTGACTATTCACCATGACCTGTCCAGTTAGGAACTTATGATAAGATCACCTGGTGAGGTTATTTTCCATAGAACCTTTTTTCATCCACACCCTAAAAGGGTCATGCTTTAGCAGTGTTACTAAACTATTCCTATAATAAAGGTTACTTTATGTCTGCCCTAAAAAGGCTTAAAAACAAGCCCCTAAAGGATACCTTTGGAGTACCTTTACTGCCTGCCATGACAAAACACAAGTCTTTTAAGGAAGACAACAAAATCCAATTTTACCCAACAATTTAAAAACCACAATATCTAATATCCAATAAAAAATTACTAAATATGCCAAGAAGAAGCAGGAACGTGACCTATAACCAGAAGAAAAATCACTCAAAAGAAACACCTGAAAATGATAGAGATGGATAACATTAGCAGACAAGAATGTGAAAGCAGCTATAATAAATACGTTTGACTAATTAAGTGTAAACAAAGTGAGAGACATGGAAGACATTAAAAAAAAAAAAGAGGAAGATTCAGCTGAGTGGTGGAGAGGGATGCCAGACTGAAAAAAAAGCAAGGAGGGAGGAGGTAGGTAGTGGGCAAGGACCATTTGTTCAAGAAATATGACTGCAAAGACAGAAAGGGGCAGCAAGATCTATCAAAGCCCTCAGAGGTGGGGGGGTTTTTGTTTGTTTTTGTTTTTGTTTTTTTATCTAGAAAAAAAATGAGAAGCTAAAAATGAAAGCTAAAGAGAAGGAGGGAGTTGGGAAAAAAATATTTCATTGTTAGGGGAAATTATATGAGGTTAATGGTTCTAAGAAGCTTTAGGAGAGAAAACTTTTCTCTCTTAAGAGAAAAATGAATTTTTCTTTGAGATAATGGCAAAAAGATGAATATAAAATAGAGACAGAAATTTAAAGGGAATTAGTCCAGATAACCAATGGAGTTTCAGTAAACAGGAGGCAAAATCATTCATTAAGAAGCTGCAGGATTGAAGAATCCAATGAGTGAAAGACTGAGAAAAGGGAGCCTGATCCGGTGACTGTGGGAAGCAATCCTTAGTGAAAATGTAAGAGATCAATAAAGATTGCAGAGGTTTAACCCCAAATGGCCCAATTTCCCCAAACATGGGGAATTGATTAGATGCCAGAATTAGTATGAAGGAAATCATCAAATGCAAAGGAGGAGAGATTTGAGTTTAAATGTTAAAAAGAAAATGATTTTCCTTTTCCTTTTAGTGTGCTAAGTCCTATTGAAAACCTTCTAAGAGAATAATGATGTCGAGGGGTTAGAATTGTGCAGAAACTGTAAACTGAGAAAGAAGAATGGAAATAAGTGGGAAAACTCTGGATGAGTTGGACAAGAGTAGATTGGTTTTAATTTTCGGACTACTAAATTTTTATTTTTGTAAAAGTACATTTGTAAACTTGGATAATAAAACTGTGCGTTAAGTGACATTTTGTTGTAATAAAAACTACTAAGTCAGTTATATTTCTGTAGTGCATGGTGAGGTGAAAGAGCCAGGCCAGGAGTCAGAAACATAATGTCTTGTGTGGTCTCTGGCACCATCTTTGTGGGTTAATCATCCCATCTCTCAAAGTCTGTTTTTGCATCTGTAAAATAGGCAAAATGCCAGTTATGCCTACTCCAGATGAATTGGCACAAATCGAAAGACAGAATATATGAAAACACTTTGTATGCTGCTAAACCCTATAAAACACAAGATATACATTTTAGACCTTTTCAGGGTATCTACCTAGTTCACAGTGACTCATCTTTCTCTGAGAGTTACCTTCCTGTCCATTAGGATGACTCCCCTCCTCCCAGCTGTATTTATTACATCATTCCACCCACCTACCCACACTCGACTAAACCAGTATCGAACACCTGATCCTAGATGGGGCCAATCAGAATTTTCTCTCCTGAGAAAAATTTAGAATTCGGACTAACACTATCCAATTAGGACTGGTCATTTGAACTCTGGAGCAATGGATTGGTCATTTTCTGCTTGCTGAGGGCATAGAGAGAGCAAAGCTAACAGGCAGGCAGGTGGAGGCTGAGAAGAAAGGAAGAGAGAGAAGACTAGCACTCTAATAGCTGTTCAGTTCCAGGTTCTTCCTCCTGAGGGATGACTGCTTTGCCACCTTGGGATCCCGTAAAACACCGCTGTGTCCTATTTTTCATAATGTGGCTTGTGTTGTTCTGTAATTTTTAACTAGAGTCTTAATGAAAGCAATATAGTGGGCTGAATGTTGCGCCCCACACTCCCTCCAAAAAAAAAGATATGTCCCCCCAGCACCTCAGAATTCAACCTTATTTGGAAACAGGACCTTTGCAAATGTAATTAGTTAAGATGAAGTTATACTGAATTAGAGTGAGTTTAATCCAATGACTGATGTGCATATAAGAATAGAAGAAGACACAAGAAATACAAACAAAGGAGGAAGTACAGAGAAGAAGGCCATATGAAGATGAAGGTAGGCAGAAACTGAAGTTATGCTGCCACAGGCCAAGGAGTTCCTGTGGCCACCAGAAGTTTGAAAGGAAGAATTATTTCCTAGATTCTGCAGGGGCTACATGTCTCTGCTGACACCTTGATTTTCAGCTTTCAAGCTACCCAGTTTGTAGTACTTCATTGCAGCGGCCCTACGAAACTGATACAAGGAGTATTATAGGATGATTTACCTCAAAATTTTTGTTTTCAAGCTTGTTGTTATGGAAAGAGCTAGACTTTACACTAGTAGAAACCCTTGAAGCCCTTAAGTGCCCTCTAGACCCACAGCCCCCTTCTGAGAAATGGGCCCCTATTGGTTTGTTCTGCATAAAGTTGTTATATTTCTTGCCATGTGAAACCAACCCTACTCCATCCACACTTGATTGGAGCCCAAGTCCAAAGTCCCCTGGGAATGGGTTAGTCTGCAGGAGGCCAAAAGGAGCTTGGTGTCAAACTGCCTCATAGGGCCATTCTGTATTATACAGTAACAAATCAACTCAACCAGGAAGTATAAATACTAAATAAAGAGTAAGCAATATCCCAATCCATGTTGAACTTTTGTTTCGTTTCTCCATGAGCGTATAGATATCCCTGTCTGGGAAGCTCTGTGACCAAGAATGGCTGCCCAGGTAAGGAGAGAGAGGCTATCCCATGCTAATGCATGACTCCTAGCAATGAACCCCATTATCAGGGATCATCTGGGCATGCTTCCTGTTTCAACCTATCTTGGTCTTCCATAACAAAATGCTATAGATTGGATGGTTTAAACCATGGGTTCCCAACCCCCAGGCCGCGGACCGGTACTGGTCCGTGGCTTGTTAGGAACCAGGCTGCACAGTAGAAGGTGAGCGGCAGGCAAGTGAGTGAAGCTTCATCTATATTTGCAGCCACTCCGCAGTGCTAGCATCACCACTTCAGCTCCCCCTCGGAGCATCAGGCATTAGATTCTTATAGGAGCACCAGTCCCTGATGCCAAAAAGGTTAGGGAACGCTGGTTTAAACAAGAGAAGTTTATTTCTCACCATGCCAGTCAATTCAGTTCCTGATGAGAGCTCTCTTCCCAGCTACAGATGGCCGCTTTCTTGCTATGTCCTCACATGGCCTTACCTTGATGTCTGCATCCAGAGAGAGAGATCTCTCTCTTCCTCTGCTTATAAGGCCACCAATCTTATTGTGTTAGGACCCCAACTGTATGACCTCATTTAACCTTATTTACTTCCTAGAAGTTCTATGTCCAAATAAAATTACACTGCGGTTTAGGGTTTCAACACGAATTTTGGAGGAGTGGCGCACAATTTAGTCCATTTAGTCCATAAGGTTTAGCAAAACTTAAAGGATCTAACTAATACAGGCTACAGCAAAGGTACTCATGTATGAATATGATGACCACAGAGATTTAATATACATTTTAGCAAGTAGGGGAAAGCAAATAAAACTTGTCCTCAGTTTTGCCCCCAACTCCTATACACCCTGGTGATTTCACGTAAAATTCCTGGTCCTCTAAGTTCTCTCTTCTAGAATATCTGCCAGGGAGCTTGTTTCATGGGATTGACCTAACCCTGCTAGAAGGAAAAAGGCATTCTGGGAATGTATGCACAGAGTCAAAATTATTTTTTTTCCTTTACATCTTATTAGAACCTTCATCAGACAAACAATGGGCTCATTCATGATTCCAATGCAGGCGTCAGAATGAAAGAAAATCTTGGATTTTTTTTCTCCTTGCCAAGACATAAATGAAAATATGTATATACACATACATATATATACACATATATGTACACAAATACAAACACGTATATGAATGTATAATTATACAATACACACACACACACACACACACACACACACACACACACATATATATATATATATATATATACTTCCTATTTGCCAGGCATTATGCTAGAGTGATATATATATATATATATATATATATATATATATATATATTCATTTTATCTTTCTAACAATCTCATGAGATAGGTAGTATTATTATGCTCATTTAAGAGTCCAAAAAAATTAAAGCACAGAGAGGTTGAAGCTCATACAGTTAATAAGTACTAATGCTGAGACTCGACCCATACAATCTAGCTTCAGACTTAATGCCCTTAACTACTATAGTTTATTTACAACAAATGACTACAAAATATAAATGAACTACAGTGAAAAATATGAAAAGTACTATGAATAGAGATTATGTACAAAGAGGTATGGAATTTTACTCTGAATAGAGATTAGGTATAAAAAGGTATGGAATCAGAAAGTAATTATTTTACACTCTTTTGGATGAACCATCTCTCAGCCTACTAGTCTCTATAAACTTTGATGATCATGTAGTATTGACAGGCCCAGAAATAAACACAACTTGCCTTGGAATAAGACTGTATCAGTGTATGGCTCCATGTGTTAACTTGATCTGTCTCTGGACAGTGGGCAAGCCATACAGTATATGTAGAAAGAGACGCAAAGTCTTCCTTGTCACATTCTGCCCATGCTGAGCAAAGAGCTTCTCGCTCTGAAGTTTTGTCCCCAAGGCAGAAAGGGAAGAAGATTGTGCTCCTTCCCATCGCTCTTACTAATCAAGTGCCCCTGTGTGCTCCGACAAGAGGTTCTTCTTAGCTGGATGAATGGATGTGTAGAGAGGCAAGAGGCCAGGACTTATGGGCTCAAGAATGTGTAAGATTTATTGGAGCTGCTGGTTAGAACACTGATGTTTTCGTAAACTGGACCAAAACACTCTCACACCAAGCTTTCAGCTATAAAATAAGTAGCCTCAGGTGTCTATCGACCTAAGAGGACCTGCTTGTAGTTGATATACTTGCCAAACCACTCTCTGGGAACTTGACAGATGAGTCCTCTAGCTTTCAATCCAGGCTGAGAATTTGCACCAAAAAATAAGACTAATGCTTTTGAAAGAGAAGTACAAATTCCTATTTTCTTAACTTTTCATTCATTCATTGAACAAATATTTATTGAGTGCCTATTGTGTGTTGGGCACTGTTCTTGGAGATTGGAATATATCAGTGAGCAAAACGAAGATTCCTGCCCTCATAAGACTTATATTCCAGTACGGGGAGATAGATGGTTAGTAATATACATAATAAATAAATTATATAGTGTATTCTAGGAAGCCGTTAGTGTTATGAAAAAAGAAAGAGATAGAGCAGAGTAAGAGGGATTGAAAGTGTTGGCGTCTGGTTGCTACTTAAATAGAATAGTCAGGGGAGTAGCTCCATAGTGTACTGGTTAGCACATCTGCTTTGCACGCAGAAGATCCTGGGTTCACGCCCAAGGTGGAGCCGCAGACCATACCCCAGGTGCACCTGGCCCCGGGTGCATGCTGCAAGTGTGTGGGAGGGGACGCCCTGCCTTCAGAGATCCATTTCTTAAGGGGAAATGGCAATATCCATGGGTCAGGGGTGGAAGTGGGGGGAGGGGAATTAAAGAGGGGGATGAAAATAGAACAGTCAGGGTAGGCCTATTGAGAAGGGGGCATTTGAGTAAAGACTTGAAGGAATTGAGTGGATCATCCAGGTGGACATCTGAGAAAAGAGCATACCAGGCAAAGGAAATAGCAAGGCAGGAGTGTGTCTGGTATGTTTGAAGAATAGCAAGAAGCCGCTGTGGGTAGAGCAGTGGGAGTTGGAGGGTGGACTGTGGAAGATGGGAAGAGGTAACAAGGACCCAATCATATGCAGGCTGGCAGGCCACTGTAGAGACTGCTGGTTTTTACACTGTAGGACTTTTACTCTGAATGAGAAGGGACTCTATTAGAGAATTTTCAGCAGAGTAGTGATGCATTCTCTCTTATGTTATAACCAGATCACTCTGACCGCTGTGTAGCAAGCTGACTGTATGAAAGCAAGAGTAGAAACAGGGAAAATAGATAGAATGCAATTGCAGTTATCAAGAAGAGAGACAATGCTGTCTTGGACCAGACTGTAATAGTGGAGGTGGCGAGAAGTAGTCAGTCAGTCAGTTTTGGGGTAGAATTTAAGGATAGAGCAAGTTGGAGCTGCTATGGATTGGATTTGTTGTATAAGTGGGAACAAAAGGATGCATGAGATGACTAAAACCATCAAGATAGAGAAGGCTATGATTGGGGCAGGTTGTTAGTTATATGCATCTGGAGGTCCGGGGAAAAGTCTGGGCTGGAGCTATAAATGTGAGAGTTATTGGCATGTAGATGGTATTTAAAGCCAAAGCCTGGATGAGATCATTAGGGTCTGGGCCTTCCAGCATTTCAACATTTAAGGGTTGGGAAAAAGAGTATTCAGCCAGGAGATCAAGATGAAGCGATCAGAAGTAGGAGGAAAACTTAAATGCTAAATTCGGAAACCAAGTGAAGAAAGTGTGTCAAGGAGTAGGTAGGTGTCAACTGTGTCAAATGCTGCCAAGAATTCAAGCAAGATGAGGACTGATTGATCATTGGATTTAGCAATATGAAGATCATTGGTGATTTAATGACAAATAAATGTTGAAGTCATGGGGAAAATCTAGACGGGAATAGATTTACATGTGAATGGTGCATTTTACTATGTATAAATTATATTTCAATAAAGTTCATTTAAAGGCACGAAAAGAAGTATGAAATAAAATAACCAAAACATGGAAATAACACAAATGTTTATCAACATTAGAACAGAAAAAATTATGGCACATTTCTTCAATGGAATATTATAGATCAAGTAGGGGTCAGTAAACTACAGCATGAGAGTCAAATCCAGCACAGCCCTATTTTTATAAAGTTTCACTAGGACACAGCCACAACTATTTGTTTAAGTATTCTCTGTGGTGCTTTCGTGGGCTAGATCAGCAGAGTTGAGTAGCTGTGCTGAAGTCCCTGTGGCCCACAAATTCTAAAGTATTTATCATCTGATTCTTTACAGAAAAAGTTTGCCAATTCCTGGACTGGAGCAATCAGGAAAAATGAACTCCTGTTATTCTTAACAACATGGACTAATTTCATAAGTATAATGTTGAGGGAAAGAAGCCAGAGACAAAAGAGTACACACTATATGATTCTATTTGAATGAAGTTCAAAAACAGGAAAACTAATCTATGGTGCTAGAAGTTAGAATAGTGGTTACCTTGGAGTTAGTGACTGAGAGAGGTCAAGACATGAACCTCTAGGGTACTGATGATATTTTAATTCTATTTTTTTCCTAGTTAACATCTGTCACCATAATTACAATTTTTTTTCTTGTAATGAGAATATTTAAGATCTACTTTCTTAGCAACTTTCAAATATGCAATAAAATTATATTCTCATTTTTGATCTTGGTGCTGGTTACTGGGATTGTTTACTCAGTAGAAATTACTGAGTGCTTAGGATTTTGTACACATTTCTAAATGTCTAAAAAAAATCTTACTAAAAATTAAAAATGCTAAGAAAGGAACTAGAGACAGGGGTTATAACAACTCTTTCTTGATGTTTTGTTGCAAAGGGGAGGAAAGAAGTGAAGGGTAGTTTCAAACAAAGTAAGGTTAAAGTAAGGGTTTTCTTTTTTAAGCTGAGAGAAAGAATAGCATATTTATGTTTTGATGAAAGGAGATGGAAGATTTAGGAAAGAGGAGAATGCTGGAGCGATGTTCTCAGCTAGGTGAGAGGAGATGTGATCTAGTACACATGTGGAGGGACTAGTTTTAAACAGGAGCACAGGACATCCCTCTTTACCAATAGTACATTTTAGAAAACCGAAGGTACCTACAACCTGTTGCCTGCCTATCTTTGTACACAATGAAAAGTAATTCTTGGTTACCAAAGAATTCCTTTATGAGCTTCCCAGAGCAGTTCCGCATTGGCCACTTGGTGAGTAATAATTTCCCTAATAGTCAATACTTCACAGGTGCTTTTACACAGATCTCATTTCACACTCATCTTGAAATAAATGCAACATATCTTCTGTCTTTCTGATAAGATGGCACAGTGCTGCTCGGAGTAGCCAAAGAAATATCTAGGGTCCCAGTGAGCAGGCCATAATTATAACCAAAGTCTCTGCATTCATTTGCTAGGGCTGCCTTAATAAAGTACTGCAAACTGAGTGTTTTAACCACAGAAATTTATTGTCTTACAAATCAGAAGCTGTAAGAAGAGTGAGATCCAGATGTTGGCAGGGTTGATTCTTTGGAGGCTGGAAGGGAGAATCTGCTCTATGCTTTTCTCCTTGCGTCTGGAGGTTCTCTGGCAATCTTTTCTTTTCCTTAACTTGTAGATGCATCACCCTGATCTCTGCCTTCATGTTCACATGGTGTTCTCCCTGTATACCTGTCTGTGTCTAAATTTCCCCTTTATGTAAAGACACCACTCAAATTGTATTGGAGGCTCACACTACTCCAGTCTAACCTCATCTTCATTTAACTAATCACATCTGTAATGACCCTATTTCCATTTGCATTCTGAAGTACAGAGAATTGGAATTGAGCATATGTCCTTGGGGCAGGGGGACACAGTTCAACCCATGGCAGTCTTCTAATGCCACATTTAATGTCAGCCTTAATCGTAGTAGATTAGGCAATTTCAGACCAGGTAGGATTGAAGATTGATGGGATCCAAAAGGTCTTCTTTCTTGTGCATCTCTCTAATGTCCGCTAGGCCAATCATTTGAACCTATTGTCTTAGATGTGACTCTGATGTGACTGTTTTGATCTGTTTTAGAAGCAGAACCTTGAAGAATAAGGTGTAACGACTGGGAAGGTGAAGAATGAAAGAATTTGCAGGGAGAGTTATTCCTCTAAGGCAGCATTTCACAATTTGGTCCAGAACCATATGTACTGAGTATATGTTTGTCTTTTATAAAATAAAAGCAGCTGCTTCAGCCTTTCCTCCCCGAGATTTTGAATCCAGGAATCTGCATTTTAGCATACTTTAAATTAAGGTGATTCAGATGCCATACTTTGACAAAAATTTCCCTAGAGCCAGTGATTAGTGGTGTAGGGAAAATGAAGCAATAAAACACTGGGTTGGAGACAGACTGGGCCTTGCCTTCCAGAGAGAGTGGACAGAACTATAGAACCTTGACATCTGAGCTACAATGGCTGGAAGGAACCTTTGGATCACCTCCTCAGTTTCCAGAGATGGTGACTGACGCCAGGGCATTTCGAGCACTTAAAAGCAGAGAGAAGCAAAAACAGGACTTCAATATAATAAGAGGATTACAATGGATAAAATGAAAAAAGAGAAGAGAGATGTGAAGAACTGGCCCTTAAGCCAGTGTCTAGACTAGGTGATGTCTCATTTTATTTATTAGGTCACAAAAATTGTCCAGCTTCAGAGCGAGCCACTTCCGTGCTTCTGAGGTAGGCCTGGGTTCCTGAAGCAGGTATTTGCCCCTAGGATAAAGAATAGGTCTGTTTCTAATGGTTATTTGTTGAAGTTCACTGCTTCTGTTGGCACTGCACTATCCTTAGCATGCAAAGATAAAATAAGAACCCAAGGAAAACACTTGAAGTGTGTGATTAAATTGATTGATGATCTTCAGTTAACTCTGATTAGACTTTAATAGACTTCCTGACAAAATTTTGAGTATAATAATCTATATCTGCACAATTTCTTTATTATTTTTCATCTTCTTGACCTTCTTGTTCACAATAACCTTGTGATAGGTATTACCCTAACTAGACTGAGCTTTAAAGAAGAAAATCTGATCGTGCTCTTTTCCCACTTATAATTCTTCACTGCTTCCTCACTGTCCATCTATTGGCTCATTCATCCTTCCTTGGGGAAATATGTTCCAAGTTAATAACTTAAAAGAAAAAAGGAATTTATACAAGGATGTATGTAATAGCTTTATTCACTGTATTAAAAAACTGGAAACAACCCCAAACCCAACAATAAAAGGTGGGGCTAAGCAAATCTTGCTCTATCAATACACTGAAATACTCTGTACTTACTGTAAAGGTTAAGAATCTGGTCTACACTGAGGCATTAGTGAGTATCTAAATGAGTGTGTCTCAAGGAGTTAAGTGTGATATAAACTTAATAAATAGGGTAATAAACAACCTGATTTTGACGCCATAAAAATATGCACTGACAAAAATATAGACTGACAAAGGCTAAACAATAACGAAAAATGATAAAATGTTTGGTATAATATGTGAATCAGACCTTCTGTTTGAGTGTTACATAAAAAGTTAAGTGTGGAAAATAATGCCTTTGGGATTTTCTTCTGGGGACACTTACATAGGATTTTATACTGTGAAGAGAAAACTATAGGTGGAACTTAAAACTTTAAGACCTCAGTACATTAGGGTGGGCTAAGGACACAGTGATAGATTTATGTTGGGATGTAGGGTTTGGGTCAATTCAAGTCAGAACAGGGGTGGGGGCTTGGATCAGGGTTACACCAGTTACTGCCGCCACAAGTTCAAGACCAGTGAGGAGTCACAGAGCAGGAAAAAATTGCCCTATTAACTGAGAGGAAAACTGGTTAGACTTGATCAAGCAGAACTGACCCTATACATAATTTCAAAGAGGCTCCAGAGGCAGTTCACTAAATTCTCTTCTCTTTTTAATGTATTTGTTTTGGTTGAAAGTATAAACTCATGGTGCTGAAGCCTCACAAATGGCTGAAGTACCTGAACTTTACTATCTATTCAAATGGGTTAGGTCTCTTCTTACTCTCTTTCAGGGTTCTTCCCCCAACCATAAATCTCAAGGTACTTACCTTTTGTGCTTTTCAATAAACAAAATAATCATTAATTGATTTCTCTTGAGCTCACTGTGTACAAATGAGTAGGTTGATGGTCAGGAATGATATTGCCTTTCTAGATTTCTCTCAGTTTTCTGTCTTTGTACATCTTGATTCTCATCTTGGCTTATCCTGGCTTGATCCGGCCCAAGAAAAACTGGCTCATGCATCCCAAACTCATGTGAATCTGATTTGTATCTGAAAATCAATCTAATTATTTACAATGAGAAATGTAGCAGCCAAGTAGGTCAATATACTTATGTTGGCCGGTTTGCAAGTTCTCTTCCCACAAAGGAAACTAAACAAAGATTAGAAGTCTGTTGCTGTGTGAGAATAAGTTATTAGTACAAGGATGGGGTCTGAGAGAGGTTCGTTTATAAATTGATCTACCTAAAATTCCCTGATTCCCATTGAATGTCTATTCTTCTAAAGGCCCAGCTTACACCTCACCTGTTCTGTGAAACTTCTTCTAGCCCTGAGCCTTTGGGAAAATTAATCACTCATCTGGCCAGGCCACCGTAACTTTTATAAATCTCTTATAGCACTAATCACCTTATATTCTAGTACTTCTTGATGTACCTGTCATTCCTACTGTTTCAACAATTGGGGCAGGGACTCTCTAATGCACTTTTATTCTCTCAGTGCCTAGTGCATAATGAGTGCTCAGTATAAAGTTGCTGAATGAAAGAAGGATGAAGAAAGGAAGGAAGAAAAGAAGGAAGGAAGGAAGGAAGGAAGGAAGGAAGGAAGGAAGGAAGGAAGGAAGGAAGGAAGGAAGATGGAAGGAAGTTATTGCTCTATCTACCCTGATGATATTTCCTAAATCAGTTTTTACTAAATGGATGTAGATAGATATTAAGAGCAGTTGGGGGTAGGGGGTATGTGAAAACAGATAGAAAGAGAGAGGATGCTTCACTTAACTGTGGGAGACCTGTCTGAACATTATACCATGGGGAACCTATGAAAGCCAGTTATAGGCACCACTCAATGCTTTGCATTTTCACCCAGACTAATATGCTTATCTGATTCGTTTATACTGTGTCCTGGCCTCACTATAGGCCCTGACTCATATCCACCTTAGCTTGTCTTCCTATTTTAGTGAACAATTTGACCATCTCCACAGGCATAACTCATCTTTCACCCATCTCCTCTGCTCTCCTCTGCTAATCCTCAGGACACTTTAGATCCCTATTTCTCAAAGGACCAGTAGCATCAACATCACCTGTGCATTTGTTAGAAATGCAAAACCTCAAGCCCCAGAACTACTGAATCAGAATCTGAATTCTTACAAGATCTTGAAGAGACTTATAGGCACATTAAAGTTGGAGAAGCTCTGCTTTAAATCTTTATAATAACCACTGCTCCTAGCTCATGGTTTTCCTCTCTATCTTGTCTCCTGTTATTCTCAAGACATCAACATTCATTGTATTAGTTATCTGTAAAATCACTCCAACTAATCAGCTTAAAACAACAAACATTATTGCCGCACAGTTTCTGTGCATCAAGAATCTGGACAAGACTTACTTAGATCCTCTGACTCAGGGTCTCTCACAAGGCTCTAATCAAGGTGTCAGCTGGGGCTGCAAACATCTAAGGCTTGGTTGGGGAGGAGCCACTCCAAGCTCACCCATGTGGTTGTTGACAGGCTTCATGTCCTTCTGGGCTGTTGGACTGCAGGCCTCAGGTTCTCACTGGCTGCTGGGGAGAAGCCTCCCTTAATCCTTGCCTGATTGATTTCTCCCTTAGACAGCTCACAACATGGCAGCCTGCTTCACAGAGCAAACAAATGAAAAAGCAAGAGAGGGCAAGCAAATGGAAGCTAGTCTTTTGATAACATAATCTCAGAAGTGACAGTCCATCATTTTTGCCTTATTTTATTTGTTAGAAGTAAGTCACTAGGTCTAGTCTATGCTCAGGGGGAGGGGATCATACAAGGATGTGAGTAACAGGAGGTGGTGGTCTTTGGGAACTATCTTAGAAACTGTCTGCTATATCCATGTTTATTTTTATCTAATAACTTGGCCAACTAGTTTCTGCTTCAGTTACATATCTGTGTGGCCATACTTGGGACCTCAATACCACTTAGAATTTTATATTCTCCAAATTTTCTCCCTCTGTGCTTCCTGTCTTGGCTATGACTTATCATTCCCTGTATATGTCCCACATTTTCGCTCCCATTAAACCATCCTTCACAGCAAACATGACTTCCTACCCTTTTTAGCCTTGTTCTGGTCTATTAATGCCCTTCTAGTCTTACTCAAAGCCAGTCGTAGGCAACACTCAGTGTCTTATATAACACAGGGGTCTTCCTATGAGTGGCCAGTTATGTATGGACTTACCAAAAATCTAGAAACACCCATAGTCACCCATTCGATTTGTGAGATTGTCACTTTTTCTTCCTCTACTTTAGGGAAAATTTTGCATTCTCTGGTTTTCTCCCATTTCCAGGTCTTTGAGCATCCCTGAAGGAAATCATAAATCATGTAGATTGGGTTCACTATAAATGTATGTTATCTAACTTCATCTCCCTTCAGGATTGCATCCCTACAGAATTTATCCACCAGCATTTTCAAAATGTCTAGGGTTCTGTGGCAGGAATCAGAATGCTTCTCCAATCCCGTCCTCCCAACTTGTGGACCCACTCAAGCTGCCTCCAGTGGTTCTTTTCCATACAACTGGCTTGTTTTGGCTCATGGTGCTGACTTTCTTAAAATCTCTCAAAGGTTCACAAAATAGCATCTGGCTTTGGCATGTCCCATACCTCTTGCTGAGCAGCCTCAAGCCTGGCACAAGCAGCAGCCAGTCTTGGTTCCAAGATTGGCCTCTGGAGGTACTTCTAAACCCAGCACAGGTGGCAGCCATCTGCGGATTGCCTAGAGACTCTTGCCAGATGGCCCTGGGCAGTGCAGAGGCTGTGGCTGAAATTGGCCTGTGGCTGGGCCCCTCCCAGGACGCCCTTGCGCCAGCAAGCCCAGTGGCCAGAGCTGGAGCACTGCCCAGGGCTGCATCTAAGAAGGACACACCCAAAGGGCAGACTGGGTAGGCACCAGAGCCCTGCTAAGGTGAATCTTGCTCTGTAAGGTCAGCCTTCACCATTCAGTCGTCAGAATCAATCAGCCTGAGGGTCATTCCTTCCACTGATGAGCAAACAGCAACCATAGCTCAAAAACAACAGGAGGGCACATACAACCCATACAAGGGATATACCTTGGGCACACAGCTCAGGTGACCAGGGAAGCCTGCATGACTGGACCCCACAGGACATCTACTACATAAATCCACTCTACTAAGACTGGGAGACTTAGAAGCCTACTACACAGGAAGGCAGCCAAAATGGGGAAACAAAGAAACACGCCCCAAATAAAAGAACAGATCAAAGCTCCAGAAAGAGAACAAACAAAATGGAGTCAGGTAATCTACTAGATTCGACATTCAAAACATTTATTATAAGGATGCTCAGTGAACTTAGAGAAGAATAGATGAACTAGTAAGAACTTTAACAAAGAGATAGAAAACACAAAAAATTAACCAGTCAGAAATGAAGAATACAATAGCTGAAATGAAGAATACATTAGAGGGAATCAATAGATTAGATGAAACAGAGGATCAAATCAATGATTTAGAAGATAAGGTAGCAGAAAACACCCAATCAGAACAGCAACAAGAAAAATAATTCAAGAAAATGAAGATAATTTAAGGAGCCTATGGGATAACAAGGGTAACAACATTCACATCATAGGGGTACTAGAAGAAGAAGATAGAGAGCAAGAAATTGAAAACTTTCTTGAAGAAATAATGACAGAAACTTCCCTCAGAGAGTCCCAAACAAGATGAACCCAAAGAGACCCATGCCAGACATCATAATCAAAATGTCAAAGATTAAAGACAAAGAGAGAATCTTAAAAGTAGCAAGAGAAAAACAGTTAGTTACCTGCAAGGGACCTCTCACAAGACTATCAACTGATTTCTCAACAGAAACTTTGAGAACCAAAAGGAATTGGCAGGAAATATTCAAAGTGTTGAAAAGTAAGGATTACTCTACTCAGCAAAGCTATCATTTAGAATCAAAAAACAGATCAAGAGCTTCCCAGACAAGAAAAAGATAAAGGAGTTCATCACCACCAAGCCAGTATAACAGAAAATATTGGAGGGACTTCTTTAAGAAGAAGAAGAAAAATATATATATAAAAATATGAATAATAAAGATGGCAATAACTACATATCAACAACGACTTCAAATAAAAAAGGATTAAATGCTCCAGTCAAAAGATAGGGTGGATGAATGGATAAGAAAACAGGACCTTTCCATATACTACCTACAAGAGATCACTTCAGGTCAAAAGACACATACAGACTGAAAGTAGAGAGATAGGAAAAGAGGTTTTGTGAAAATAGAAATGAAAAAAGAATCTGAGGTAGCAATACTTATACTAGACAAGATAGACTTTAAAACAAAGGCTATAACAAGAAACAATGAAGGACTCAGTAATCCCACTTCTGGGTATTTATCTGAAAAAACTCAAAATACTGCTTTGAAGGGACATGTGCGTCTATATGTTCATTGTAGCATTATTTACAATAGTCAAAATATGGAGGCAACCTGAGTGTCCATCAATGGAGGAATGGATAAAGAAGAGGTAGTACATATACACAGTGAAATATTACTCAGCCATAATAAATAAATAAATATAAACAAATAAATAAATAAATAAATGAAATCTTGCCATTTGCAATGACATAAATGGACGTAGAGGGTATTGTGTTGGGTGGAGTAAGTCAGACAAAGAAAGACAAATGCCGCATGATTTTATTTACATGAGGAATCTAAGGAACAAAATAAACAAAAAAACCCAGAAACAAACTCATAGATATGGAGAACATATTGAGGGTTGCCAGATGGGAGTGGGGCTGGGAGGTGAGTGAAAGAGGGGAGGGGATTAAGAAGTACAAATTGGTAGCTACAAAATAGTCAAGGGGATATAAAGGATAGCATAAGGAATATAGTCAATAATATTGTAATAACTATATATGGTGTCAGAGGGGTACTAGATTTATTGGGTGATCGTTTCATAAGTTATATAGATGCCTAATCACTGTGTTGTACACCTGAAACAAATATATTGTATGACAACTATAATTGAAAATTTAAAAAAATATTTTTTTAAAAGAATGTCCCTAGACTTCCTCCTCTGCTGGCACATTGCATATTGGAGAAGGCGAAACCCCACAGTTACTACTCCTCCATGTGCTGTCCATCTCTTAAGATTTTGTTGACCTCTCTCATCTACTGTTGCCTCATTTTACATGTTATTATACTTTATTGTACTTATTGGTGTGTCTTTTTTTTTAATTCTCATTTTTTAGACTGTTGGGAGAAAGAATAAATAAAGACCTTTGCAAATCTACTTGCTCCACAGACATATCTGAGTGATAGAACATTCTCCCACGTCCCTGTGTGAAGGATTAAGGTGACATTAAGATATACCAGCATACCAGAGTGCAGGTATTAATAATTTTAAAAACTCCCCTAGGTGATTTTGATAATCTCTACCAGTACTACCATTTTTGTATTAGTTATTCATTGCTGTAATTGCTGTATAGCACATTAATCTAAAACTTAATGGCTGGGGAAAAAAACCAAACAAACATTATCTCACAAACAACAAATATTATTTCACAGTATCTGTGCGTCAAGAATCTGAAAGTGGATTATCTGGGTACTTCTGGCTTAGAGTTTGTCATGAGACTGAAATCAAATTGTTGGGTAAGGCTGCACACCATCTGCTTGGATAGACTCTGTTTGACAGTATTATAACAGAGGCAATATATCAGAGAGTTAAAGTACAGTCTTTGGAGTGAAAGAGACCTGAATCTGAGGGATGAATCTAGCATTTTTTCCTGTATGACTTTATGAAATGAACTTTCTCTGAACTCCAGTTTTCTATTCTAAAAAATTTGGATAATAAGACCTACCTCACAGAGTTATGTAAGGACTAAATAAAATGATGCATATAAAGTTGTTAACATAATGTCTTTTTCTTTTTAAATAGATATGCCTCCAGACACCCTTTTCCAAGCTAACATACATTACCACTACCAGTTTATTTCTCCATAACATTTTTGACCAAATTATTCTCAAATCAAAACCTATTTATTGAAGTTAAGACTCCTTAGCATCTCTTTCAAGATTCTTCAATATAGTCTCAACCTTCCTACTTCCCCTTCTCATTCTAGTCTTCCTTGTATTTTTCCTGTGTTTTAGTCCACCTCTACTGGATACTTTTTCTAAAACTCCCTTATGCTTTTACTATCGCAAGTTATTATTCATGAGCTTTTCCCCATGTGTGCTCATAGAAACCCTAGCCATCTTCTAAGATATAGCTGAAATTCTTTCTCTGAGAAATCTGTTTGCCTCAGTCAGAAGCGATCCCCTTCTGGCCTGAGTTTCCAGGATATTTAGTCTATTACTTTATGATATTATTTATTTAAATGAGCAAATGAAAGTGGCACTTCGTCATCATTAAGAATCGTCATCGAAAGTATATTCCAAACTCTCAGAGGACAGAGTTTACATCCTACACTTTCTTCTGTCTTCTAAGCACTCAACACACTCCCTGATAAATGAAATGGGTGAATAGATGGGGCAAATAGTGGACAGGGAAATATACTGTAAAATGACAAACAGGATTATCCAAAAATAATTCAAGGATTCATTATGAGTTGTCTGGAAATGGGTTGACTGGACCACGGGCCCTTCCACCTCACCAGCAAGAAGAGCTGCACTCAAACCCAACTTACCACATGTGCCTATCAATTTCCTGTTTGCTCTCAGAACCATCTCCCACCCTGTCCCTTCTCTGTGCTATATCGCAGGGAACTACATCTGCCAGCCTCCCTTGCTCTTTGGCTTTTAGGTAATTTCAGGTAGTTTTCATGTTTTGTTTCACTATAGTTTACTCATTTTCATTGCTGTAAAATATTCTATTGTATGAATGTACCAAGTTTATGTATTTATTCTATTAATGGACATTTGAGTTTCTAGTTTGGGGCTACCAGTAATAATGCTGACATGGACATTCTCTTACATGTCTCTTGTAAAAAGACATGTTAGCAATTACTTTTTGGAGTAGCACTTATTTCTAGGACTGGAATTGCTAGGGGACGGGTATGTGTGTTTCTAATATTTACTAGATATTTCAAATCTCTAAAGTTGTAACAGAGTTGTATGAGAGTTCTTGATGCTCTACATCCTTGCCAATGTTTGGTATTGTCAAACTTTTACAATTTTTGCCTATCTGATACTTATGAAAAGATATTTCATTCTGTTTAATACACTAATTACTAGTGAGGTTGAGTCCCTCTTCTTAGGTTTATTGATTCTGTGTGTCTTCTGTGAAGTCATTTTTATGCTAATCTCTCAGTTGGTTGTTTTTGTTTCCTTTGACATATAGGAATACTTTATATATTTGGAATATTACACATTGTTAGTTTTAACATATACTTATTGAGCATTTACTATGCTAGGAGAATACAGTAGTGAACAAGACAAAAACTTACAATTCATGAAGCTTAAATTTCAGTATAGGGAGAGAAATAATGAACACAGTAATTAGCAAAGGTTGTGGTATATTAAATTTTACATACTCTGTGATAAATGCTATACAGATTCTCCTCGACTCACAATAGGGTTACGTCCCAATAAACCCATTGCACACTGAAAATATCATAAGTAAAAAATTCATTTAATACACCTAACCTACTGAACATCATAGCTTAATTTAGTCTACCTTAAACATGCTCAGAAAACTTACATTAGCCTGTAGTAAGGCAAAATCATCTTGCTGCTACTACCCAGCATAATGAGAGAATAGCCTACCCTATATCACTAACTTGGGAAAAGACAAAATTAAAATTTTGAAGTACAGTATCTATTGCATGTGTATTGTTTCTGCACCCTCATTAAAATCAAATGATTGTATGTAGGAGAGTGTCTGTAGAAAGAAATAAAGCAGGGAAAGGGGATAGGGAGTTCTGGGAAAGGGTTACAATTTAAAATAGGCAGTCAAGGAAGGCATCACTGAGAAGGGGACATTTGAATAAAACCCTGAAGGAGTTAAGGAAACAGGTCATAGAAATATTTGGTGGAAGAGCATCTCAGATAGAGAAAACAACAAATGCAAAGGCCCTGCAGTTGGAGCATAAATAGCATATTCAAGGAACAACAAGGAGGCCAGTGTGGCCGAAGCTGAATCAGAAAAATGAGTCATGAGAGATGAAATTTGGCAGCAAGGTGGGGAAGATGTCTGAATGTAAAGGCTGTTGTAGACCATTATAAGGACTTTTACTCTGGGTGAGGTGGGAAGCCATTTGAGGAATGGAAAATTTTGAGCAAAGGAGTGACACAATCTGACTTACTATTTTAAAAGGCCCACTCTAGGGGACAAGGGTAAAAGTAAACTGAGGGGCTTACAAAATAATCCAGGTCAAAGATAATGGTGGCTTGTACTAAGGTGATACTGAAGTGGTAAAAAGTGATTAGAGAAAATTAAAAGATAACCTGTGAGTAACTATGGCTTAACTGAGGTCAGGTGGCATTTGTTGGTTAGTTACTGATTAATTAGTGTTTTTCTACTCTAGAAGAACTATCTCTAGTAACACACAGGAGCTGAGACTGTGGATGGAGAAAACAAAGGTAACCAACTTATTGGTATGGCTATACCAGTAAATAGACAAAAATAATAATGGCTCGGGCTAAGGTGGCACCAGTGAAAGTGGTGAGAAGTTTTCAGAATCTAGATTTATACTGGAAGTAGAACTAACAAGATTTATTGATAAATTGGGCAAGGAATATAAGCAAAAGTGAGAAATCAGGGATGACTTTGGGGTTGTTTATCCTAGAAGGTTAGAGTTTCTATTAGTTGATAATGGAAAAACTTTAAGACCAGATTTGGTAGAGAAATTCAGGAAATCATTTTTGGACCTTTTGTTTTGTGTTACCTTTTAGACATTCAAGTGGAGGTGCCCAGTTGGCAACTGAATATACAAGCCTGGTATTCAGGAGAATTTAAAGGGAGTTTTATTAGTCAACATTATTGATGTAATGAACGAGACCCAAATCTCAGTGGATTACCACAACCAACATTTATTTCTTGCTCTCGTTACATATGAGCAACAGGTTGATTACAGCTCTGCTCTAGGCTGTGGGCCAACTATGTGTCTCATTCAAATATCTTCTAATTTTGGACCTAGGCTGAAGAAACAGCCACTGTCTGCCACATGCCATACTCATGGCAGAGGACAGAAGCAAGAGTGGCCAAACTAAACAATATAATCCAATTTAAAGCATTTCCTTACATGTGGCTTAAACCACATGCTTTCATTCCATTCTATTGGCCAAAGAAAGTCACATAGCCCAGCCCTGCAATGAGACAAGGATATATATTGTGCATAGAAGAGGCTTTTCAAGACAAATCCAAAGGGTGTGGATGTATGGTCCTCACAGAGGGAGGGAGCAAATAGTTGTAAACTATCATTCAATCTGCCACAAAATGAGTATAGACATCGAAGGGAAGAAATCCAAAGATTGAGATGTTCCAATGTTCAGAGGTCAGGGAGATAAGGAAAAACAAACAATGAAGACTGAGAAAAATCAGATAGTAAGGTAAGGAGAAAACAGGTTGGAAATCAAGTAAAGAAAAGAGTCTCAATGGAATATTACTCAGCTATAAGAAGAGATGAAATACTGCCATTTGTGATAACATGGGTAGACATTGAGATAATCATGCTAAGCAAAATAAGACAGAAAAAGTTGAAAACCACGTGACAGCACTTATATGTGGGATATAAACCTAAAAGCAACAAACACACAGGACAAACAGAAACTCATGGCCATAGACAATAGACTCTCGGTTATCAGAAGGTGGCAGGGGGAGGGGAGGTAGATGAGGTAAAAGGGGTCAAATATGTGGAGATAAAAAGAAATCTAACTATGGGTGGTGAACATACAATGCAACATGTATATGATGCACTGTTGAATTGTACACTTGAAACTTACTGGATTTTATTAACCAATGGCACCATAATAAAAAAAAAAAAGGAAAGAAAAGTGTCTCAAGAAGAACAGAGGGAACAACTGAGTCACATGTTGCTAATAGGTTAAGCAAAACGAGGACTGATATTGACCATTCAATTTAGCCATGTGGAAATCTTTGGTGAACTTGACAAGAAAATTGATGACATGGTTTGGGGCAAAAATTTTATCAATGTGGAGTCAAGAGAGTGGGAGGAGAAAAGTTAAAGAAAAAAACAGACTGCTTTTTTAAGGACTTTTGCTGAAAGGGGAAGGAAGTAAATGGAGGAATAACTGGAGGAAACAGTGAGGTCAATAGTATTTTTATTAAGGGAGAAGAAATAAAACTGTGGTTTTGTGATGATAGAAAAGATCCAGTGGAGAAGGAAAAACTGGTGATGCCGGAGAGAAAGCAAAGAATTGCTGTATACTGATACTGATGTCCCTGAATAGGCTAGAAGGGACAGGATGAAGTGCACAGTGGAGGGCTGGTTTTCACGAGGAGTATAGACTCATTGATAGTAACAGGTGAGAAGGCAGAGCATATGGACACAGCACAGTAGGTGAGTAGATATGATATTGTTAGCATATGAAAATTCTTTTATTATTTCTTCTATTTTTCAGCAAAATAATATGCAAGTCATCAACTGAGTGTCAGGATAGAGAGAAGTTATCAGAGGTTTGAGAGTTAGAAGAAAATATGAGTAGTCTAGAATGAGAGACTGAATGTACTAGGGAACAATGCTTGGTAGGTAGCATTAAAGGCTTACTTGAGGACAGCGATGGTTGTGTGATTTTTCTTCTCCAATCACAGTCAGCTGCAATGGTGTGGGTGCAGGGTTGAGTGGAGAACTGGATTTATCCAGGTAACAAACAGAAAGTTAGACTTAACCAGAATTTGTCAAGTTAAAAAAGAAAGCAAGTGGGACAAAGTAGTTTAAGATGTCTACAAGAGGAGGTTGATAATAGTTAATTATGGAATTTAAGTTAGATGATAAAGGAAGTAGAGCATGACACAGGTTGGGAACAATAAAATGATAGAAGAATTAATAGATGATCCAGGTAAGTTTGACAAACTATTGGAATAAGAAATAAGCTAAAATGTAGAAAATCTCGGTCAGAGTGTGATGTGGAAGAGTTGCAGTTATGGGTAATGATAAGATCTAGAGCAGCCCCATCCAAGAGAACTTTCTGTAATGATCGAAATGTTCTCTATCCACCATCTAATACAGTACTATCAGGAGTACTGATCACTGGAAATGGGATGACTAAGGAAATGAAATATAAATTGTATTTAATTTTAATAAATTTTGAATTAAAAGCAACATGAAACTAGTTGCTACCATATTGGACAGTGCATTTCTAGAGATATAATCACATTCGTGAGTGGCTAAGATGGAAAACAACATTAGTAGAGAAGAGGAGGTCAAACTTTATTGGAAGGATTATATCATTAAGTGGATATTGAAATCACCAAGAATTATGACAAGATTAGTATTGGACTGACAGTGAAGTACCAGCTAAAATCTTTAAGGAAAGATAAGTCTTAGGATAGGAGCATGGGTATAACAAGGAACAAAGTGAGTGATATAGTCAGATAACATGTTAATCAAAATAGGGTTTTAGGAAGGAAGAAAAGAAGGAAAAAGTTTAGAATTGCTAAGAGGATGCCTATCCTTTGTCTACGTCCAGTGGTATAATATATGCTTTTATAATGTCTTCTTTCATTGAAAAGAGAAATTTGTGGATTGTCTTATCACTTATTTATGGTGTCTTTTGTTGAGTAAAAGTTTCACTTCTTAAATTTGAAAAGTTTATTCATCTTTTCTTTTATGATTCTGATTTTTGTATCTTAATTAAGAAATCTTTCCCTATCTCAAGGTTATAAACACATTCTCTTATATTTTACTCTAAAAGTGTTTTAGGTTTGCTTTTTCACATTTGAATTTTTAATTCTTCTTAAATTTATTTTTATGTATGCTATGAGAAAACAATCTTTTCATATAATCTAATTTCTGAAGCACAACTTATGTAAGTCCACTTTTTCTTACAGTGTTATCATCATTATATTAATTTCTCTAATAGCTTTTGAAGTTAGCTCTTCATCCCAGTTGATTATAATTTAATTATGATGTATATGGTTGCATACTTATTACGATTTATTCTGTGTGGTACTTGGTGTGTATGTGTGTGTGTTTCAATTCTACAATTACCTGATTATTATTTCTTTAAATATTATTTCTTTATCATTCTCTCCATTCTTCTGAAACTTTTATTGTTTCTTTATCAACTGCTCTTTCATATATTTAATCTCTTTGGCTCTCAGTGCTGTAATTTAGATGTATCTCTCAGTAACGTCTTCCAATTCAGTAAAGTCACTCCTTTACTGTACCTAATCTACTGTATCTTATCTCATTAAGTTTTTAATGACTATAAAAATTTGTAAATTCTAATGGTTTCTAGGTGCATCTTTTTTTAATATCCAGTTGTTTTTTATTTATGTTTATTTTCATAAATTCTTATTCATTTTAATGGAAGTTATTCCTTTATTTATTCTTTGAATATCTTAAAATATTTATTATAAAATAATTGTCAAATTGTTCTATAAAATTCATTTCATTTGTAGTCAATTCACGTACCAATTGTTTATGTACTTTTTTCCTTAGCCTAAATTTTGTTTTCTTGTGTTTTAGAATTTACGTTTTCATTTTGAGTAGGAGGTTTTTTTGTTTGTGGTTTTTGGTTTGTTTCCTTATTTTGTTCCCCCATTTCCTGTGCTCACTCTTCCTTTACCTAGCAGTTTTCTGGCTGCCCCCACTCAGACAACATTTCCTCAATTCAAAATCATGTCTTATAGTGGCATTTCAAACTTCCTGTCATACTTTGGGATATCAGGGTTGTTGCAAATCTAATTACTGAAACAGTGGTCAATTTTTTCAGTTCCTAGTGCTATGTCTTTGTCTTTCTACCTCCTCAGGCCCACAGCTCTATATAATACCATAGCGTCAGGAAGAGTCTTGGTATCAGCTTCGTTTTTCAGCCTGTCATGAGTGGGTGAACTGTAGATTTGGAAGAGATGGGATATATCAAAGTATCATCTTAATGAGAAATATTTTCGTAGTTTTATAATTTTATTTTATTTTTCAAAAACATCTAAATTTTTAATAGACAACAAGTTGTTCGTATTTACATTGTACAGTTCAATGAGTTTTTTTCCCATTATAGTTGGCATATAATAATATACCAGTTTCAATTGTACAGCCTAGTGATTAGATATCCATATAACTCACAAAGCAACCACTCCACTAAATCTAGTACCCTTTTCCCCCCTTACTTATTTATTATAACATTATTAACCATCTTCCCCATGCTACACTCTACATCTCCATGTCTATTCTGCAACTATCCATTTGTACCTCTTAATCCCTTTGCCATTTTTTGCCATCCCCCCAAACCTCCTCCCATCTAGTATGCTTCAAAATATTCTCTGTATTACGAGTTTATTTCCACTTTTGTTGTTATTTATTTTGTTCTTTATATTCCACATGTACATGAAATCATGCGATATTTGTCTTTCTGTATCCGACCCATTTCATTCAGTGCAATACCCTCTAGATCTATCAAGGCAATATCATTTTCCATCTCCTTCCTTTTAGTCTGTGTGTGTCTTTTAATCTGAAGTGAGTCTCTTGTAGGCAGCATATACAGGGGTCTTGTTTTTTATACATTCAGCCACTCTATCTTTTGGTTGGAGCACTTAATTCTTTTCCATTTGAGGTACTTGTTGATTGGAATGTAGTCATTACCACTTTTTATTCCTGTTATTTTTATACATATTTTTTTCTTCTTAAAGAAGTCTCTCCAACATTTCCTGTAATACTGACTTGGTGCTGATAAATTCTTTTAGCTTATTTTTGTCTGGGAAGCTCTTTATCTGTCCTTCAACTCTAAATGATAGCTTTGCTGGATAAAATATTCTTGGTTGTAGATGAAACACCTAAATTTTTAATCAATCTGGAGTTTATTGTGATTTAGTTTTAAAGTAAGAATCTAACTCTAGTCATCCATATAGCTAACCATTTGCTCCCACTTCATTTATCAATTATTTATTGACTTGCTAATTTCTGCTGCTACTGTTTTGTACATAGCCTTTAAATTTTTATACTTTCTTTATTCTTTATATTTCCATTGTTACTGCCCTACATGGATATAGCAGACACTGTGGTAGGCTATGAGAAAACAAGAGAAAACAAGAAAGATAAGATTACTTCCCTCACACAACTTATGCTCTAGTAAGAGAGACAGACAATAATTAAACAAGCAAATAAATAAAAACAAGCGTAACTTGTCTTAGGCAGAGTGTAAACAGCTGGATGTGGTAAAGAATAATAGAGGGTCCTACTTTTATAGGCTGGCCAAGAAATTCTGCTTTGAGAAATTGACATTTAAGCTAAGAACTTAAGAATCGGAAGGAGCCAATAATTTTAAAGCTGAAAGAAGAGCAAGTATAAAATTCCTGAAACAGGTAAGGGTAAGGGCTTGATGTATTCTAGGAACTTTGACTGCATGCAGAGTTGTAGCTGGTGGGATAGGTGCATGATATGAAGTGGGAAGCTTGAGGCAGGTAGCCAGATCATGCAGGATCTTTTGGGCCATAATCAGGCACTTGGATTTGTTCTAACAAGCTGGAAAATCATAGAAGGGTTTTAAAGAAGAGAATGACATTCTCCAATTACATTTTAAAAGTTCACTCTGGCTGTATTGATAATGGAATGTAAGGAGGTTACCATGGAAGTAGAGACACCAATTAGAAAGCTATTGCAGTAATCCAGGAAAGGTAAAATGGTGGTTTAAACCAGAGCGGTCACGAGTGGAGACAGGGACAAGTGAATGAATTAAAGATATGTTTTGGAAGTAGGACAATTTGGACTTGCTGATAGATTGACTATGAAGGATAAGGAAAAGGGAAAAGACTAGGATGACTCCCAAGCTCTGACTTCAGTGACCAAGAGAATAGTGTTACTATTTGTAAAGATAGAGACAATGGGAAGGAATGGCTTGGGGAGGACACAGAGAACTCAAACATTCTATTTTGACTATGTTAAGTTTGAAATGTTTGTGAGATAACAAAGTAGAGATGTCGAATCAGTAGGTTGAATATATTAATCTGGGGCTCAGATAAAAGGTACAGTTGACATATAAATGTAGATGTCCTCAGCATGAAGCTGTAAGAATGGGTAAGTCCCCCAAAGAACAGTCTATGTGGAGAAAGGAAGGCAGTATTTAGAAACTGAGATACAGGTACTAGATCAGTTACTAGGGGCATCCCTTCTCCCAGGTCTTCTCATTAGACTGAGCTAGAAATATATGCATTCATACACACATACACATAAACATGTATTTACACACTTACATTTATGTGCATAGACATACACACATTTTCATCTATATTTCTGTACCTATCTACCTATACTAAAAACCATGAATTCACACTGACATGTTCCATTCAGCCCCTTACCATAGGGCTCATTTAGCTTTTCTCCATCCATATTTATATCTCTCTTCTTTCACAGTGAAAAACTTGACTGTCATTATCCTCAATATTCTATTAACTTGCTTGATCTCCCTGTAGGTAGCCATCTCTTGACACGTTTAGGCTGCTACCTTGCTAGAACACCCTCTGTATACCGGCTCTGGCTCTCATGAGGATCTTCTGGTCAGGAAGGAAGGAAAGTTATTTTCTTTACTTAAGTTCTCTATGTGTCTTATTATGTATACTCTTCGGTATTTTGTTTTGTTACTATGTTGAAAAGGTGTTTTTTAAAAAAATTACATTTTTGCTTATTGTTTACATTATAAAAGGCTACAATATACAGTTTCATTTTTCATATTTGCCAATATGAAGTGAAAAAATTTTTATTTCATTGCTTTTATTGGTTGTTAGTAACACCGAACATTTTCAAATGTTTATTAACCATTTTAATTGTTTTCGTGAATTGTATAAATCTTGTTTTTCTATGGTCATCTTAGAAAAAAATCACCTTTCTTGAGTTATTTATAAATTCAGGAGACTAATTGCATCTTTGTTGCAAATGTTTTCCAAATTAATTTTTTTAACTTTATTTTTTTTTTAATTACAGATTTTTAATTTTTTTATATGGCAAAATATGTTGATCATTTCCTATTTTTAAGTTTCAAATTCCTATGTTTCTCTAGAGGTCAGATATTCACCTATGCTTTATTTTTGTTAAAGGTTTTCAGAAATTTTACATTTTTAGAAATTTTGTTAAACATTTTTGTTAAACATTTTTAGTAATTTTATTAAACATTTCTTTATCCATCTGTAATTTGTTATATTTTTAGTCAATCTGTAGAAAATTCTAGGAATATTAATCTTTACCTTTCAAAGCTGTCACCAGTATTTTCTCCAGCTTTTTATTTGCCATTTAAATCTAGCTTATTTTGATTTTTGACATGCAGAAGTTTTCAGTTTTAGTAGTTAAATTTACTAATCTGTACCCTGGTGACTCCTCCCCTTGCTTTTAAGCTTAGAAAGAGATTTCTCTTATCCAGAGATTTAATAAAGATACACTTAATTTTCTTTTTTCTCTTTCTCTCCTTTCTCTCTCCCCCTCTTCTTTTTCTCCTCCTTCTCCTCCTTGTCTCAAAGCCAGCTTTAAATAAAATGAACCACTAAGCTAGCCCCAATCGCTTTGGTCTCTTGGGGATCTTGTAGACCAAGAAAAACGTGGGGTTGGGATGGATTTCTCTGCAACACAACCTCCTCCCTCTCCCTTCTACATAAAAAGCAGTTCAGTGTCGGGCTCCCCAATAAGTGTCTGACAATTCATAAACCGCTGAAGTGAAAGGTGGCCTTTAGATATTCTGTATATAAATTTAGTCAGTTATACAGAGAGAATGAAAAAAATATGGCCTGATTCTGATCAGATGCTGCTTGTTTCTCCTTATACCATGGGGTTCTGTTCTATGTCATTTCCTTTGAAGTCAGTGGGAGCTCTGTGCAGGACGGCCAGGCGAACACCGGCCTCTATACATGAAGGTGAGAACTGCCATTACGATAAACTATTCGGCAATGCGGTGGAGGGAACATTGGTTTAACACACTTGGTGGCTACCCTGCAGATCCCACTGTCTGTGAGAGCTTTGTTCACCCAGAGCAAACAAGAACTTTTTGAATCTTGACATACAAGGGCTCATTCAGCAGAACATCCCGTTATGAGAGGAGGCACAGTGCTGGGCAGACATTGCAGTTTTTAGCCAGCACACTGAGGGCATTTCTCTCACATTCTCTCCATCTGTAAAGATACTGTTTTCCAGACCCCAACACGGTTTTCTATAGATTGGAGAGATGTATAAATATTTTTACATGTTTGTACTCACGTATAATGGGGGACAAAGTCATATCAAAGTAGCTAGTCCTTTTCAATAAGAAATAATTCTTTGCAAACTTTAGCTGAGGTGGTTATTTGGTGAAAAGCAGAGCTTGTAATAGAAACAATGAGAGAAATTTTAACATGGAGAAGATATTGGAAATGAGGAATCATGTACATTTGCTTTCTCTATCTCAGACTTGTTATTTTGTTAATTAGCCTACAGAGACTTTTCCCTTTCCCCACTTTCACAAAGAGTTATGCATCATTTTTTAGGAACCCAAATCAAATAATGTTTTTAGGTTGTTATACTACAAACATTGGAATAAATAGAGGTCAAAGAGCAAATTGTGCAAATTGATGGGTAATATTTTTCTACCAATCCCATCCCCTGACTGATTCCTTCATCATATCATTCTGCTCCTGTCTCTAGGCCATTGCTTATGCTATAGCAGACACTCAGCTTCAAGGCTCCTCACTTCCGATGGCCCATCCCAGAACAGGACACCAACATTTTGTATTTCTAATTTCTCCTATTGGATAGTGTTAAAGTGGAGCAGCCCCCTCTTTTTTTTTTTAACTTATGATTTTGAATTCTTTTTCAGAAAACTTGTATCCACCTCTGAATATAGAATACACTTTCTTGTCACAAGCCATCATCAGGTGGCCAGCATAGAACTGGACGAGATAATCAAGGCAGAAAATGTAGTTGGAAGAGAAGAGAAAGAATTAAGTTCTGGAGCATTCCAAATTTAAGAGATTGGGGACAAGAGAAAGTATATTCAGGAGATCATTCCAGAATAGTACACAGGTAGCAGCATCACTTTTTGAAATAATACTTATGTTGCAATGGAATAGTTATAAACTATTCTATTCTGTGTGAATATGCCCTAATTTATATAAGCAATCCTCTAGCGACAGCTTCTTTTAACTGTTCCACCTGTGCTCAGTTTATTCTCACTCCAATTCACTCTACATACTGCTTAAGTTAATACTGGATTATTTTCAGTTATTTGTGCCTGTATGAAAAATGGAAAATTGAGTAAGTAAGTATATTACATTTATGTGATGAAAGACAATACAATTATGATTTTTAATAAGAAAATACTTGCAAAATAATGAGTGAATAATGCATAATCCCAATTCATATACAAACATGTACACATACATATACATACAAATATATGACCAGAAAAAAATTCTACAAGTTTATCCATCACAAGTGTAGCATTTCTGGCTGGTGGGCTTCCAGGTGACTTTTATTTTATTTTTAATGCTTTTCTGTGTTTTGCAAATTTCCTTTCTGAAAAAGTTATTCTAAAAGTGTACTTTACTTATATTGCTTCACAGGCAGGAAATCAGCTTTGATTCTTTACTGCCTAAGAAGGTAATGTCCAAATAGCTTACTTTAGTAGTCAAGACCCTTCAGACTAGAGGCCCACACTCTTTGTTTCAGTTAAAAAGATCTGCTCAAGGACTTCTAGACATGCACTATACTCTTCTCCTACACTTTTTTAAAAGATAAGATTCTTTTTATTTCCATCCTTTTCCTATAATTTCTACAAATCCTTGAAGACACTATTTGTTTCACCTCTTACTTGTCTCTAAGACCATGAATGATGGAAGAGGTCTCCACATATTAGTGACTCTGTTGTTATATCCATTTAGTATTTACCACAAGATACTTTGCATTATTATGGTTCCTTTTCTATGAGTCCATAAGTTATCTCTCCAATTGGCATTTTGATTCTTAGAAGACAGGTTCTGTGACTTAAGCATCACACTCTGTGGAGATTTTAAAAATTGTATTACAATGCCAGGCACTGGTACAGAGCTCTCCATGTATGTTCTTGGTATCCCCTAACTCCCTGTGTCTTGTTCACAGTAAGTGTGCAATAAACATTTGCAGTTGTTTAGATCGAGTTATTATATATAATATATATATATATATATAAACAATGTATATTATATATATTTATATGTTTAATGTGGAATAACGCTGGGCTTTTCTATTTATATACATGTTTGTATCTTCTAAGTGCATTGAACTTATTGAAAGAATAATAAAATTTCAGCAGTTATTTCCGATAAAGGGAACATTTTAAAGACATGTAGTTATGACCTATTGCTTAAGCATTCTTTCTTCCTTCACGAAAGGTCATTGGTCTTCTCTTCTTCTTGTCTCTTGAAATACAGTGTAGCTTTACTTTTCTTCTTTATTCTCTGGTCCCAAATATAATCTCCACATGTGCACTATCTTTGTAGGTGATATACTTCCTGCCTCAGTGAAATCTAGCTCCCAAATGAATTTCTGTTGGTTTAGAGAGCAACTTGAGGATTGTGCATTTGGCACCATTTGATTTCCTCCGCATCTCCCCACAGTTACCATTTAGAAAGCTCTGGTCGGCAGGATTCCTCTCCATCATACACTCTGTGGATTGTATTACATGGGCCTGAAAATGTGATGGAAAATGAAATTTGCTTTACCGAGAAAGGAAGCTTTTGAAATTCAAATTGTTCTAATAGTACAAGGATAGTTCTCAGTGGAGTTAAATGGCAGATATGGTGACAGCTCCTTCTTATCTAGATTTCCGCTAAGTGAATACCACTATGTTTGAAATCACTCACACAAATAAAGCAAGTTACAAAACAATGTGATTAAATTTATGTTCTAAAAAAATATGGGTGTGTATATAATTGTAAAGCAAACTTGGATTAAGATCTTAGGAAGGTTCTGAGTACTGAAGAGCTTATGGTGCATATGAAATGATATCCTATTATTTACTTTGAGATTAAAATAATGTTAAAATTAAATAAGTATAAGGGAGGCCCAACAAATTCTGATTTTTTTATGTCTATGCATTTGTAAAAAAATGTTGAATTCTTTATAAAAATTTTTTTCTAGTCCTGACTTGCTGGCGCCTTAAGTACATACTTCCTCACCCTATTGGGAAATTGTTTCATTTATGTGGATGTAAATGCACAGAAGAAAGTCTGGAAAGGAACATACCAAATCATTAACAATGGTTACACCTGCTGAGAGGAGTGGGCTAGGGAATGAGGAGTATGGTGCTTTTCCATTTTACTCTATTACTCCCAAATATCAATAACTAAAATATAGTCATTTATTTCATGCACAATTATTAAAAACAAATGAGCAAACAAATAAACACACTGGGAAAATAAAATAGTAAAATTCCTCATCTTTTCTTTTTCTATCAAAGTTTAATATTAAAGTGCTTATATTTGATAAATGTTAATGTAATTAGAGGGCAGCTCAAATCATCTCCCAAACTGAGTATTCTGATTTTTCTTCTCCTTCCATCCAACAACATGGTTATATAGCTGCCCACTATTAGTCTTTTTTCCTGGTATTGGTGCTAGTCATCATCACCACTAATATTCATGGAGCTCTTACAGTCTACCAAACACTGGTACAGAGCTCTATGTATGTTAATTTATTGAACTCTCACAACACTCCTGTGAGGTGGTAATTGTTATTACTGTCATTTTACAGTTGAAGAAATAGAGGTTGGAGAGGTTTAACTATCTTGTGCAAACTTGAGTCACACAGCTAGCAAGCGATGGAATTGAGATGTGTTTCTGGCAGTCTGACTTCATATTCTGCATAGGAAAGAAGGGAGTGAAACTAATCTGTGATTTGAGATTTTTACTTTATTTCATCGTTGGTATATACACTTTTGTCTAATTGGGAGCTGACTAAAGCATCTGGTTCTGGTTGATGTGTTGGTTGAAAATTACTATTATTATGAGGATGATTATTATAGCGTTTAGTAATTATGCAGTGCTTTATACTTCAAAGAACTGTGCTTTATAATCACTTATTAACTATGACTCACAACATCTCTATGATATAAAAATGTGCTTACCCATATTTTGCAGAAAGAGAAACTGAGGCAGAGTAAGATGAGTCACATTTTCATAAGAAAGAGTGAAAGTGGAATGCAACCTCTCAAATTCCTGAGACTTGATAAGAGCTTAATTTGGACAGCAACAGAAGTTTAATTCTTTAAACTTCTTAAAGGTAGGTGTCAGTTCCAATATTTTTCTCAATATTTAATTACAAATTTAATGTTAAATATGCTAAAAATTGATGACCATTTCCTTCTAGGTTCTCAGTTTTGGAGCTTTTACTGCATTCATGTCCATGTGACATTTTTGCTCAAATCCAACCTTGCTGTCTCCCATTTCTCCACAAGCACAATTTGACTACAGATATTGGTTTTCAGTGTCAATATTATATTACTTCAAATTGCTTCCACTGCCTTTAAAAGATGCCTTTTGTTCACCACATGCATGGGACTCTTCATAATAACTTGCAGTAAAAACAAATTTTGTGCAAGAATTATTTGGAAACGAAAGACATCTTAGATGTCTGACAGTCTGTATACTTGATAACTGAAGATTATAAACACGTCAATATGACTTGGGGTGAGAGAGGGAGAGCGATGAGAAGGACCTCTGTGGGTTAATTACAGCACTCTATAAGAGGCCTGGAAAAAATACATGCACTCATCGATAAATCTGGTAATCTCTTTCAGTTGAGGGGCAGTCATTACCATAGCACATGGGAAACGCTCAATAAATTTAATTTAGTGGTTAAGACTATGTCTGTGGAGACAGACTACCTGGATTCTAACCCTGGCTCCAATGCTAGTCACCTGAACTAGCTGTGCTTATGTTTCTCTATTCGGAGGGAAAATAATGAAGAAAGAAAGAGAATCACACTCTATAAAGTTAGTTATTATGAATTTTGTTCAAGTTCTTGCTATTATTTGTCTTTTTTATGTCCAAGGCAGTTGACAAATCACATTAGCTATAACGCCATTTAAATGTTGCTGACAATGATATTTATAATTTGATGTCTACAGTTGCTTGGCTTATTTAGAAATGGTGTAACATGGTACCCCACAATTTTCTACCCCAGAAAAACAATTTTAAATGACCTCAAATACATTGGAAGAAATAGTTATGAGCACATGCAAAGTTTATAAGACAAAATTTTGTACTTGTTTCTCCAAAACATCCATATGATCCCACACACCAGAGGCTTCAGACTCAGTGCCTATTATGAACATTTCACATGTGAATGAGGCCAACTCACTGCACTACTTGAATAAAGCTGCTGCATCTGAGCTAAAGGCACTGATGCCTTATGGGATGTACACCCAGTCTGCCAGTGTCTAAATTTTCAAGAGACCCCAGAAACTGGGATTATTATTATTTTTTAATGTGAGACTTCTTAATTTAAAATTTTTAGCTCAATGTATTTCTTGGTAAAAAACTGTGTAGGTCAAGCAACATACTTGAGGGCCATTTGTCAAATCTCTGCCAACTATACTAGTATCACATATGAGTACATTGTGCTGTTATTCATATCAGCAAATCTTTTTAAGCACTGTGCCAAGGCACTCATACAAGGTGAAGAAGACAAAATATGACAGTCTTTATGAAGTTCACAAATTTAGAAAAGAGACAGGTAAAAATGTCACAGGAGAGAGTGAAAAATGCCACAGCAAAGTGTGAAACCCAGGACTTAAGCCTGGTGCTTTGAGTATTAGATAAGGCCCACTATAAAAAGAACTGAAAACAAAGAACCCCATTATTTGAAAGCTTGACAAATAATGGATACGCAAGTAGATGGTTCTTTTGTTTAACAAAACACCTTAATGGATTTTAGGGGTGGGAGCTATGCATGGACAGGGCCACAGCCTCAGCACAGTTCCAGGGAGACATTCCTATTGTGGTCTGTGCAATTGGCACCCCTTCGAGCACCATTCAGGTTGTATTCTTTGTGAATGCTACCCCCTGGAATTGTGCAACCCTGCAATTCTGTCAATAAACACAGGCCTGAAGTCTGGTCTGAGAGGAGGATTGAGAGCTAAAATCTTCTACATAATAAAGAAGAATTTTAAGTCTTCATCTAGGGAGTAGAGGCAGGAGAGTGGAGGGGTGTTTATAATGGGGAAAAGGGTTTGGAGGAAACATCTCTAGGATGAAGATGGGCCAGCCATTGGGCAACAACTTGGAGCCTATGAACCTGGTGAAAGATTCCCTGTAATTTTGCAAAAAGCTACATGAAATCTTCTGTCATCTTCTTTAGCCTCCAGGAGACACTGACAGATGAAGTCAAGTGACTTTTTCTTTGACATCAAGTATAGCCTTTGAACCTTTTATGCATGAATTAGAAGATAACAAGGAAAGAGTCAATGCTCAGGCTCACATAGCACCACTTGGCTAAACATATAATACTATAATAACTTGCCTTTTTACTGTTTTTCTTCCAAAAGCTCAAAGCGCTTACATTTTTATTTCCTCATTTGTTCTAACATTCCAGTGTGGGAGGGGCAGATTTATGATAACATTATTTATAGATGAAGAAATAGAAATAGAGATTAAATCATTTACTCAATGTTGCATAGTTGGGGTGGTGGAGCCCACACTGGAATTTGGTTCTCCAAGCTCCTGCCACGAAATGGAAAGATTATGAGTTTTGGAATTAGAGGGATCTTTGTTTGAACAATACTGCTTTCTGCCCCTTAATAAGACTGTGGCCTTAAGTCAATTACTTCATCTAAGCATCAGTTTTTCTCTTCTGTAAAATTAAGACCGTAAAACCTCATAGGAGTGTAGTGAAGATTAATTTAGAAAATACACATTAAGTCCTAGCACAGAGTAGTTCTCAAAGAAGATTAGTTCTACCCCTAACCTAGTATTATCTGATTAAACTTCGGTACAAATTTAAAGTAATGAAGAGTTCTACATTAATACTAATTTTTTTCTAGCCTCATCTCCCGCTGAGAGCAAAACATGAATAAAAATGTTTCACTATGTCATTTAATTCAGTGGGAGAACTTTTGCTTCAGTAGAGTTCTTCATGTTGGGGGCAATTAGAAAAAAAGAAATATGTGGAAGACAAGCTAGTAGAGTGCAGTGGTTCTAAAACTTCAGAATATACCAGAATCACCTAGAAGACCTATTAAAACACAGATTTCTGGACCCCCCACCCCAGGGTTTCTGATTCAAAAGGTCTGGAATGGGGCCTAATAATTTGCATTTGTAACAAGTTCACTGATGATGTTGATGCTGCTAGTCCAGGGACCAAACCTCAGAGAAGCACTAGCATGGTAAAGTATAATTTTGGGGGTAGGGCCCTGCAATCTGTGTTTTACTAAGACCTCCAGGTGATTCTGATGCATTCTTAAGTTTGAGAACCATGAGCATAGCCAGTAAAGCATCTGAGGAGATAGACTCACATTCAGATTCTGACTGCACCATTTGCTTGTTAGATGACCAGGTTCAATGACAAACCTCCAGCACTTTTGTGTCTTGCAGGGAGCCTGATAATTTCTGAGATTCAGAATTCCTCTCTCTCCTTCTAAACCCTTGATGGTAAGAGAAGTTAGTGAGTAGTGCCAACTCGGGCTCTGTTTTTTACTTCTTCACACTCCAAAGCTCGAAAGGCTGCTTAAACTTGGGTATTAAGAAAGTATTTACAAACACTTATGTGACCACAAAAATAAATAATATAGAGCTGTAAATAAAGCCAATAACAAAGGCATTGTTTGCATCTTAAATTTATAACAGGTTCTGAACTATTTCCATTTTCCCTGCCTTTTTAAGTAGAAAATTTTAAAACTATTCCTCCCCCACAGTTTTAAGAGATGCTTGTAAATTTGTTTTGCAGATACTATGCATGTGAAGACGCTTTATACTCTCCTGTATCTGGCCTGATATACAGAATCTACCTGAGATGTTTGGTGCCTTCCTGATTCTGAGGCATCCCTTCCCGCCCCCCACCCTCATGCCCCTTTCCCAGCCTGGCAACTAACTCTTTGGGTCCTCATACTGTCTTGGCTCACAGTGTACAGGTATCCAGGATGGCCTCAGGACATTCTTTGGCTTACCTACCTTCATTTTTCCCATTGCAAAAACTTCTTATTATTTCCTTAACTAACCTTTTCTATTGCCTATTGTTAATCTAGTTTTCCAAATTACCCCTTGCCAGAGTGACTCCACTGGAAGAGAAATTGTTCCTAGTGATAATGAGTTATGAGAATTGTTGACCTTTACACAGTCCTGCATTGCTATTAGATACATTTTCCTTTTGAATGCATTTTCCTTTTGAATTCCTACTAAAATCATGCATTTTCCTTTTGAATTCCTACTACAATCCAGAGATAATTATCTATGTATATATACAACACATATCAAATATATTACAAATGAGGAAACTGAGGCTTAGAGAGGTAAAGCAACTTGCCCAGGGTGAAGAAGTAAATAACAGGATTCAGACAATAAGATTCCAGAGCTCCCAGCTCTTGGCCTCTGCGGAAGTTCCAAGTGATGATGGACTATAGGAACATAATTTGGTCCCAGTACTTAAAGAATTAAAAAATCTTAAGGGGTGTATGAGATTTATACACACGAGTTAAAATCAAGAGCCATCGTCTGTGGTGTTGGGTTTGGTATCTGACCGCTTTCCTCCTGTACATAATAGCACCAATCTCAAGGGACTTGGGGATGGTTAACTGAGCTAAACACCCGAAGTACTTAATACGGTGCCGACAACGTAGTCAGCGTTCAATAAATGTTAACTATCATTATTTTTTAAAAATGCGGATTGGCGTGGAGAGAATACTCGAAAGAGACGGGAGGCCAGGTGTATATGCTGGACCCGCACCCTTGGCACCTAAATTCTCCGAGCCTAGGTTTCCTCGTCTGTAAAATCAGGTGGCTGGAATTGAACAACTCAAAACTAAGCGTTAGCCTGTGGGAGGGTGGAGGGGTGGGAAGCGAGAGGACGAGGGCCGGAAAGGGTTATAGACCCGCGCAGGGGCTGGATTTGCGGGAGTTCGAGGGGAAAAGCCCCGCCCCGCCCCGCCCCGCCTGGGAGGCCGGGCAGCTCCAGCCCACGAGCAGTTCCGGTGCCAAAATCCTTCCCTCCCCCTCTCCCCCGGAAGTGCTTTTCCAAGGTTCGGGCCGGAGAGAGGCCTTGTAGACCCAGCGGCAGAGGTTCCATCGGCTCGGAGTAGGGGCTCCTTCCCGGTTCGCAGCTCGGGGGTCCGCGCCCGCCGACCCGTGCCCTGAGACCTACCAGTGTCCGGGCCGATGGTGAGTGGCCGGGGGAGCGGACTGGGACGGCTGCGGGCCGCGTCGGGGCTGGCGCTCTCGGGCCCCTGCCCGCTCCAGGCTGCAGGCTGGGTTGTCGCGGTTCGGGGAAGCGGGTTGTCGACCGCGGCGTCTTTGCCGAACCCGCGGGGAGGGAAGGAGCGGGCGTCGGGGCCGGGAGGTGGGCGGGGCGGAGTCGGGGAGGGGGGTCCCGGAGCTGTTGTTGCTGTTGGGACTTGGGAGTGGGTATGGGCTGGGCCACGGTCCATCCAACCCCCTCTTTTCTGCTTCCCTAAATCTTTGCGCTGCCTTCGAGATTTGGTTTTCTCTGTCCGACGTGGGGCTGGGAACCGGGACACGAGACTCAATCTTGGGCTCCAGTTCCCGACTTTCGCGTTTTCTGGGTCTGTCTTCGGGCTCAATAATTAGCCCGGGTCCCAGGGGTGTTGTCTCCTCGGTCCCAGGGCGGGGCGATGCGTGAGTAGATGCCGGGGACCTTTTGCAAAGCGTTTCATCTAGACGCGTTTAGGGGTTATCCGGAACCGATTTGGACTGCGCCCAGGACCAGTTCAGGATACGTAGGTCAGTGTGGCACCAGCGCGCCTCCTGTGATCTTTACTCACTGGAAAGCTTGCTCAAGCTCTTGTTGAAATCACTTCTTAAACAACTTGCTTGAGGAAAACCAGTGGTTCAGACAAGTTTCCTTATTTTCTTGCAGATGTGAAAAATGATGCTATTCTCTCATCTGTATTCCTAATTCCTGTGGCTATCTGAATTCACAGTTGTATGATGAGTTCAGTTTGCGGTTGTTGCGCGAATTGATTGCAGAGGATTGGAGTATTATCAGACCTCCTGTTCCTCGAAGTTTGTATACCTTCATATTTGGAACTGTCATTTTCTTAACTTTTAAAAAATTGTTCGCGGCAACTCCTGAATTGTTCCTTATACTGTTACAGCTGTTGCTGCAATGCAAAGGTTCACACAGGTGGGCAGAGGTGATTTGTTTCTCTCTCTCTCTCTCTCTCTCTCTCTCTCTCTCTCTCTCTCTCTCTCTTTCTGTGTGTGTGTGTGTGTGTGTGTGTGTGTCTCATGAAGTGTTTACCTTGGATAAATTGAGAGTTTCTTAGAGGAGAAAATAATGTAGATATTTTTAGTGAACAGATTTTTAAGTAATAAACTACTGCTGAAGGGTTCATAGGAAATAAAGGTTTTCCACACTGAATAGTGATATTTCAGTCATGATTACAAGGGGATGCAGTTACTGCAGATTATGACTATCAGTAGGTGACCATTGTTTTTGCAGTGTAAAGTGTACACAAACCACCTTCATGAAACCAGTGACACTTTCCTGCACTTCTCATCTTGTGCTTATAATAGGACATACTGTAGTTTTTTGGATATTTATCTCATCCACCTCCCACCTCTGGCAGGGGAGGTGATATCATGAATTAGGGAAAATAGACTGAAATGGCAAGTTCAGTGAGCTCTCCTGTGCAAAAGAAAATTTATTTCAGGGTTGTTAATCTTCAAGAGGCAAAGGGTCCCTGGAAAAGATTGTGGAGGGAAGATTAGTTGCCTGAAATTTACGTTTAGATAGAAACTTACCGTAAATTCTTAGCCATTTGAAGTGGTTAATTGTTTAGAGCACATGGTTGGAGTATTGGAATTGAGAGACTCTGGAAAAGGAGTCAAGTTAGATATGGTTATGGATCTGTACTGATGGTAGTTAATACGTTTTGAAGGGAAATATTTCAGGAATTGTAACAGCAGAAAAGGGTACTTGGGGAAAATCAGATACCCTTAGGCATTGTAAATTTTATTATATTCAAGTCAGTTCAGTAGATATTACACATTTGCATTGTAAGTTATATTATTCAAGTCAATTCAACAGATATTGAACATTTGCTGTTAGGCAATGATGTAGGAACAAATAAAGATAATAGCCCTTATAATTAAGATTCATATTTTGGTAGTAGTTTTCTACAGTGTGTCAGAAATCATGAAGAGGTGAATTATATTGTTCAGTCATATTCAAAACTTTCTAATTGGAGGTGTTGGTGTGTACTTTATGAAAAACACTCTTAGGCTTTTTAGGATACAAAGATTAAGTCTTTAGTCATTAGCAATTTGAAATCTAGAAAGGAATGTAATATATTTGCATAAAAAATTTACAACATAAAGAAATATGTGTAAATATGACATCAGCGGTTTGACCTAAAGTTTGGAGTTGTACTAAAAGAAAATGGGCTCATTTTTTGCCAGAGTAATTACAAAAAATGGTGGCGATATAGTAGTAATACTTATGAAGTTAGTTCTGAAGCTATTATTTATTGAGCATTTAGCACCGAGCTCTCTGCTGATTGTGTTAACATACATTTTCTAAGCTTCACAACATAATAAGCATCTTTCTTAATGAGGACGCTTGTGTGCAAATATGTTAACTTGCTGCAACTATGTAGCTCCAGATAACTGAATCCTGACTTGAATCCAGATCTGCCTAGTGCCAAAACCTGTGTGTTTCCACTACATCATGTTACCTCCCAATAAATTGGTACCCTGAGTTCAGTGTTTGAGAGGGTAAGACTTTTCTAAGACAAAAATTGAGGAATTGGGAGTAGATGGGTTAAGAAGGCTTTTTGAATAAAAGGAGTGCTGTGAGCACAAGTGTGGAGGTGGGAGAGTTCATTGTGTACTCAGAAAAGTAAGTGAACCAAATTACCTAAAATGTAGCATTCATTTTTGGGACTAAGAGGAGGTTTGAAACTTAATTAGGGGCTGAAACATGTATAATGCTGTATTTAGGGAGGTAATGAGAAACTACTAAGGTCTAATAGTGTGTATAGAATGATTTGTTACAGAAAGCTAACTTTCAATATAGAGTTGACCCTTGAACAATGCAGGTTGGAACTGTGCAGGGCCACTTGTGTGTGTTTTTTTTTTTCATTAATATGTACAGTACTGCAAACATTTTCCTTATGATTTTTTAAAATAACATTTCTCAAGTTTATTGTAAGAATACAGCATAAAGTACATATAACATACAAAATATATGTTAATCAACTGTCTACGTTATTGGTAAGGCTTCCGTCAACAGTAGGGAATTAGTTAAGTTTTTGGGGAGTAAAAAGTTATTCGTGGATTTTGGACTGTGTGGGAGGTTGGTGCCCCTAACCCCCATGTTGCTCAAGAGTCAGCTGTAAATACTGGGCAAGCATAATAGGATTGGGGTGATTTAGTAAGTAGGTGAGAGAAGGGATTGTTGGGAAAGGTTTGGAGGAAGTGAACGTTGAAAATTACTAGTGATTTTAAGTGTAGGTGGTGGTGATGGTGGGTGCCATTACTAGAAATATGGGCAAGGAAATACTTAATGAGATTAGTTTTGAATATGTTGAGTATGTTTTTTGTATACTTGCCAAACACTGGAAGTACCCAGAGGCTTTTGGAAATGTGGATTTATAGCTCATGCAAGAGGGCAGTGATAGGCATGTATTAAAACATGGGTGTAGATAGTAATACAAATAGATCTACTACTTGAATCTGTATATGAAGATAAAAGAATCAAGGGAGAGTTTATAGGGGAAAGGGAAAAAAAACCCTTTATTTTAGATGGTGTCTGTTTAAAACAGTGAAAAGATACTAAAAAGATTATATAGTGGGTAAAAAAATTGATTACGGCTCCCTCTCATTGCGGATTCTGGTGGGGTAGAAAGAATGTGATCATTGAAAATCCAATTGGGAATAAAATTTTCTTGCTAGTGCTAGCAAGAATACTCTGCTATCTGTCATTGACATATTTCAGGGAACTTGAACTATATCAGACTCATTTTGTCCAGACTGTTAGACTTTTATTACTTGAGAGCTGTTTGCTTGTTTCTTTCAGACATTTGCTCGCAAATGATATGTGAGGGTTTCGAAGCAAGTCTCTGATACAATACTATTTATTTATATATATAACTTTCAGTTTTGGTTTCAATGTCAAGAACCTCTCATACTGGCTACTAATAGTGCTTTTCATATGAAATTATTTAATTACATATTTTTCTTCTAACTCTCTAGGTACTTTTGATTAACATGAGTAGTTTCATCGCTAATATTCTGATTATTCTAGAGGGATAGAATAAGATACTTTTAACTGTTATATAACACATATATAAAAACTACATGTTTTAATTTGGAAACTAAGAACTATAGATTTATAGAATTTTGTGTGTGTGTTTTTTTTTGCTTATATATTAAATAGGGGGAATCTATATATGAATGTGTAAAAGATTGTAATAGTTTGCAGAATGAAGCTTAGAGTTACAACTTTTTGAGGTCAGGTTTTTTAATTTTAGACTTAGTTACCAAGGAAATGTTTTTTTTCCTTCTTGAAATTAGTACATTCATTTTGTTTTTTAGGAATATGTTTTTCACTATTTCACAGGCACTTGGGAATGTCCTAAGAGCCAGTTACCGAGGAAATGTTTTTTTCCTTCTTGAAATTAGTACGTTCATTTTGTTTTTTAGGAATATGTTTTTCACTATTTTGCAGGCACTTGGGAATGTCCTAAGAGCCCTACGTCAGTTCTGTTGGAGGCAGGGGATTTTGTGTGTGCTTTGTCTGGGCTGGTTGGCTTAGTTGCAGTGAGCCTGGTATTAATGAGGCAAAGGTCAGGAGTTCCATTTAACTTCAGTCTGAATGATGGCCAGAGAGTACACCTCTCACTCCTGCCAGCTGTCTTGGAAATTCCTCGGTTGTCATTGGTCACAAAGGTGACTGGCTTAGGGTGGATCTTTATAGCATTGGAAGAATATTAGCGGAAACTTAGTATAATGGTTAGGAACTCAGACTCTGGAATTAGATCTGTATCAAAATTCTGAGTCTGTGACCTTGGGAGAGTCCCTAAGCCCCTCCAAACCTCTATTTCTTCATTACTGAATAGGTTAATAATTGGCATGTCCTATTGTCGTTTTATTTTTCCAAGTGGGAGTTAGTTGCTAAAAGATATTTTTTCTAAAATGATCTTTTACCATTTTAGTGTAAAGCATATTCCTTTATGAAATAATGTTGATGGTAATTATTTTCTTCTTAAATGTCCTTGGCAAAATTAAAGGTGGCAGCTCTATGCTGGTCCCTCAATTTTATTTATTTATTTATTTTTTAAGATTATGGTTCTGCGAAATCTGATAATCTTGGCTTAAATAGAACCAGAAGGTTGGGAGAGTACTCATCCAACATACTTATGCATATTCAAGTTAGGTTTGTGGTACATTCTGCTCTTATAATACCCTGCAGGGGCTGTATTGTGTTTCTCACCACCATTGAATTTAATTTTGTCAAGTTTTACATTAATACTTATAGCACATTTCAAGGAGCAGTTCAGATTGTTTTCAGTTGAGTTCAAACAAGTTGCTCCAAATTACTTATTTAAGGCTGTTTCTCAGCCAGAGTCCTAGGAGGAAACTAGTGCACTGTGGGGGCTGCTGGAAGTGCTGCTATAAGTCATTACTGTGTTGATTAGCCAACAAGATAAATAGCTTGCCTTTGACATAGTGAAGTAGTAGAAATTGGCTTTCCTTTTCACCTCTTTCGTAGGAAAGATCCTTGAAGTTACAGTGAGAAATCTTTTTTATTTAATATAGCAAGTAAACCTTGTACAAATATCAGCATTCAAAATACTTTATAGAGAAAGAATAGTTCAGCACTTTGCATAAAGGGTTATGTAAGTGGAGCCATAGAAGTCCTCTTGGGGGGAATACAAACCAATTTTTAGTGTAAATGTTTATTTAAATTACATTCAGTTGTCTAGATAAGAAGCTTATTGACTCCTTGGTTCACTTAGAGTGCGTCTTGGTGGAGTGAGGGGAGTTAAGGTACAAACCTAGCCTAGGTGACTGTTAAGGCTTAACATTAGTTTCATTTGAGTGTTTTTGGTTAGGTAATTTAAAAAAATTGGGAGTGCTATATAAATATATATAAATGTATGTTACAATGCCTAAAGCAGAATGTTCATGTTAGATTGAAATAGCTTAGGCCCTCTTACTTTTAAAGAACATGGGAGGTTTACTGCTTTAGATAATAAAGATGTTATTGTTTTATAAAGTTTTATCTATATGTTCATTTCTGGTAAAAAAAAAAATTCATGTAGGATTCATCTTTTAAACATTGCTTAAAATTTTTCTACAAAGTACTCCTAATGGCAGAAATGAATAGTTTGCTCAGAAGTTTTGCGATACAGCCCAAAGTGCCCTGCTGTAAGTGTTACCGAACAAGGGCTTGCTGCCCAATGAGCATAGAAGCCAAAACCATGGCACCGGCTTTTGAGCAAAAAAACGCTTTTATTGTGAGGTCTACTAGTAAGGAGAAAGGAGGCAAGGCTTAAATCTGTCTCCCAGGTCCTGGGTTCGGGGCCAGATTTAAGGAGTTTTAGCACCGGATCTTCCTGGATAACAGACCGGACTCTTTGCTTCTGAAAGGGTTCCCTGTTCAGGTTCTGTTCATGTCCCAGTCCTTTGGTACTGTGGTGTGGTGGGGGGAGCAGTTAAAGGTTCACAAGTGTTACTTGTGAGTGGTGTATTTAAAGTTTAAACTTTGGTTCCGGGTCTTGTTAGAAACAGGAGAGGATGCCCAGTTTGATCTGTTTCTGTGGTTACATAAGTAGAACATTTCATGATGCCTACAGGATTTTATTTTTAAAAATTCATATGAATTTTGCACTTTGCTATTTTATATGTATGTAAACCATGTTTTAAAGACCTGTCAACTAAAATTGGTGCCCCTCAAGAAGGGATGTTATGTTCATCCTGTAGATTTTTGTATTCCTATGGCATGGCTTGTATTATAATTTAGCACTGTGCTTAGTTATTTAATTTTGGCTCATTAAAAAAAAATCCTTTGTTCTGATGGTTTTCGTGGAATATAGGGGATGATGAACAATTCCTGACACTTTATATTTTTAACAAACAGCAAACTTTAAAACATACTAATGTGGAACTGTTTCATAGAAATAAAGGAGTTTCATAGAAATAAAATGACTTTAAAAGGAGTTTTAATCAATTTAAAGATGTTATTACTTTTATATTTAAGGTTATTCAATTATTAATATATTTCTAGTATTATAAAAATATAGCAGCACTGTCTAATAGACCTTTCTGCAATTATGTAAATGTTCTATATCTGCTAGTCAATGTAGTGATTTTCATATACTGAGCACTTAAAATGTGTCGTGTTACAGAGGAACTAAATTTTAAATTTTATTTAATTTTAATTCGTTTAAATGTGAATAGTCACATGTATTAGACATTGTAGCTCTCTAGGGTTAGGAAGGCAAGAGGGAGAAGAGATTAGAAATCTTCATGCCACCCCTCAGTGCAGTTACAGGCAAAGATTAAGCACTTGATAAGTGTTGAATGAAACAATGAATCTTTATTGTTTCAGTTTTAAAAAACAAGTTTTATGAAGTATTCTAGATTTTTAAGGGAGTGATCACTAGGCACTTGATTTCTTCTGTGTTGATTTCTTAAATTTACTTTTATTGCAAAAATATACAGTATAAAAATGTACAATTTAAATAATTATAGAACAAACTACCATGTAACACTAACTAGCTTAGAAAATAGAACACTGCAAGCATCTTTGAAGCCCCTTTATACTCCTTACCACTTGTGTTCTCCAACGTGCTTCCTAAATCACTGTCTGAATTTTGTGTTAATCATTCCCTTGCTTTTGAAAAAATTTTAATGTATTTAAAATTTTTTCATTTCCCTCTCCAAGTTTGGAATTTAAATTCTAATTTTCCTTTATTTTAGTTCTCCCCGTCTCTCCAAAATTAAATATTATTGTTGCTTTGATATGCCTGTCTATTTACAGTTATCTTTGCTTATCATTTCTCTTTGCATCTTTGATCTCCTGTCTGGGATCTGAGATCATTTTCTCTCTGCCTGAAATATATCCTTTAGAATTTTCTCTAGTGAAGGTCTGCTGTTAGAACACTTCTCATTTCTTTGAAAATATCTCTTAGATATTCTTGCTCTGCCCTCCATGCCTCTTAACCTTTTTCATTTATATTTCTGTATTGTGTTCTGGGTAATTAGTGTCTTTTCTTCCAGTTAGCTAATTCTTGGTTCAGCTGTGTTTAACTAGTTTATTGAATTATTTAAGTTATTTTTTCACTTTATTTTAACTATACATTTTCTATATTATGATAGAATGTACATAAATAGAATTTATTATTTTAAGTATTTTAAAGTGTACAGTTTGGTGGCATTAAGTACATTCACATTGTTGTGCAGCCGTCACCATTATTCATCTTTAGAGCTTTTTTCATCTTCACAAACAAATCTGTACCTATTAAGCAATAATTCCCCATCTTCCCCTCCACCAGCCCTTAGCAACTATTTTACTGTATGTTTCTGTGAATTTGACTATTTTAGGTACCTCATATAAGTGGATCATGCAATATTGGTCCTTTTTTTTGGCTTATTTCACTTAGCATAATGTTGTAGCATAGTCATTGAGTTTTTAAATATTTTATGTATTATAATTTTTGTTCAGCAGTTTAATTTAGTTCCTTTTTAAGACTGCTTTAAGCTTTTTTGTAATATTAATCATTTTATTGATCATGTGCTCAAGATTTTCTTAAAAACCTATTAAATATGTTTACTTTATATATTTGTATCTGATAATTCCAATATCTTTGCAGATATGATTCTGCTGTTTGTTTTGCTGGCGTTTGCTGATGGTGCCATGCTTTCTCGTCTGTTTAGTAATTTGACTGTAAAGTTTGTTAGGACTTCTCTGTGTTAATTTTACAGTGATTTTCAACAGTATGTTAAAATTCTATTGCTTAGAGCTTAGAAGTGAACCCCTAGAGGTAAGAGTCTTGTTTTCTTAAACATTTTATTTTGAAATAGTTTCAAACTTATAGAAAAGTTTCAAGAATGATACAATAGATGCTTGTATACCTTTTACCCATATTCACCAATTTTTAACACTTTGCCATATTTGTCTTATGGCATACATGTTTATTCTTGTGAACCATTGAAGACTAGATTGCATGCCTTTTTACCTTTTTATACTTCAAGGTGTATTACCAAAGACTAAGGATATTCTCTTATGTAATCACCCAAGTCTTTAAGATTTGGGTGATCAGAGGAAATGATGTAATATGTTCCTAAGGCCAGCTTTTACACTGATACCAGGATGTAGTGTTGGTTAATGTAATCTTTTGACCTGGGAATTGGTGGATGCTGGGCCCTATCCAAATTTGCCCACGTTTACATCCTACCTTCAACCTCCCATTCTCAGTTAAAGCTAGAGGAACTTGTACATTGCACCTTGGCTAGAACATGAATTCATCCATTGACTAGTTGATTCAGTAAATAGTTATTGGGAGCCTACTAGATATCAAGAACCATGTAGGCATTGAGATTAAAATGGTGAATTAAGATAGATGTGATTGCTGTCATGTAGCATAATCCAGAGATGATGAACTGTTATACCCTTTGTCTTTATTATTTATGTATTTAAGTTTGATATATGTAAGGAAATCTTATTTATATTTGTTGAAACTTTTGTCACAAGAGAAAATTTTGAGGGCTATTGCTTAATGGATTGTATAAGTATACGATTTGAGATTCAAAATTATTCAGTTAAGCATATTCTGAAAATTGACTGGTACTTTCATTTAAATTAAAATCGTTTATTTAAGCCTGACCTAGGTAAATGATATTTAATCTAAAGACTGCCATTTGGTTCCTCTGGGGTTTTGTGAATAGTTAGTAGGTAGTAGTGCCTTGGAAATTATATATTACAAAGGTCATTTTACATTCTTTATTTCTCATATACACACACAAAAAGTGCTCAATATTATACATGCAAGCACTTTTTTTTTCTTTTATTTTGAGGTAGAGACTCATACATAGGAAGTTGCAAAAATAGTAAGGTCCTATATACTCTTCACTCAGTTTCCCCAATGGTGATATCTTACAATATGAAAACCAGGAAGTTGATATTGGTACATTACTGTTAACTAGACTACAGACCATATACAGATCTTACTATTTTTTAAACCTGCATTTCTGTGGGTGTGGTTATGGGTGTGCAGTTCTGTGCAATTTATCACATGTATAGTTTTGTGTAACTGCTGCTAATCAAGATACAGAACTGTTCCATTACCACAAAAGAACTTCCTAGTGCTACCTCTGTGTATTCGCACATGTCCCTACCACTAGTTTTGTCATTTAGAGAATGTTACTTGAATGAAATCATACACTATTTAACCTTTTTAGATGCATGTTTTAAAATGTAATTTGTTTTAATCCTAGAAGTAAAGTAACATTCAGAAAGATTAGACAATATAAGAAACATATTTTGAACTCATCACTCTAATCTAGTTATCATTTTGGAGTTTTTTTTTACAGCCTTTTTCATCTGATATATTATGTTGTCATTGTAGAGCATGCTTAGTTTTGTTTTGCTGCTTTTTTTTCTAACATATTAAGTACGTTCTGTGTCAACAGTATACTTAATATTTGCTATTATAAGAAATGTTGCAGAAAACACCTTTGAGTATATACATTTCTTCCTACTTTTAGTTATTTCCTTAGGGCAGATTCCCAGATGTGTGATACTGAGCCAAAGGATATAAGGGCTTATTAGTCTTGAAACATTTGGTCAAATCGCATCTCCAAAGGATGGTATTACTAGTAGTGTTCCACTGTATTTTTGTTAGATTAGATATTAGTGTTCCCCTGCACACTTAATAGGTGAAAAAGGTGCTTCATTGTTCCAGTTTTAGAGTGTCTTTCTTTATGTAAGTTTTCCATGAAGAGTAAAATTGATTGTATTGTCAAAATGACATGAACTTTTTAAAATGTGATTTAGCTTTTAAGTAATTTGGAAAAGCATTTTAATATTTGTGCCAGTGTTCAACAGTTCTGAGCAAGAGGTTGAATCACCAGATTTTTCCCTTTACCTTACCTGTAACCTCTTTAGTTTACAGGTTTGTTACCTACAAAATGATTGCCAGTTTCTGCATTGCTTCTCTCTGGCCTCTGCCATTATCTCCTAGTTACTCTCCTCAGTCTGGATCCTTGACCTTTTCCTTTGTCCCCTGTTAAGGAGCTGCTGCTCCCTCCACTGGTACCACACCAACAAGCACTTCATTCATTTTTCCTATATTCTTGTCTGCTCACGCATTACCGTACTGTTTCCTTACAGTTAAGTGTAACCCCGGGAGACTATACTCTCCTGGGGCTTTCAGGAGTATTGGACGTCTTCACTTTTTTGATGGCTACCATGGAAGACATATAGTTAATAATGTATGGAGTATAAATAATTTTCATGAATACAAAAAGCAACAGAATAACAAGGATGTTGTGCACCTTTTACTTTTCTGTGTTTTGGAAGACAGCAGTCTATATTCTTAGACCAGTGGACCATCAGGGTAATAACAAAATCCTTAAAGTAAAGCATAAATTCTTAATTGAGTGTTCCTAAGTTCCAGGCACCGTACTTAAGTATTTTATTTAATTTAGTCTTTACAACATAAATTTTTGAGGTAGCTACGTATGAAGATTTCATATGTAATGCTGAGTAGGTAGTTGAAAAGTTGGTTAGCAGGGAATCATAAAAAGGTACGTACTTTTTATTTTAACTTGAATATACATTCTTTCACCATTTTTCCCCCAGTAGGCTCAAGGTTTTTCTTTGTGAATGAGTCCTTTGGTTAGAGTTCTGGATTGTCTTTTTGGCATAATCCACACTCATGAGGCATTATCTGTTAAGTATCCTAATAGTATCCCTTTTCTTATAGAAGAGAGACCTAAAAGGCACTTTTCAGTGTGTGTGTAAAATCCTTCTACAGTTTTATGCTATGTCCCTATTCTTTTAAAGCTTTTGCATACACCTAATTCCATAATAACTTAAAAAAAATAATTAGCCTTTGAATCTTTTTGAACTTTTCAACATGATTCCAGAGAAATAAACCCCTTTCACTCATAATTTGTCTGTTTACATAATCTTAAATTACATAATTACAATAACAAGTACAGTCAGCTTAAACTGGTTTGGGAACAAACAGCTGGCTCTTATTAAGTGTGCAGTTAATTTGGTGAGAGCAGAAGGGTAGAGACACATGAAGAAAATGGTCTACTTAGAAGACTTTACCAGGTGCAAGTGATCAGCCTTTTGTGGGCATCAGGGAGTAATTTATTGGAGGGATTGGAGAGCTGTATTTCTATAAAGTGATAGAAGTCTGTTAAAAGAGTTTCTAGTGAACTATTGTTCTTATTTCTATTTTACAGATGAGAAAACTGAGGCATCAGAGAGTTTCATACAAGTAATAAGTGATGGAGACCCAGGATTTGTATCTAGATATTTATAGATTCAAATATAGCATGTCCTCTTACTTACTGTGCAGGTGCTAGATACCTTTCAGGTCATGATTTACCCAGGCATGAAGTGCTCTTGAGTGGACTTCACTTCATATTTGGGGGTAATGGTCTTGCAGTTATCCCATATCTTGGGTCTTAGTTTCATTTTGCTCCTATTGTTTCTTTTGTACTAACACCATGTAAAAAATGAGGGTACATTCCAAGTTGAAAATTAGGCCTATAATTATTTGTTTTATTTTATATTGGACATTTATATATGAGAAATGTTGCTAAGATCTTAAGAGTGTTGTAACTGCTGAGGTAATTGTGAAATAAGAGTAAATGGAAAAAATGAAGTTGGAGAACACAGACATAGACTCATAGAATCTTTCTGTTAAGTTTCCTTCATAGTTTGGGATCTGATCAGTCATGTTTATCTATGTCATTATTTGTTATTTCTTGAAGCATCAGTTGAGCCATTAGGATTTAAAGAAAAGGACATATATATATTTTTTTGTAATTCGTGGATGTGTTTCTATCCTCACCTAGCACACACACACATTTTCATGATAAACTTAAACGTTTTTGTCAATACCTGGAGTCTGGTGTGTATTTTTAGTTTGCATTTGCTTTTCTAGAACATTAAAAAACACTAAACTACTCTATTTCCATTACTTTTCAGGTGTTAGAATCCAGAGGAGTTTTTCCACAAAATAAAATATTTATTACACGGCTCTATTTCAGACAGTATATGAGACTATTAGGCTATTTTTAAATCTTGAAAATAGCTTAAGGCACTCTCAGTTCCTACCTTTGGTGGTCCTGGACTCAGGATTGGAAACCATTGATATGAATTTAAATGTTCATGTGCGTAGTTGTTAATCTTTGATATGATTATAGTTGATATTATGATCTTTCACTTACTGAGGTATATTCTAGACCTCATGAGACTGTAAGTGATTATGATAACAAATCCTTAGGCTGTAGAGTTTGATTTTTTTAAAAAAGTTATTGTTTGTAAAATTAAAAATTGTATATAGTGATATAGCAGTGTTCTTACATGGCCAAGTCATTAATTGTCAACAAGAGACATGATGAAAGGATTTTTTTTTTTATAAAAATAAATATAATCCTCTTTCTAAATGTCAGTGTTATGTACTCCACTGCTTCAAGATTTTTCCCCTAGTTTTCTGATTTTTTTAATCAGTCAAATTGTCATAAACTTTTGAATCAGAGGAAGAAGGGGACCAAATTAGTATTAGCCGCTTTCGTAGTGATCTTTTTATCTAGTAGCAAAACCAAAAATCATATTAAATAGCAACATTTAAAAAATACTTAAAGAGTTTGGTTTCTTTCAATTTCTTGAGTTTTAATTACTGAGGGACTACTATGTTCAGTCTTCTTGAAATTTAAGAGATAAAAAGAAAATTTCTATTAGAAAAATGATATCTTAAGAGTTCATTTAATTGGAACTTATTGCAAATATATCAGTAGTTTAAATTTTAGAGGTGGAATTTCTGTGCCATTAGATACATGCCACTAGACACATGCATTTTGATAGATATGCCAAATTGTTCTTGGTGTATTCATTTCAAAAGTCACAATATTTTATAAGGTACTTTGGCAAAAGTATAATCACTTATTGGTTATATGCTGTTTATTCCTAGATTTTGTTATTATTAATTATGTAATTGCAAGCATGGATCACTCATGTTACACAGGCTGTGAGCATTCACTTGTTTACTTTGTTAAAAAGTATTGTTTTAATTACTATCAGTCACTGTAGATTTACTCTTTTCTATAGGTAACCTCTATCTTGTAAATGGTTGTTTAAAAAGGATTTTCGCTGGTGGTAGGGAAAATCGTGAGGCAAAAAGAGGAATTTGGAATTAGGATTCCAATAAATCATATAAGAATGGTGTTTAGCTTATTACCAAGTCAGGCAAAAAAAGTGATAACCCATTATGTCTCAGTATATTCGAACCCTTTAAAATGCTAATGGAAACTCAGTCCATCCTGATGTATCCCTGTCTTAGGGAACTGAGTCTACCCAAAATCTAGACCCTTGGGTGTAACTTTCATTATCTGAAGCAGAGGTGTAGGGATTACATAGGGTGATGCCCAAGGAAGAATGCCCAGCAGGAGCAGTGAATGAGTTAGAGGTAACCATTGAGAAATAGCTAAAGAATGAACTTGGTTTATTTCTTCCATTTGTTGCTACTCTGCAGTGCTGGGACAGGGTAAGGGAGGGAGCAGGGAAATGGCAAAAATGGAATTTTTCCTTCCTTTTCCTTTGTAGTAACTTTCTTGTTACTAGTCCCATTCAGGGGATCCTACCATCTGGAATTCATGTGAGTTGAGATAAATTACGGCATGTTTAAGGTGATGGAGAGGGATGAAGAGTGACAGTGTCTAACTTTCAGGAAGGTTGATAAAGTCTGAGAATAGGGAAATGGAATTGAAAAGATTTCTAGTGATAAGACAACCATCTGTATGTTAAGCATTTATAATTTGTTCTTTTAAAAAAATCTTTTATTTATTTATTTTTTTGGAGGCAAGTGGATGGGCAGTGTTGAGGGCATTTTAAGCATTGTTTTTGTGGGAGAGGACAGTAATGCCTTGGCTCCATATATATATATTTTTAAGAGTACTCTAACCATTCTTCCCTGAAGTAAAAACACACAGAGGCCCTGACTTTAAGAGAAATGTTCTGTCTGTTATATCCCAGTTGGTTTGAAGGTATCTGTGCTGGTCTCACTTGAAGTAGTAGCAATAATTCTCTTTCTATTCAGTTGCATGGTAGAGTAAAACAGAGTTGACTATACAGCTGTGGTCCTTCAGACATGTCTCAATTTCTCAGTCTATTTATGAGCATCAACAACTACTTTGTGCATACTTGTGCTATGGGTTGAATGTGCCCCTTTTCTTTAATTTAGCTTAAAACTAGTAATGGAATTCCTGAGGTTTTGAGAGGAATAGTGTTGGGAAGTTTAGTTTTGAAACTAAAGGCAAATTAAGATACCAAGGAAAACAGGAGACTATTACTTCAGAAAGGGATGTTAAAACTCTGCTGACATTTGCAAACCTAGTATCATATTTATATAAGCTTTAGCTAGGAGCTACTATTTTTCTAAAATTGTTGGTTTAAAAATAATTGTTATATTTGTGCATTTTAAAAGTTGCTTCAAACACATTTTGAGTATGCTTTGAGCTCAGCCTTTCAGCAAAGTAGTCAGACATTTGGACACCAGCCTTTTTGGTCTTATTCTGTCTCAGACCATTTAAGATAAAAGATGGATTATAGATGTCAGGAGTTTGGTAAGCTTCCATTAAAACCTAATGTGTTTCAAAAAATCACTTAAAATGGCATTTGAACCTATTAAAATAAGCTACCATCATCTGAATTATGAAATTTAGCTGAATATTGCTAAAATGACAAATGTCTTTTTGATGTTTGTTCTTTATGTGTACTGTTTCACTGCCTTTGGAAGATATTAGCTTCTGTAGGATTATACTAATTAAAAATATCCCCACCAATTATATCTATTTAATTCTAACTTTTATGCACATCCTATTAGTATTGATTCATGACCCCAGCTGTTTATATGAGTTTTACCAATCAATCTGTGAACTTTTTTTTGAGAATCTACTTTGTGTTAAATTTAACTACGTATTTTGTTTTGTTTTAGGTGTCTCTTACTACTTTAAAATTTCTCTAGGACAAGAATTATGCTTTCACATTCTTCGATATTTCTCTACAATTTAGTTCAATAAATGCTTTGTTGTAGCGGGGTAGATACTGAGAGCTTATTTGCCCATTTGGCCATTTAAAAGATACTTACCCAATGCTTACTTTGTTCTAGAGGCTGAAGATACAAAGTCCAATAAGGTAAGGACTCTGCCTTCAAGTTGCTTAGACTTTGATAGGAAATTCAGAAAATAAGTTATAGTGCCATGTGTCATTCATATTTTGAAATTATCATTATAAGGGCCAGAGCTCTACCTCTGATGGAGAAGATTTTGTATTCACTCTGAAGAATGGAAACTATCATTTGTAGAGTGTCTGTCTAAAGGCTTCTGTATCAGTTTATCCTCCTAAATCTTTCAACATAAACATGTTATCCATTTTATACATAAGGAAAAAGTGTCTTTGAGAGGTTATTTAATTTGCTAAAGATCACTTGGCTAATAAGTTATAGAGCTGGGATTCTCAGTGTTCTTTTATATCAGGGTTTCTTAACTTTAGCACTATGGACATTTTGGACCAGGTAATTCTTTGTTGTGGGAGACAGTCCTATGCAGTGTAGGGTGTTTAGCCATCTCCCTGGCTCTATTCCAGGCCATGACTAGAGTGAAGAAAGGAGGCATTTAGGGCAGAAAATTTAAGGGATTACTCACTCTCAGGATCTTTTAAGTGCTGACCGGGCATTTAATCCTCACAGTATCTGAGAAAGTTCTCCCATACCAGCTTGTTGCTTCTAGGTTTTGATTCAGTATTTTCTGGTAATGATATGAGGACTAAAGAGAAGTGATGAGCAGGAGGTTTTTGTGCCTTTTGTGTCTTTCATTCCAGAACACATACTCTTGAGCAAAAGTGAATAATAGGGAATGGCATTTATAAGCACTAAGTAAATACTTTCTAAATATTACAGAGCTTATAACTTCAGGTGATATATTATGGAACAAAAAGCCAATTGCTTCAAATTAATGAAAACTTAGGGTAAAAACTATATATTGAATATACTCAGCTTAATTTATTTTGTGCCTGGTGGTCTGGCACTTACCTGCTGGTATTGATTTTATACCATTAGAAATTCCATTAATTATTTCTTATGTCTCTGTTTCAGTATAAATATATCTTTGTATGGGTACATCAGTTAATACCTTTTAATTAACTGGACTGTAGCTTGCATCCTAAACACAATGTAGGTTGTTTGTGCAGCTCTCTAAAAGAGAGTCTTTCAAAAATATATATGTGATAAAAACCTGAATTTTAGGAGTAGTAAGAAATGGTTCCTAACAGAATTAACATATGCCAGATTTTGAGTCTTAAGTAGTTTTAATTTATATTTAACTTTCTGATAAAGATTTACTGTTTGAGTCATGATAATACTTTTTTTCTTTTATTTTTATATTGGTAAGATTGGGTCTAGGTTATAGAAGTCCCTGAAAAGCTGGTAGAGTAGGCAACTTTTATTATTATAGGCATTAAAGATTGTTGAATTTAAGTTAGTAAAGGTAGCTTTTTAGAAATATTCTGGTAACCGAATGTTTAATGTTTTGGGCAACAATTTTCACAAAGGTCAGATGAGAGTCCAGGTGGGAGGACATAATGAGAATTTGAATTAGGATGCTTTAAATAGGAATGGAGAAATGAGTCTGGATAGGAACATTTTTTGGAATGTATTTTTTCTTGATTATTAAAAATATAGAAAAATAATAAAATACAGGAAAATGTGAAGATGGTACTCATCTCTGTTTGTACCATGTAGAAATATAACCACTGTTATTATTCTTAGCCATTCCTTTTTAGGTCTGTACCATTGTATGTCCTGCTTTTCCCACCTGTCCCCAAGTTTTGGAGAAAGAGTCCACAAGGCTACATATCTCTTCTCATAGATTATAAAGTTTTTAAAGAAATGGCTTTCTAAAATGACAGTCTTATTTGTACGCAGCAGGAACCCAACAGGTGTTTGTGGAATGAATGAATTGTAGAATGAATTGGTAACTACTGGAATAATAAACAAACAAATAACTTGGCTAGCTTTTGATGGTGAGGATAGAAGTGATGGTAGTGGTGGGTGATCCAGAAAGAATGGGTTTTATTTGGAAGTATCAAATGTGCTGGCACAGTACCCCTAAATTGAAATTTGGAGCTTAGCTGGGAATTTGGGGTTATCACAGATGCGAGAAAATCTGGAGAAAGAATTAAGTTTAAATTTTTTTTAAATGAGAATATAATAAAAGAAAAAAAAAATATGTACAGTTCCGGTCAGAGTAGTGTTTCTGACATCTGTTTTTTGAAAACCACCCCCAAATGCAGTATCTTTCTTTAAATATTTTCTTAATATTTTTCTTTAAATGACTCTTTTACTTAAATACACTTATTTTAAAGGGAAGCTTTATATTGGTACTATAGATGGCAGACAAATATCACTTGCTTTAAATAGTTGGCAATGGAAACTTAAAGTGATGACAACAAAATAATAGTATTGAATTTTACCTAGCTACTACTATTGCTTCCTAAATCCTCTGGGCTGGAGTCTACTCAGTTTAAATGGAAAACCAAAATGAAATGAAGAAATAGTAAGACTTTGTAATTACAGGGTCTAGGGACTTGACAAGCTAATAACTTTCTCATGATGTGATTCATTATACATATGCCACCTGAAGTGGGTATAAATTATGCTTTGGGAAACACTGAGGTATAGAAGAGGTAGAGGAATATGCTGTGGAAAGAGGCAGCTAGTGATCAGACAAATGAGAACCAGGAGAGAGTGATGATGTCCTGGAAGTCTTAGGGAGGTGGGAGTTTTGAAAAGGTATGTGTGATGCTGTTGAAAATTCAGTGAGAGGTTCGTGGTGGCTTACATATCAAGATGTGTTACTGTCTAATAATATACACCAAGAAGCTTCTGCATTCTGGTAATTCTCATATATTTGGGTTCAGCCAGTTCCCACTGATCGACATATAGGAATTGATAAAATACTTCTTGATATGTTAGGAAGTTTTATCTGGAATATAAATGAGTGAATGAAAATGTAAAGGCATATGACAGTGATGAGGAAAATACATTCCTGGCTTTCAGATAAGTAACTACTAGAACATTCTTGGGTCGTCTTCTTATACTTATGTTTAGACTTAACAGGACTAGTTAATTCAGTAATAATAATTTACTAGATGAAATTTGTAGATTGAAGCATAAACATGAATTAGGCTGCCACATACATACACTATTTCTCTGAAAAGGAGGGGTTCACCCCTCCTTTTAGATCTTACTTTGAGGAAATTTGATTGTCTATCTTTATAGTTGTAGGAATAATTTTGAGGAATAATTACATAGAGTTTTTGTGTGAGTCATATGCCCAGGTATGAAGCAATACTGGCCACAGATGTGAAGTTCTTTGTACTTTGGGTGGGTGGGTGGGGAATGAGTGTATTAACAGTTTACTTGTATTTTTGTAATACTTAAAGTGAAAATTTATCCCTGAACACAGAACATATTTTAGAAGTTCTTTGAATTTATGGCGATAAAATCATTCTGTGTTTCTTTGAATACCCATAATAGTACTTTTTTGTTCTCTGCAGTATAAAATTCATTTTAAAGAATATCTAAACACATGCTTTCCATCTTATTTTTAAGGTGACAGACAGTAACATGGTCCAAATTTAAGATTAACCTTTTCAATTAAAAAAAAAAAAAAAGACTTTAGGAATTGCAGTACTTGAAAAAAAAATTGAATTGCTACGTGTGATGTTTAAGTCTTAATCCCTTCCCCCCTTTTTAACGAATGAGACAAAATACAAATAAATGAAATACATAGTAGTAGTTACCAGGCCACAAAACCCTATTATGTACCTGAAGTACAGTACTGTACTGCATCACCTAACCACCATTTATAACAGTGATTCTGGGGCAAAAAGGCGTTCATGATCCCCAAGCAATGAACCAACAAATCGTTTTTGGAATGTACCATGTTTAAATTGGAACATCTGTAGAAGTAATTGATTCTGGTAGAAAAGAGATGTGTTAAAAGAGAATTGGGTGTTTCTTTTTGCTGTTATCCATTCTTGAAAGTGCCTGAGTCTGTAGTCTGTATCTAGTAGAAGGTATAATTACTAATATATTTCTTTTGTATTAAGGATTCTAAACTTTTTTTTGAGCAGCATTTGATTTAGCGCAACGAAGAAACTACATGTAAATGTCATCCATTTTGCAGAAATATACTCTACTGCTTGTCTGGAGATTTTCCTGCTTCTAGTTTCTTCAAGAATACTAGGATTCTTTAACTCTCGCTCTGCAGGGAATGGGGTAGCTGGGTAGAAAGAGACAATAACTTGAACTACTTCCATCAACTGAAAATAAATTCCTCATCTTAATTAGTTTTATGTTGGGATTTCATTAAACTGTTTACCAAAACACCATTTTATTATTGTTGACATATTTGCCAGGCTACAAGCATTCTTTACTGAGTGGCATCAGTGTGGACATTTGTAAAAACCATGTATGAAACAACTATATATGGAGAAACATGCATCTATTCTGTTTAATAAGAGAGATTATTTGTTATGGTGGACTTTGTTGGATGCAGCACGTCCAATTGATAATGTAGTTATTTCAGTTCCTTATTCTAAACTCAAATATAACACAATTTGCTTTGATTTTTGGTTATTGACTATTCATTTAGGAAATATGTATTGCATGCCTGTGCACCAGGCATTCTTTAAGGTGCTGAGTATTCACCAAAGAATAAGAGACATATCCCTGTTCTGATAGAGCTTTCATTCCAATGGATGAAACAACAAAAAATTAATATACCAGTATGGTAATGATAAATATGAAGGAAATGAGAGTAGAGCAGTTTCCAGGCACGTTCCCATTACGGTGACCCTTCTTTAGTTTTCAGGCAAATTTATGTTTCGTGTTAGGTTTTTCTGTTGTGGTATTGTTACTGCATAGGAAACCTACTTCTGCTGTAGTAGTAGCCTACATTCTTTCCCTTCAAGGAGTTCCTATATTAGTTTTCTGTTGCTATGTAACATTTTACCATAAACTTGTTGGTTTAAAAGAACACCCATTTATTAACTCACAGATTTGTATGTCAGAAGTCTGGATGCAGTGTGCTTGGGTTTTCTGCTCAGGGTATTACCAGTCTGAAATCAAAGTCTCAGCTGGGCTGAGTTCTTATCTGGAGGCCCTTCCAACGCTCATTCATGTTGTTGGCAGTACTCTATTCTTTGCAGCTGTAGGTAGGACTGAGATCCCATTTCTTTGCTGGCTATGAAATTGGAGCCACTCTCAGTCTATAGATATGGCCTATATACTTTGCCACATGGCCCCCTCTGTCTTCAAAGCCAGCTGTGGAGAATATTCTTCGTGTCCAGTCTCTCTTACATTCCAATCTCCCTGACTTCTCTTATTTTTAGACCCAGATTTAAAGGATTTGTGTGGTTAGTTCAGGCCCACCTGAATAATCCACCTTTTTAAAGTCAGCTTTCTTAGAGTTAACCTAATCATGGGAGTGAAATCCCATTGAATGCACAGGATTTTGTGGGGTGTATACACCAGGGAGCAGAATTCTTGGATCTCAGAATACTGCCTGCCACACACAGCCCCCTTTGTATGGCTGCCAGTAAAGTGTTTCAGTTGCCACTATTGTGTGTGAAGAGGAGCATCAGTGGCCCTCTAGGAGGTTTATCTGTTACCAGAGATCATGCGCTGTGGCAATGGTAATAGATTTCCCTTTGGGTTCTTTTCTAAGAGGAGTTTAGACAAAGTAATAAGAAATGGCCTAACTGGTGGAGTGGTGTCTATATTTTCCTTTCCAGTGCTAAGAGTTAAATGGGGAATGGTGACTTGGGAGAAAGCAGTGTGGAAGGGTAGGTTGAGAAGTCCTTCACTTCACCTCTGGGGCTCAGAGTTTAGCTGTTTTACAGAACTGAGAATGCCAAGGGTTACCCCACCACTACCACCACTGTCAATAAAAATGAGTATAGTTAAATGTTTTTACAGATTTAAAAAAAGAAATACAAAGCTTTTAAGGGAATTGAAAGCATAGATCTGGGAGATTGAAATGAGAGTTATTTAGGAAGACTAATGAAACAAAATATAAGTATAGAGGAAAAAAACCTCAATCTACTAATTGTTAGCAATCACATCCCATTATATAATATATTTTTTTCAGATAGATTCTTAAAATGTAATAATGTCCTTTTTGTTTAATGCGTATTATTGTAACTTTAGAAACATGTATGTAACTTTTTCTTCTTCCTCAAAGTAGAAGTACAGAGCCTAAATGGAGTAAATGGACAACAAGCTTCAACTTCACACTTTTTCAGTTGCTCACAGTTGTGCATCTGGTTGTAGAAATCTTTTAATTCTTAATGTTTTCACTTTGCATTCCTGAAAAGTATTGGATATCACATGATACCTAATATTACCAGTGAGGAAATAGAAGCAAAGGAAGAATCAACTTTCTTTTGTAGCAGACAGTTTTTGGCTTAATGTATTAGGAGTCTATTTCTGTGGGAACATTTCCCTGCTTTTACAATGTTGGGAAAGTAGGACTCACTGTGTAGCTAAACTAACCTTGGAAAACTAATTCCGTAAAATGAAGAATATACATAATATGAATTAATTTGTTTAATGATAAGATTTAGTGACAAATAAGTACTAACACTGTATTCTCATACTAGGGAAAGATTCAGATTGGTTATCAATGAACAACGTATCCCATAAGTTTTGATTTAAATTTTAAAATATACAGGTGGTCTTAGTTACATCTAAACAAGAATACCATTTAAAAGACTTGTAGTGAAGCATAAAAGTTCTATTAGATATGGAGTTATGTTTCTGCCAATAACTTGACATTTTGAGGACAGATAGCATCCCATTTCCAATTTGAGATTGGGTACAAAAATATCCTAGGACTGAGAATAGGTGTAGTAAATGTACTAACAAAAACCTTTTGTGTATTTGTGGTGGAAGGAAAGTCTTCACTGAGTGTGCATGGAAAAGTTATATAAATTCTATGCTTTAGCACAGTAGGTGGGACCTCATATTTTATGATGATTACTCTATATGACTGATCTTCAATGCAGATTCCCCAAATGTTTCTGCACACAAGTTCCTTGTCTTTTTTTATCTTCATCTTTAATTAGACTCACACTCCACTATCTGTTCCAGAAGTGTTTCATTATTTTTTCTCCACTTTTATCTTCATATTTTTTAAATTAACATTTTTATACTACATTAACCTTAAATTTTCTCTCAGTGCTTTAAAAAATTATTGGACAGTAGAGTTGTCTTCAGATGTCTTTTATTTTCACTCTAACACTGTTTGCGTTGGCTTTTAAGATGTGCTTATTTTGCATAAATTTCTCTGCATTTCACTTGGAACATTAACACTTCTGGGAGTTATTTCAAAATTTAGTTTATTATCTTAATGTTAATAAGACTTCCAGGAGTCTGGTTTTTGGTTCTATATCCCCAAAGAATATATTTGATTTCATTGTTTTAATTGGGTTCTGTATCATTTGGTTTGAGCCTAGTTCTTTCAAAAAGTTATAATTATAATTTTAGTCTTTCTAGTTTATCCAGTATTTTAAAAAAGTACCTCAAATACAGTTATGCTGATAAATTAGGCAAGTACTGATGTATTCTTTAGATGAAGTAATTTTAATAAAATATTAATGCTATTAATAACTTCAATATATTTAAGAAGACTTTAATAAATGTTAATATTCTGTTCAGCTATTAGATAAAACTTTGTGGTGGCCCCAATAAAAATTATGTTATTTTTAGTACAATGTAAATATTTGTATAGCCTATTTTACAGTTATCAGTGAAATTTAACTGAAGTTAAGTGGTATCTAACCATTAGAATATATTTTGTTGGTTGAATATTTAACTAGTCTAATATATGATCATTGAAACAGACTAATACATGATAATCCATGTTCTTTGTGTTTGTGTGTGTGCATATGTGTACACAGGAACTGATACATTTTCAGAGAATTAGAAATAATAAATTGCTGAATGGCTGATGAACTACTTTAGTGAATGTTACTATTCATTATTGATTTTCTGAATATGATTAATAAAACACTGACTTCAGTTTCTGGTTTGCTCTTGATACCCACTACAATTACTTCCTTGGTTGATATAGGCTCAGATAATATAATTTTATTTTATTTTTAAAATTTTTAAATTTTATTTATTTATTTTTATTTTTTAGATAATGTAATTTTAAATGTTAATCTAAGACATGGTCAGGAGGATGTGTGCTAAAAATCACATTATATATCTAAAGGTAAGTAAAAATAATGATCCATCCTCAACCACATGGCTGCTTAGTGGAGTGGTTAAGAAGAGCATGCTCGGCTGTTATCAAATGAGTGGCAGATTTGAGATAAGACTGTTCCTCCACTCCAAGCGGTATATTGCTCTTTCTGCTATGCCACAGCTACTTTATACAGGGCCAAATGTTGGTTATCTTTGGTTCCTTTGTGCCTCCATTCAAAATTCCTTTTCCTTGCTCTTCCCAGTCACACATAAACACATAAAAATATTGGAGGAAAACTCAGTTACATCTTTCTATATACTAAGTAAATGAGATCAGTTAATTCAGTAGTGGATCTCTATGGAAGGAGGAGGAAGGGAGCACTTGGCTACTCCTCAAGGGTGTTTCAGGTGGGAGAGCATGAGACTCTTCTGCCTTTGGGTGTGGAGTAACAGAGAAGGAAGTGAGAGAGAAATAAGGGACCATGGCTCCTAGATGCTGAACCAATGAATATGGTTCAGTTTGTGATGAATGTTAATATAATTTGGAATACACTAATAAACATAGATACTAGTTGTAAATGTGGAAAAACTAATAAGGTCTTATCAATTTAGAGAAGGGAAAATTTGAGTGTTAAAAATAATATTAATGGTAATTCCTGAGGAAGCTTATAATAAGTTTGTGACTGATAACCATATGGCATAATAACTTTTGCATTTCATGATTATGGTTATTTTATAGTATTTCATTTAGATACATTAAGTACATATTTTTCTTTGATTTTCAATTCCTATTTGAGTAGCTGTCAATATACAACCAAAGTAATTTAGATCAAACATTGAAAAGTTTTATATATGAATTCCTTGGAGCTATGCCTTCAGTTCTGAAGTTTGCCTGAGCATCACCCTCTCACCTTCTGATCATTTAGAATGGCCTTTTGGTTAGAACAGTAGTCCCCAACCTTTTTGGCACGAGGGACCTGCTCCTCTGAGAATCTAATGCCTGATGATCTGAGGTGGAGCTGAGGTGCTGATGCTAGCGCTGAGGAGAGGCTGCAAATACAGATGAAACTTCGCTGGCCCGCTCGCTGCTCACCTCCTGCTGTGTGGCCCGGTTCCTACCAGGCCACAGACCAGTACTGGTCCACTGTACAGGGTTTGGGGACCCTTGGGTTAGAGGACACACTGGACTAATAACATCTCAATTTACTGGAAAGGCCACACGGTTCTGGTCATAAAAGTTTTGTGGTTTAATTGAGACTCATTTGGCTCTTATGTATTATAGCACACTTTAAAATGGGCATCTTTTTTTTAAATAGTAGCTATAGCATTGTAATGTTTTTGTTTTTTATATGAGATTGAGGGGTAATAATGAAGTAAATCTAGTTTAAAATACTTAATACATAAAGTACTATGTAGGATAATGGATATTATAGGACTGGAAATAAGGACTTCTCAGCTGTCCTTATGTAGTTATGTTGCTGAGCAAAAGTTTTTTCTTTATCAGTTTCTTATTGTGGAAAAATAGGATTGTAATGCTTATACTCTTATTCTCCATCAAATAATGGAAGGAGGCTAATCAAAATAACGTGAACATTTATTGATTCACAAGATATATGGTTGTTCATTTCTTCCCCTTTGTTTTTAACTTTTTGATGTTGTGGATAATTTTTCTTGTTTACTACTTCATTTATTTTCCCTTTTCTGGATCATTTCTCTTTCAGATTATTTTCTTTTTTCGATTTTACTTACATTTGACCCCAGAATTTTATTACAAAAAAAATTAAGTATACAGCAAAATCTAGAGGGAGGGAGTGACATTGATCTTTCTTTCTTATTCAGATGCTTTCCTAATTTTTTGAGGCCCACCCAGTTCAATGCCTACTTACTCTTTCAAGCCTGCTGTTATCTTCCTCTACTCAAAATTTATAATTATCCTTCATATTTTGTAGCTTAGTACTCAGTCATTGCACTGTTTTATATTGCTTTAATTTTTTTTTTTTCACGTCTTACCCTTGGCAGCCCTACCACTACACACTTCTTACCCCTTCTCTTGCACTGCTAAATTTCAGACTCCCTGAATGCAGGAGTCTTTTCTCCTATGCATTTCTCGCTCATATTTCCTGACAAGTAGACATTTAGTGATAAATACTTGAGATTTCTTCAGTTGCTGTATCTCTGACTCTGTTTCTTGTTTGATTATATGGGTGTGCAGTGTAAAATATTTTAATGCTTTTAAGCCTTTGTAATATTTTAATTATTTGTAAATTTGTTACATAGTCGATAAGTGCAGTTGAGCAACTGTGTTGTAGATCAGCACAGTCCATTAGTACTGCTGGAAAAGCAAACTCAGTCTCAGTTTTTATCTTTATATGAAAAATTCATTAATTTTTTTAAAAGTTCAGTAGATTCTGATATAGTTGCTCATGGATTTAATCCAGTGCTTTGAAGAGTTCTTTTTTTCTTTCTTTCTGGAATGAAGTTCTTGGTTTTGACTCTATAGAAGAAATATGTTAATTAGATTATATTTAGTTGGTGAATTTGTGCCCATAAGAATGTGACTTTTAAAAAATTGCAAGTTGCTACAGTTCTTGCAGATAAGATTATTTCCTGTTTTCTTTTGCATATTTAGTACTTTGTATATTTTTCCATGAGGTAGCTTTTCAGTTTGTGCATTTGTATAGTTTGACACTCAGACTGTAGTAAGTTCAGCTACCGTGGTGCTTACAAATGCTAGCCATTCAAAATGTCAAAATTTGGATTTGACCCAAGAGTTACAAATAATATAAGCTTTTATATAAATACATCCAAATATATGTTCTTAGGGGGAAAGGAATAAATAAAATACTGTTTGTATGGAGTGGTTTTAAACAGTTAGGCTTTGGAATTGCTACATGCCCAAAGTATTTCTCCAGTGAATTGCATACTGTATCAGTTCATGAATTGTGTTATAAGTAGTTAGTACTGTTGACCTCAGTACTACTGATAATTCTAAGAATTAACAGAAATGAATATATAATAGTTTGGGGAAAGTGGTATATACTCAGTTTAGATAATTTTAGATTTTTTTAAACATTATGACAAAGTCTACTTTACCTCTTTAAATTTTTATTTTAAAATTAATATTTGTACATACATAGTATTAAAAGTCAAATAATTTTTCAAGGCTTATAAAAACAACAGTTCCCATCTCTCCTCTTACTACCTCCAATTCCCAATCTTTAGAGAAGGCAGTCAGCTTCAGTTTTTTAGCTATTTATATTGATATGTTTCTTTATTTTTCTAAGTCAGTTTCTTTTTGTTGGCTTTTCATTTTAGACAGTAGCTATTGACTTCCTTTTAAGAAAAACAAGGATGCCATCTTAATCTTTCTACCACCTGCAAACATTTATACATGCTTCTCTTTCTCTCCACTTCTTTTTATAGGATAACAGTTTTAGAGATAAATTCTTTATTTAATATTTAAGTTATGACTGTGCAAATACTTTTCACAACTGAGTCATAAAATTCACTGATTGTATTTTCTTGCTTGTCCAACTTACGTTGTTTTCCCAAATAACTTCAAATTTAAAATTTTATGTATTTTGTGCCTGATATTAGTTTATTTGCAATTCTCTGACAAATCTAAAATATGTTTCAGTATGGTTGGACACATCAGGTAATCAGTCTGTCAGTTCTGTTTTCTTTTTCCATGCCTTCTGCATCATCCTGTTCAGAATGCATTTTCACATAACTTTCCCTTTTTTTCAGTAAGGCATTTGTCTTGCATTCAGTTGACTTCTGTTCCTAATATCAGGGTCTCTGGTCCACCCACTCCAAAGGTGCATTGCATCTCTAGACTTTGATCAGAGATGGACATAAGGTTGATTTTCAGGGTGAGGCCACTTAAATGAACTTGCAGCCAGTCATCTGGTTTTCAGCCCTATCTTGCATTTTTGTCATCCTCATGCTTCCAGTACCTGGATCTCTCCAGCATGGGTCAGCTTGTTGCTTCTTTTGTTGTTGTTGTAGTAATGCGGTAAAATATACACAACATAAAATGTATAACCATTTTAAAGTGTATAATTCAGTGACATTAAGTAGATTCACATTGTTGTGTAACCATCACCACTATCAATCTCCAGAACTTTAACATCATCCCAAACGGAAATTCTGTAACCTATTAAACCGTAATTGCCCTGACCCCACCGCATCCTACCTCCCGGGCTTTGGTGACCATTATTCTACTTTCTATCTATATCAGCTTGCTTCTTGATGGCTGATGCTTCTCAGGTTTAGATTTCAGCTTTAACACATTTTTCCCTTTCTGGCTTCCAAAATATTGTTGACTTCTCTCATTTACTGTTGTGTCTTTACCCATTCTCTGTATTCTGTGGGTTTTATACTTCTCAAAACTCCTTTAACCTTTTAAAGTGAAGTTTCAGGAAGGTGTCGAGATCAATCATACTTTTATGAAGGTCTGCTTTCTCCCTACATTCCTTATTATAATTTTTTTAAATTTGGGGTTTTTAAAATTAGGAATTTAAATAAAGGTATGCCAAACAAATAAAGGCAGTTGTACAGCTATATTGGCTATATAAGCTTGATAGATGGGTTCCATCTTTATCACTGGTTGCCATTGTGTTGGCAGGGGTTGATTCCTCAGACCTATTGCGACCCTGTAGTCCCCTACCCTCTCTCCCTAGCAAACCTTCACATGATGCCACTTTGCTAAGACATGTTCTGTGCTATTGCAGCAGTTTTCATGGCAGTGAGAACCTGGCCTTTCCAGGTGATTTTTGGAGATGGACTATTACCAAGAAATTTCTGTAAAAGTCTGTTATTCAAGCCGCAGTTGAAGTATTTCCTCCTCTGTGCAACTTCTCTTGAGTGCTGTAGGCAGAGTTAATTACTCCTGTGCCATGACACCTATGAATAATTCTGTTTTATTCTGTGTTAGATCTAGCTATCCACACTAGGTGTCTATATTATATGATCTGTCTTCATCTTTCTTAGACCTAGTGTTTCTCAGGGTTTGGAGAATACTCACACATGCTGATAGTTTTTGGTCCACAATAGGTAATAAATAATAATTTACTAAATGAATAAATATCCTCCTGGATCGATTGAATTTTCTGTTTTCTGGCAAGCATACTGTCATTGTGCCCTACATCACCAATGTCCACTGAAAGCTGTGCCAGAAACTGTTAAATGCTTTTGTATGTTACGAAGAGTCAGTTCTGTGTAGTGATTTGAGGTGTGACCAGAATGGATTCAAAGAAACAAGCAAGTTTCTTAACCTCTCTGGAATTCAGTTTCTTTACCTATAACATAGAGATAATAATAATAGCTACCATGTAATGTGAGGATTAAATTAATATACCTAAAGTGCTAGATCATGCCTGGCATGTTTGTAATGAATCTTTTTCATCTTTATTGGGACATTGCCTTCTCTAATGGCATTAGAACCTGATTATAATAGATGATGATTTTTGATAGAAAAAAATTTGGATCTAGCTATTAAAATATTTAATATTAAAATATTTAGTCTTTAAACTTTGTATATGAACATGTTCTTAAATGAGTGACATGGACAATGATAGATTATGGCATTTAGATCATAATTTAAACTGGGAAAAAGAATGTCTTCTGTTTGTTTTATACCTATTAAATACTGTATTTGTTAAATGTAGAATATCCAAACTCTTTTAAACAAATGGAAATATATTGAATGAAAGTGTTTATTTTATGCTCTTCTCTCTCTAAGGGTTTTATGCAGCCCATTATGAACTTGATTTTGACATGATTTTTGTCTCCTAATTGGGGAGAATTTCTGTTTAATTCTCTATTTAATTCTCCCTTCAGACACTGCTGAGGGGAGAGAAACCTTCATTCATCAGTCATTGAACGTTTGCTCATGTGCCTAGGCAATGTGAATATATAGGAGAATAAGGCATAGTTGTTTCTTTCAAGGAACCATCATCTCTTCATCCTTTCAGTAATATTAAAATCAGATGTTCTGGCAGAATGTATTCACAACTCTTTGACCCAGAATTCCATTTATAATACTTTATAAATGGAATAAAAATGCGCACAGAGATTTATATGTACAAGGTGTTCATTAAAATATTAATTATAAAAGCAATAAAAATTTATAAGTTTAAATACATCCATTATATTTCCAGACTTTAAATTAGAAACATGTTATTACTTAAAATATTAAAAATTTTATTTAAAAAAATCTGTCCTGGTGGATTTACATGGGAGGATGATTAGAGGGTTAGGTCAGTTGAATTCCATGATCTACTAAAAGGAGTGATAAAGTACTTGTGTCCACATTAAAGCTCCAGTTCCACCACTTATTGTATGTATGACTCTGGCGAATTAGTTGTTTAAAATTCTGTAAACCTCAGTTTTTTTCCTATATATAAAATGGGCATAATAATAGTAGTTATGAAGTTTGTTGTGAGGATTAAATGGAAGAGTGCATGTAACCTAGAAATATAAAATAAGAAATAGCTCAGTAAATATTTGAGGCTCTTACTATTACTGTTTTTCCTTGTACCCATTCCTTCCTTAATGATGTTCTACTTAACTTTCCTCCAGTCAGTCTAAACCAGGAATGGCAATGTTTTGTTTGGTCTGAGAATTCCCATTGCTTTGTTATAGCCATCTAGAGTTTTCTGAGACCTTTGCCAAGCTCCACATAGCTTTCATCTATTACCTATATTGACTGGTTTTGGAGGAGGAGAAATGGAAATACATGTGCGTTGGAGTTGCCATACTTGATATAAACCTTCTGTTGTCTCTTTATACACATATTCTCTCCCCGTTCTCTTTTGGGTTTCATGTACTTTTTGTTCTTGTACCTTATATTGTTAGGAGTCTCATTAGCTTTTTTTTTTTTTTTTTTTTAAATAAATGTTTTGGCTGCTACTGTTGCTGTTTCATAGCATAAATTACTCTTCATAATAGGGTAGTAATCCAGGGATAGCCTTGGGTCCTTTTTAGACCTGCTGTTTCTAGGCCTCTCATAAAATGCAAATATAGCTTGTTCTAAGGCTGAGTTGGCTATGCCTCATTTAAACAAGAGTTAGATTTTTGTGAACTTTTTCTTGTTAACTGGCTTGAGTTGAAAGCTTCTGCTGTATAAGGTAACCAAATGCAAAGGAACTTTTCCATAAGGAATTATGGTGTCATTTTAGGGCAGATAGATTATGACCAAAAAACTTTTTTTTAGTTAAATAGCTTAAATTTTTAAATTCATACTGTTTAGGTGTAAGTTATGTTCTGAGGGCATGCAGTAGATAGCAACCAATAAACTATAATTAGCAATTAATGAAATATCTCTTAGCACGTAGGCAAAATGGTTTTACTTTATAACACATTTTGTGTATTACATATAATGAACTATGAACACCATAAAAGTTTGTACTTTTCTTGATGACTTTGTGATCTACATTGATAAGTCCATGGTATTTATAAATTATCATAAATCAGAATTTTATATTAAAGAGTATAACAATTGGATTTTGGAATCACTTGTCTTGGATTTAGTATTTTTTGTTGTTATTTTAAATTCAGGAATTAATACCATATGGTGTTCAATTAACTTAATTTTTACTCAATTTGAAGGACAAGCCAAAGATATTTTAATGACATCACCTAGCTAGAAATCAGATGATAGGTTTTTTGAGTAAGTTGCTTTACTCTCAAGGCTTGAAGTACTTCTGTCCTTTAGCAAAGCTCTAATGCATGATTGTCATGAACCCTAAAACTCTATGGCCTTTTATTCCCCACCAAATTTCTGTCAACACTTAGGTTTTTTCTGTTGAATTTTTAATATTTGATATATAGTGGACATCAGTATACATTTCTAGTGCTTTATCTTTTTTCTTAAATTTTAATCTGAAAAGGTTGTTAATCTAAAGGTTGGTTTTCTTTAGATCGTTCTTTTATTCATTAAGACATAGTTTCAATTCTATATGTTAACTTGGTTCTGAGATTTAGAAAAAAAACACATTTAATCTCCCAGTTTCACCCTCCTAAAAACCTTGTATCATTTTTATATTGACAACTAATAAAATTAACAGATTTGAGCTTTGACATTCTAGGCAGTGGAAAAAGCATTACTGAACTATGAAGTAACCCTGAAGAGAAATCTGGCAGAGGAAGAGGAATGTCATTATATACTGAAAAATCAGCCTATAGCAGTCAGGCACTGACTTGCTATGTCCTGTTTTAACAGAGAATTGAATAGTTTTGTTATATAGTTAGGTTTTGCATTATTTGTTAAAACAAAAGAGGGCTATTTAAGGCTTTTGGATAATTTAAAATTTTTTACTTTGAAATGACCTGCAAGAGGCAGAGGGAGGGAACTCTTTGGTTATACAACCTCAAGTGAAATACTGCTGGGAAGAAAGCTGTTGGGAATACACAGAAGGTGGTTTAGGCATGTTGGAATAATTTCTGTTACCTCAGTGATAGTTACTCTTTGCATATAGGTATTTTCCTGTGTCATCACTTTACTGTGCTCCTTTGAACTAAATTTGAAATCAGTTACAAATTTCTCATATTCTAAATTAGGAATCTTTGTAAAAACTTAGTTTTCCAACACCTCACAGGATAGATTCATTGGCTAAACAGTACTTTTGCGAGATTAAAAATAACCTTTATTTCCCCTATGGGGGTGGGATAGGTAAGAATCAATGTTACCCCTACCTGATGTGTCAGTCAGAATTCTTGGCAGTAAAAACCAATTCAAGCATACTGTATATTTTAAAAGGATATTGGGTGGAGCTCTGATTAATCAAATTATTGCAAGGGTTAGAGAACCAGATTTAGGACTAAGCAGCCAGAAACAATGCCCTAAATCACATTGCACAATGATTCCCATGAGGATGCCAGTACCATCTAGAGACAGACTGACAGACGCCACAGCCTGCCCCAGTGACACTAGCTCTGGATGACTCTAAATGCTGCCACCTCTGCCCTGGACTTGACCTTACTGCAGTTACTCCACCATTAGGGTAAGGGAGCGTTCCTACTGGTCTATCAATTTCCTCCTGTTCACTAGTTGCCCATTCCTAGTCTGGGCTGGGCATGTGTGTTTGGCAGAGCCCATGTCCTAGATGTATAGGACATGTGGGAAAGGGTTTGACCTTTTGAAATCATAAGATGAAGGGAAGTTCTTAAATTTAAGATGTGGGAAACTATTTGACCTTCTGAAGTCATGAAGTGGGAAAGTTCTGAAACTGAAGAAAAGAAAGTTCAGATGTTAGACACACAAAAAGAATGAGACATTCACTGTATCTGATATTTTAGATGAACCTTCACTGTGTCGAACCTTCACTGTGTGCTAGGCACCATGCTAAGTATCCTGCAGGCATTGCAGGTCATCCTCACAGTACTAGACATAAGGTGATAGGCCAAGAGAGAGTAAGTAACCTACCCAAGATCACACAGTTAGTCAGTGCAGAGCTGGGACACAAACTCAGAACTATGATTCTAAAGCCTTTGTTCATAACCTCTTTATTAAACTGACGCTTAATATTTCCCCCTGATATATTTCACTGAAAATCCTGTAAATAAATCTGTTAGATTGACTCCACTAACTTTTTAAAAATCTTATATATGGGGTGTGTGTGTGTGTGTGTGTGTGTGTGTGTGTGTGTGTAGGCAATTTAAAGGAAGCTGAAACTTCGTGACTCTAATTTTATCCATTTTTAACTAATTGAATAATTTCTGATTCTTTGTCTCATTTTGACTATTACTGTAATTTGCTTTGCCACAGGCTACAGCCTGGAAAAATGCTTTCTTTCTGAGTATCAGTGCTTGTAAGCCAGTTATTGAGTGTGAGACAGATCCACAAGGAGAGGAGACATAGAGTGACCAAGATCTATGCAGGGAGGGAAAAACATCATATGCACGCATGCACACACACACAGGCAGGGAACAGACAAATACATATGGAAAGAATGGGAACACACACATGTTATCCTACACTGCAGCATTCTTTATATCCTTTATTATTTGTAAGGGTAGGTTGGAAAACAATGAAACTCCCCTCCCCCTTTGCTTCAGGAAAGTCATTAAGGCTCCCCCCCACTTTTTTTAAGTTGGAATGAATGCTGTCTCTAGAGTAAACAGTAAGTTTTAAGTCTTTGTACCAGTTTTCATTTTAAATTGATTCATGTACTTCTGTTTTAAAGCTAAAAAATATGTAATATCTAGGAGTAATAAACAGGAGCTATTATTTAGCTTGGGACATATCCAACTTGGTTTTAGAGAAAAAAGATCATAAAGACAAACTCCCATAGTTACTATGATTTCAACCAACCTAGAGTATTTCTTCATAAACCACAACTCTTGTTAATTATTCTTTAGTACAAGTCTGTCCTGCAGATTTTTCTGTGTTACCAAAGCAGCACTTTCTAATAATGTTATTTTATTCACTTGTGCTTTAGGGACTAAATGGGCAGCTATGATTTTTGTGAAAGTGAGTAGATTAAGTGCCCTTCCACACATATACTGTTGTAAACAGTCTAAATGTTGGTTGGGTGCTAGAGAAAAATAGCTGAAATAAGGTAACGAAATTAAAAGTGATTTTTGTCCTCTTTAAGCATTACATTTTTAATATGGAATATACTGTGATTTTTGTCCTTACCTCTACCTGATCTTTCTTAGGATATAAATTTTAATTTGAGAACTCTTATTTCCATATGAATTTTGTTTTTGGTTCAATGTAGGCTGTAGACAAAGGATTTTTGTATAAATGCAATTGATGTTATAGACTCTGCTTTTCCATTTTACTTGATATTTATGCCTCTTTTATGAACTGTTTTAGTGGATCAGCAATCCTCAAATGGGCAATTGTCCTTTTATTAAGCTACCACGTTGAAAACAGGATGTTGGCATATACATAGTTTCTTATCTTTATGGACGTTAACTAATGAATTTAATTAGATAGCTCTATAAGAAATGTCATGCTGGGACAGAGCAGTGATCCATCCAGCCCAGACTGTCCTAAAGAGCTACACCGAGAAAACAGGTTACTTACTGCAATTCTGTCATTTCTAAAGGACACATGGGCATTTCTCATTTCTCTTAATTCACTCAGAATTCACACAGAATACACACTCAGAGTTCATGCATTCCAACTCTTCTACATTGCAGTCTGTTCTGGTTACATATGTATGCATTGAACTAAAATACCTATTAAGATTTGTTAGAATCAATCATTCTGCAGACAGATAGCATTTGTAATGTGAACTCCAATTCTTTCCTTGCTAATAAGCTACTTTAGTTTCTTCACCTGTAAAATATAAAATAATTTTACAGGTTTTTTTCCCCCTTCTCTCTCTAAATCTGTTCTGTAATTCTAATATGGTCAATTTATGAGATTTATCTTTTTTCTCCTCCTTCCTGGCCTTTTTCCCTCTACATGCTACTTAAATATAAAATATGAAGCACGTTCTTTATGTATAATGAAGGAGGCATAAATTATGGCAGGCCCCCAAATTCCTTTTAATTATCTGATGGCTGTAACTAAAGATTTTGTGGATTTAGGAGAAACTATTTCATAGGTGTAGTTCAGAGAAAACAGGTATAGCTTGTGTTGACTATTTGGGATATGGATTTATTGAAGATCTGTTTATGAGACATGATTCTACTTTTCAATTTGTTGGAAACTGGTTGAAAACGTTGCTCATTCCTTCTTTTATTGTCTCTTATACAATGTCTACCATGAGAAATTATCTTAAGAGTTTGGTTGTGTGGACATGTCTCTGATACTCTGCTGAAAAAAATTAGAGCCTACCAGAACTATCAAAGAATGAAGACAGTACTTTTATATATTGTCTTCATGAGTGGCAGATGAGTGAACAAAACTTTATTTGTATTTGCAGCTGCTCCCCAGTAGTAGCATCACTGCCTCAGCTCCCCCTCAGATTGTCAGGCATTAGATTCTTGTAAGGAGCACCGTCCCTGGTGCCAAAATGGTTGGGGACCACTGCCACAGGTGGTCCCCCAACACTGATCTTTATTTAGTCTTAGTGATAACATACAGAGTGTTTTGCTGTGAAGAAAGGAACACCAAAATTCAAAAGGTTTTTTTTAAAAATAAGGTTGTGCTATTTATCATTGGTGTCTTGGTGAGTATGTTCTCTCTTTCTCTCTGCCTCTCTATGTCATTCTTAACCATCAATGCAATGAATTAAAATTGTGAGGGAGATTTTTTTTTGGTAAGTGTTAACCTATGCTGAGATTTTACAGGACATAATCAAGTACAGGTTCCCTCCACTATCTGAAAGTAGAGTGTTCCTATGAAACCTTTTGTAAGCCGAAAAGATGTAAAGTGAAGAAACAATTATCATTAACTTACATGGGAAAAATTTTGAGTGTTTACAGATCCCCAAAATAGCCGACCAAATCATACCAAATAGTACATTAAACCTAAAATAACAGTAACATATAGTAAAAGCTGGAATGGTATAATTACACACCATGCTGGGGGGCTGGGTAAAGGGATTAAGGGATAAACATTGCTAATTACAAAACAGTCACTGGATGGGGAGTACAGCATGAGAAGTATAGTCAATATTGTAATGGCTATGTGTAGTGCCAGATGGGTGCTAGACTCATCAGACTCATAAATTGTTTAAATGTCTGACCATTGTGCTGTATACTTGAAACTAATATAAAATAAAATAAAAATACACACCACGTTTTGTACACCCATAAGTCCACTCAAACAAGAGACTTTGCATTTATTTATCCATTACTGAATGCTGACAGAAGGAGACCACTTAGCTACTATAAGAACTGATAGTTACTTGGGCACCTTTCAAAATTCTTTCTCTCTGAGTGTAAATAGTATGAAGGGTGGGTGCAGGCAATTTCAATACACATACAAAGTCTAATTTGTTCACTGCAGTTGAAACACCTACTACGTGCAATTTTATGTTGTTTAACACCCTTGTGAATTCTGTTAGGCTTTTCTGAAACCTTAGGACACATCTTGCTAATGGATGCACAAAATAAATCGAGATAAAGCACAGATGCTCACAGATGCCAAGTGTGGTTCCCAGAGAAGGAGCTTGGTGGGGCCACTCTTGCCACTCAGGGTGCCAGCTGCCTCTCTGTGATGGCTCTCTTCAAAACAAATGCTGAATGCTGTTTTTACTTTTTGACTTTTTTTTTTTTTTGTAAAAGTGAAAACACTCTTTAATTTCCCTTGGTAAGCAGGTCCTTGAATGACATTGTCTTGTTCAACATCATTTGTTGAAACATTTATGAGATGCTATAGCAACTTGTTTACATCAGTTAGTTTGTGGTAAGATTGGTTTGTTATATGTTCTTTCACCACAGTTTCAAGGACTTTTCCTCAATGATAAGTAAGGACTTACTGCACTAATAATGTCTTCCAAAAAAGCAAAGTGGAATAACACAGACTTTCAAAAAGCAGGGGATACTTTTACCTAGAAGACTTGAATATGTATATTTAGGCCTTTGGGAAACTTTAAATCATCAGTCTTTTGAGTCTCTCCATGAAGCAGTAAGTTGTTTAAGTGGCATGTTTTTAGTCATTGGGGATAATTTGTTTCAAGGAATTTTTACTTTCTCCAAATAACTGAGGATATTAGTATAGCAGGGCTATATTTCCTGGGTAATGTATGTTGATAGTTAAGTAATCGCCTTTTTATTTTACAATAAGGATGTTAACTTTTACTGCATGATAGGCAGTGCAGGAATCTAGTAATAAGTTTACAATTTAGAAAGAAGATATCCCTATAAAATGATTTTTGATTAATAACATGTTAAAAATCAGATTCTTTTGAGCATAAAGACCAATAAATTTTATTCCATAGTGTTAGGAACTAAAGTGTTCCATATTAAAGAATTTTCCAGAAAAGGAAAATTAGTAATTATATCCCTAATTATGTTGTAAATTTTAAGAAATAAATGGAATACTTTAATGTGTGTATGTATATTTATCAATGTATTTATTATCGAGAGAAGTATTTTAAACATCCAGAAAAAACACAGAAACTATTTTGATAAACACCTGTGTGCCCATTCTATTAAATCTTAACATTTCTTCCCTGACTTCTCAGTGTGTATAGAATAGCCATCACTTAGAGATGATTAAGATTGATTATGAATGAATACTAATTAGTAAGCTGTGCTATGCCTAGCTTACTCTTATTCAGTTCCCTTAGACCTAAGCGTAGCATATTCTTCTGGTTTATTCCTTAATGTGCCAGTTTTCTTAACAATGAACCTTCCCCTTTTGTCCTCTTACCTAAAGCAACTTTGGAAGAGTGGAACAAATTTCTTAATTGAACAGCCTGTATTTATATTACTCCTATGGGGTAAATGTGATATTTGTAACTAATAATTTTATTCCAGTTTACTGAAGATTATAGTAGTGAAAAAGGAAGACAGATTTTGTATTCTAGAGCTGTCCCTTTCTGATTTGTACAAGTTATTCAACCACTCTGTTATTTGTTAGCATTCCCATAGGGAAATTATGAGAATTAAGTGAGCTAATGTAAATATCTGGCACACAGAAGTTGCTCAATAAAGGTTACTTTAATATCACTAGCTTTCTTTCAAGTGGGTGGTCTTGCTAAAGTCTGATTTCCAAATGAGTGGGGGCATTTCTGCAAAAAATACTTGAGTTCCCCCCAACCCTGTCCCCAGACAAAGCAGATTTAAACATTATATTTCATCATCCAACCCTTCAAACCCCCCTGCTCATTGTTTTCATTGTACTTTTGGGGAGGGGGGGGTTGTACCTAAGGTCTTATAGGTACATAACAAGGGGTTTGTGAACCTTAAACTAAGTGAAAATAAATTGTTCAAATGAAAGGTATGTGGATAAGTCAGTTTGGGGGCAATTCTAGAGAATTCTTGCCAGAACTGGTATCTTTGTTTTGGTCTTCAGAGACTATTAAATGTGATCACTAAGTCATACTTGCTGTTTTCTCTGTCTCCTGGCTATCTTGCCAGCCACGGTATGTTTAAAACACAGAGTAGGCCTTAACCCAGGAAGAGTTTGTTTATTTAAAGAAAAATAATTAAGTTCAAACATCCCTACCATGTCATAGCTAGTCTAGTCATGTTAGAGTTAGTGAGTTCTTTTGATTCTTTCTGTTGGTCATGGTGCCTAAAGGTAACAGATACATTTGAAAGTAGTTAAACTTTTCCTGAGATTACTTGGAACTTTATAATTCCTAACAAATCCTTAAAGGAGTGGGAGGAAAGGGAATGCCATTTATTTTTTTACTTGTTTTAATTTTTTTAAATTTTTTTTAATCATTTAATTCAAATCTTTAATCACTCTTTTCTCGTGTTATGATAACCAAAAACAAAACAAAACAAAACAAAAAACAAACAAACAAAATCCCACACACTATAGTAGCTATATCTTCATTAATTATTTGAAGTTAGGATCATAAGAATCTTTTAAAAGGGACAGAATAGTTCTATAGATGTTTATACACAAAGATATGAAAATTGATGACCTCTGTCTTTCAAATAATTGTCATCTCCAAAATTTATTACTTATTCTAGCATATTCTCAGATAAGAAAATCTGAGGCAGATGTTTTGGGCTTGTCTAGGGTACCAGGGCGTATCTCTTTGATGAGTAACTTGTAAAAACTGAGTCCTAAAGGAGGTAGACTAGGAGTAAGTCAGAGTGAGGTCCAATGCGCCAGGCAGAGGGAAAAACAAGTCCTGAGGCCCTGAAAACATGTTTGATGTGTTCAAACAAAGAGACCAATATGGATAGAATGGAGTGAATAAGAGAGAGAGTAGAAGGAAATGAGGTTAGAGAGATGGGGAAGGGAAATACCAGATCATAGTCCTTATGGCCTTTGTAAAGATTTGGCTTTTAGACTGGTGAGGTGGACTCAATTCGAGGGTTTGAGCAGAAGAGTTACATGATCTTTCTTTTGAAAAGGACTTATCTGACTGTCGAAGTGAACAAGGGGAGAGGCTAGGAGATCACATAGGGAACTATTACAGTGATGCAGATGACAAGTAAGGTAGCTTGGACCATGGTAGTAGGAGTGGAAGTGTTAAAAGGGGTAATATTATGGATCTCATTTGAAACTGGAGCTCCCATGATGAATACTTAATGGATGGTGATGAATACTTCTGCATGTTATGTCTGGTTGACCCATTTTTAATGTTGCTTAGATTAATCACTGGGTTCAGGTTTTGTCAACCTGATTTATCCATTATAAAGCCTCCTCTCATCTTTTACCCAATGGTTTTAACAACCAGTGATCCTTTTTTTTGATTCTTTATTTTACTGGGTGTTAAAAAATGTGTGATTTCCTACTATCTATCATTCTTTCGACATTTATTGCTTGAAATACTATAAAAAAGACTTTCATGTATTGACTGCTTGGATATTTTTCATATAAGAAAGCCAGAATAAATGCTTGACTATTTCTCTTTTATCAATTTTAAGGTAATAAGTTAGTGCCCTAGCAACTTTCAAAGATGATAATGATTTTTTTTATATATATTTAATGTTTCAATCAGTGGTAGACATTATCACTTTTTTAATATTCCAAATATCATCATTTGGTGTTCATTTTATCTTAAAACATGGTATATTCTGAATAAGAACTATAAAACAAGGTGTATTCTGAGAAGTCTGTCTTCCATTTCTGTCCCTTCTACTTTGCTCTCTCTTTTTTCCATAGATAACCATTTAAAAATTGTTTTGGTTTATGTTTACATTGCTTCTTTTTGAGAGAAAAAAAGCAAGTCTGTATTAGCAAGTCTGTATTCCCCCAATTTTTTACAAAAAGAGTAGCATTTTGTGGAATACAGATTTAGCTGCAGGATGGGAAGTAGAGAATTCCTAGGTTCCTTGAGAGTTATTCTTGAGACTGTCATCTTTTCATTTTTATGAAAGTTTTTCTCATATTCTTAGCTGTCTTCACAATCAGTACCTCAAAGAACACATCTATTTAAAAAAGAAAAAGACCCCCCAACCCCAATTTACAACATTTTGCAGTATTTAGCAAAATTGCATATCCAGCAATTTCCCTTCTCAGAATCTTTCCCAGAGATTGAAGTAGCAAAATTATGAAGTGATATCTGCCTCTGTTATGTTCCTTGAAGGCTAGGTTCATGGGCTGTGCTTATTGGGGAACAAAACAATAAAGACAGTATAGTTGGCATGAACATCAATGGTATATGTGTGGGAGAAATGTCATTTTGAAATACTATCAGGGTAGATATTTCATCAATTAAAATTAAATCATTAATTTATTCATTCTTTTAGTAAATATTTACTAAGTACTTACCAACATGGCAGTCACTGTCTTAGGTGCTTGAAAGATATCAGTAAATAAAACTGACCAAAATCTCTGGACCTCACTTTCTAAAGGTGTGAATGAGAAATAGACAAACAAACATAACAAATAGGCAATTAAGTTATTGTTTTCAAATGTGCAATTTTAGGGCTTCTCTTCTACTTCTTTTCTTTTTTCTTTTCCAATCTGAAAATGGCATTTTTGGGAATTATCAGAGCCCAGTGGATAAAAAAAATTGAAGACCGAAAAGATTATAGATTTTGATGCTCAGTATATCTAACATAATTATAGAATTCTGATCATGTGGGATGATAGCCTGTATTCCATCCCTTCCACCTTAGCCTCAGCCCTGTTACTGTTTTTTATTAAAAATTACTCAAGAACTCTTGATAGTTCCCTCTAATCACTAAAATATAATTGTCCTTAAAGATTTTATGTTTTTGTTATCATATATTCTTAATTACTACATCTTTATTTCAGAAATGAGCATTAAGAAGTAGATGCCCAGATGCAAAAGTGATGAAACAGTCAATTTGTCATAAAGTAAGATGCAGCTGTGGCTTTTCAACCAGATTAGTAAGTGTGGCCAACATTTTTTTTTTTAACTTTGTACTTATTTTATCTACTTTGAAAAACATTTAATGAAAATATAGTGGACATTTCTTAAAGTGTCAACTTGTATTTCTTTTTTAACTGTGGATTATAGTACAAATTCTACCATATAGTTCTAGAAAATGTATGATGTCTGTGCTGTACCTTTTAAGAACCATAAAGGTAATATTCTAAAATCATAGCTTTAGAGGAAATATATGAAAGAGTCACTATAATGCCATTATCCAAACACAGCTACTCATAATTTTTAAATATTTGTTTTCCTTACCAATCTTTGTTCTACACATTTAAAAAAAACATAATTTTGATCATAATATTGTAAAGCGTATGTTTCTTGTATATCTTTTAAAATTAAATTTCTCTCAGATGTCTCTCCCCTGGGGGGAAAAAATGTACGCTTCAGGGTTTTTTTATTGGGTTGACAGAAATATTCTGGAATTAGATGGTGGTGATGGTTACACAACTTTTTGAACAGAATAAAAACCACTGAATTTTACACATTAAAGGATGAATTTTACAACTTGTGGATTATACCTATAAAGTACCATTACCAAGAATATCAAATCTTGACTAGCGTAAAACCTAGTTGAGTACTGATGTTTTAGAATGTGAAAATATGCCACACATCATTATGTACCTAGCAAAATGATTTGATATAGTCAGTAGAATAATAAATATTTTTGTAATGATGAAAATAATAAATTTTATAATATTTTAATAAAAATAATATACTTTTATTATTAAAGACTTACTGTCTTTTAAGTTTTGGTAATACCAAATGTCATAATATTTTGAATGTACTATATTGGCATTTTGTAACCTTTCATTTTCAAGAGATTTTTTATTTTAAAACTAACATTTTAACTTTTCTACCTGAAATTTTTTAGGAACAAAATTGTATCTATTTTTCTCAGAAGAGAATTCCACAAGGTAAGAAATTATTAATATAGCAATAAAACAAATGTAGTTGAATATGGCCTTATATTGCTCTTTATTTTTTTAAAAATCCTTTCCCCTGTATTTAGTTCATGTCTTTTCTTGATTATTACAAGATTCTCATAAATTTATTAGCAAATCTTTACTACCTCAGAATTTGCTAACAAGTTAGGGTATCATAAAAGTAACATCCAGTATTTAAAAAAAAAATCCTGAATGATCACCTTTACAACGAATTTAAAATCATCAATGATTTACATTATTATACTCTTTAGACTTCGGGAGGATGAAATATGTTCAAGTGAATAGATAGTAAAATCTCCTTTTTGATGATTGATGTGCTTAACTAGGTGAGGAACTTAAAATCAATTGTTTGGCAGCGTAAAGAAGTTAACTTTGGTTATATTTTCTTAGGAACTTTTTGGAATAGGTAGAAGTGATCACTACAGATTAATTCAGTCTGTCAACTGGAAATGCTTATGAAGTGAATTATTCAGATCGATAACTATTTCTCATTTATTCACTTTTTCCAATATCCTGTCTCTTGAGAACTTGTGTTCTCAAACTCATCTTTTCTTCCTAGTTTTGAGACCGACACAGATTTAGTTATTCAGGTCAATTTTTAGGTTGATAACTGAAAACAAAGGGTTAAAATAAAGGGACTGATGAGGAAGAAGGGAGGTCAAACCACCAGTAGTTTTCATAAGTTTCTTGTGAAACTCTTTTTCCCTATTTTTTTCTTCTGCATCTAGGGAGTTAAAGAACGGAGTCCTGAACCTGTTTGTAGCACTATCTTATCTTCCAGGGCACTGCTCAGAGTTTTCAGGAGAAATCTAGATCTTTCTTTTCCTGGACCACAATGCTTAAAGCAAAAACAGAAACTTCAAAAGATTTAATCTTAGCGAACTTGATTGGCTACATCTTTGTCACTGTTCTTCAGCAAATGAAATTTAACTAAGTCTTTGGCATTAATACAATGTATGATGCAATGATGATGGATCACAGTGTTTGGTACACTTAGGGCTCCCCTATAAATATTCAATAAATATTTATTTTTACAGATACAGTAAATATTTATTTTTTCAGAGTAGAAAATAATCAAGATTATTCACATTTATATACTATCACCCTACCCTGCTACACAAAGGTATTAAAAGGATGACAACTTTTAAAAATTGTTAACTGTACACATAAAAATGGTTGAAATGGTAAATTTTATGTTATGTATATTTTACCATAATTATAAAAATTATTGTTTAAATTTTGGGGCAACTTTGTTTATTGTGAAGGAGGATGGCTTTGGCTGAAGTATCAGTTTCCAGCCTCAAGTACAAGAGAGTTAATTTAATGATGTTCTTCAGTTGGTGTCATACTCATCATCATTGGTTCATTAAAGGACTTGTTGTTTTCTTTTATAACTAGTGTGTTTGATATGTATCCTTTTGTTTGTGTCTTATAAAAGGTTTTATTTTATTTGCCTATATTTTAATTTACATTAGGTCTTAATCTAATTCTTGTAGTCCCGTCCACCCTCCTCTCTCTCCTTTTTTTCCTAAGATCTGGTCATGTTGCTGAGTGTTCATCTAATTTGTTTTGTCCTACTGGTGCATTGTATTCTAGGTTGTTTATTAAAATGAAGCTGTTAAATTCCTTAAATATATAAGGCACATTAAAATGAGCATTTAAGAACAGGCCAATTTGTGCTCATTTCTTTATATTAGAATTGAGATTAAAGAATGTGTTAGGTGCTATGGAATATTAGAGGAAATATAAACATCTGTTTAGAAAGGCTGTCTAAGAGTCTCTTAGAAAAAGCAAAGGAAAGAATTGTGGGATGTAAGAAAAGCATGTGTTTTTTCTTAACCTTAAGGCTCACTAAAACATTTATTTTTCCTTAATTAAGCATTTATTATATGGATTTTGTCTGCCACTACTATGTAGAAAATTATTTCATAAATATTTCCAATTCAGAATGAATGTCATAAATTTAGATATTTTTTAGTTTTGAACATGCCTATATACTTTCCTTAGAGATTAGCTGTCTAATTTTGATGGATGGGAGATTAGAATCCCTTTGTGGGTATGGAACAAGCAATTAGATCTCACACATTTCAGAATATGGTAATACCTTTCTGCCGAATTATTTGTAGTATGAAAATCAGGCAAACTGTATTATAAACCTGTATCTTTTATCCCAAGAGACTTAACTTTTTCAGGCCCAGCTTTAGCAATATAAGCATTAGATCAAGATTGGCTTTGAGTAATCCAGTGCTATCCTAGGTCATTCTAGATCTGGAATCTTTGGATATACTAGCCATTTGATTTCAATAGCTAGTTTACATTTGAGTGTGTGGGAAGAGTGTGAGAGATTTTACGTGTAGGTGGTGGAATAAATCCATTGACTCGTAGTTTATTGCAGAGGTCTCTAACCATCCCCCCTCCCCAGTTGCGGACCTGTATCAGTCCTGGCCTGTTAGGAACTGGGCCACACAAATGGTGAGCGGCAGGCCTACAAGTGAAGCTTCATCTGCATTTGCAGCCACTCCCCAGCACTAGCATCACCGCCTCAGCTCCACCTCAGCTCCATCTGAGATCATCAGGCATTAGATTCTCATAGAAACACTGGTCCCTGGTGCCAAAAAGGTTGGGAACCACTGGTCTACTGAATAGATTGCAGTTGAAGGACTTTGAAGTTTAGCAGTGTTTTTGTTCAAACATAGACTTGGTTGTTAAAAAGACAGGCCTTTTGACTCTGATTTCTTACTGTATATTAAGACTTCAGATGTTACATTTCAATTTAAGTAAATTTGAACTTTCAAAAATGTAGATAGCTTTCTCATTTTATAAAAGAACCTAATTATTTCAGACACCTTTATGTTTGATGTTCTGCTCTTCCTTAGAATTTTAGATGAGCTGCCTTGATTTTATTTTTTTTAGCCACTTGCTTTTAGATTAAAAAAAAAAAAAACAACTCAGAATAGGTTTAAACTCAACACAACTTACTGCCACAGAACAAAAGTGCTGATCAAGTTGAATCAACCCCTGTAATGTGTATTGAAAGGAAAACCTCTCTTCTCTTCCCCAATTTGAAGAACAAGCATTTTCTCTGCCAAGAAGGGCTGACTTTAAATGGACCAGCTGTCCATATTAGGAGCATAGGGTTGCTAAGGTGACCATGGCTGTTTGGAGAAGAATGCAGCTGAGAGGGCAAGTTCTTGATGTGTGAGCTGAGGGAAGGAATGTGGTGTGATTGTGCATCATTCCTCCTAATCACATGCTCACAAAATGCTGTGTGGGCAGCACGTAGAAACTACAAGTCTGAGTGCTGGAACTTGTGTGGTTAAAAATCATTTTGTTTTTATGTGAGCCAGAGGCTCAGTTTAGATTTTCTAAAAACATCTACCTTGTATGTATGTGTGTGTTTTTGGTAAAGGGAAGGGTGTTTTGGTGGTATATGACATGGGAATGAATTTTTTGCTTGATGGACAAATGCTTTCATATTGTAAAAAAAAATTATCTTAGGATAAATGTTCTTTCCAACTAATTCCTTTTAGTCATATATACAGTGTTAATAGCTTTCCAGGTGAATGATGTATTGTGCTTATTTTTTTGGTACTTTTAATTTTAGAATTATTTGAAAGTCTTAAGAATATGTCCGTTTGCTCCATTTCTTGCCTTTTTTTTAAAAAAAAAATTCTTACTCTTTCTAGTGGAGCTCTTATCTTAATATATTAGGTGTTTCTTCCTTGATGCATCCAAAGATTGATTCTGGCTTTGGTGAAAAATATGATTTAAGGAGCAATGGGAAGAGTCAAACCCACACCCTACTTACAGGAAACACTGTTTAGATTTTACCACAGGCATCAGTGCTAATATTTGAAATGAGGTATAGACACAGATAATGATGTAGACAGTTACTGAACCATGAGATTCTTGGGGTTTTTTATCTTTGTTAACAAATCCCTAAAATAATGTGCTGATCTTAAACGAGGGCATAAATGTCTAATATATTTAAGATGCGAAGTAGTTTTAGCATTGGCAGCTCGGTATTACATTAGTATCATTATTTTTTCTTAATCATATAGTCTACACTTGCTTGGCACGATTGCTGTTTAATTTATAAAATATGGAGGGAAATTAAAAGATTAGAATAATTTTATCTTTGAATTCAGTTGGTTATTTGGCACATGTATACCTTGATAACTTCTGATGGGCATTCGCTATCAACTAAAAGCTTTATGGTTTTGCTTTTCGCATTTAATTCTTAAATCTCCCAGTAATTGATTTTTTTGAGAGATAGAGGATATGAATTCAATCTTCCCATGTGGATAATTGGTTATCCCAACATTATTTATTGAAATGAATAAATAATCCTCCATGATAGGAAAATCCCTATGTCACAAATCAAATTTTCATATATGGGTAGTTTTATTTCTGTAATCTCTCTTCTGTACCATTGGTCTATTTTTTTACCCCTGAACCATTACTCTGCTATCTTAGATACATGCAGATACTCAAAGTTTTATTTCTTGTCTGTTCACAACATCAAAGGAAATGCTTTTAAATTTTGCTATTTAAAATGATACTTGTAGATTTTTTTTTAGGTGACCTTCATAAAGTTAAAGAAGTTTTATCCTAATCTTACCTTGCTAGGAGTTTTGTTTCATTTGTTTGTTTTAAATCATGAATATATGTTGGGCTCTATCAAAAAAGGCTTTAGTGTAACTTTAATGGTGATCAGAATTTTTTCTCAATCTGTTAATGCGATCAGTTACCTTGATTTTCAAATTAGGGTAAGAAAGCATTCCTGGAATAAACTCAGTTTAGTCATGATGGATTATCTTTTTTGTAAATTATTGGATTTGGTTTGTTTACATTTTATTTAGGATTTTTACATCAATGTCCATGAATCAGATTGGCTTGTAATTTTCTTTTCTCATAGTGTCCTGGTTGGTTGGCTTTAAAAAAAAATCTTTTTGAATGATTGAAAAATTTTAAATTGTAGCAAAATACAACTAACATAAAATTTATCATCTCACATTTTTAAGGGTACAGTTAGGTAGTGTTAATTTTTTCACATTGTTGTGCAACCAATTTCCAGAACTTTTTCATCTTGCAAGACTGAAACTCTGTATCCATTAAACAACTCCTATTCTCCCTCCCTGCAGCCCCTGGCAACCACCATTCTACTTTGTTTTTATGAGTTTTATTACTCTTTGATTACTTTAGTATCTCGTATAAGTGAGATCATACAGTATTTGTTTTTTTTTTTTGTGCCTGGTGTATTTCACTTAGCACAATCTCTTCAAAATTTATTCACGTTGTAGCATGTGTCAAAATTTCTTTTTTAAGACTGAATAACTTAACATTGTATTGTAGAAACATTTTGTTACTTGTTCATTTATTGGTCAATGGATACTTATGTTACTTTCATTTTTGGGATATTGTGAATAATGCTGCTATGAACAGGAATGAATAGGGTCTCTTTGAGAGACCCTGCTTTAAATTCTTTTAATTATGGATCCAGAAGTGATATTGCTGGATCATGTGGTAATTCTATTATTAATTTTTTGAGGAATTTCCATATTGTTTTCCACAGTGGTTGCCCCACTTACATTCCCACCAGCAACATACTCGGGTTCCAATTCATTTGACCACATTCTCACTAACACTTGTTTTCTGTTTCTGTTTTGTTTTGTTTTGTTTTGTTTTTGCTTTTGGTATTAGCTATTCTAATGGATGTGAGGTAGTATCTCATTGTAGTTTTGCTTTGCATTTGCCTAATGACTAGTGATGTTGAATGTCTTATGTGCTTGTTGGCTGTGTGTATGTGTATGTGTGTATGTGTGTGTGTGTGTGTGTGTGTGTGTGTGTGTGTGTGTGTGTGTACACATATATATATATGTTTTGTTTTTTGAGATATGTCTGTTCAAGTCATTTGCTCATTTTAAAATCAGGTTTATTTTAAATTTTTTTATTGTTGCTTAGTTGTTTTAGGAGTTCTTTGTATATTCCAGCTATTAATCCCTTATAAGATATATGATTTGCAAATATTTTCTTGCATTCCATAGGTTACCCTTTCACTCTCTTAATTGTTTACTTTCATACACAGAAATTTAATGTTGATGTAGTCCTGTTTATCTGTTTTAGTTTTGTTGCCTGTGATTTTGGTGTCATATCCAAGAAATCATTACCAAAACGAATGTTATAAAGCTTTTCCCCTGTGTCTTCTAAGAGTTTTATAGTTTTAGATCTCTGTTTAGTTCTTTAATTCATTTTGAATTAATTTTTGTACAGGTGTAAGATATGGGTCCATGTGTATTCTTTTGTATGTGGATATTTGGTTTTCCCAGCAACATTTGTTGAAAAGACTGTCTTTTGCCCCATTGAATGGTTTTGGCACTCTGTTTCCTGTTTGAATTTTGATATGAATTAAAAAGTGTTTTTCTTTTTTACTATTTTCTAGAAGAATTTTTTTAAGGCTGTAATTATTTGTTGTTCCTTGACTATTTAGTAGCACTTACCTGTAGGACTATCTGGGCTTGATAATTTTTTAGTCAAAAGATTTTAAACAGCTGCTATTCACTTTCTTTAATGATTAATCTAGTTAGATTCTCCTTTTTTTAAAAAAAAATTTTAAGTGCTCAATTGATTTATCTTTTAAAAATTAATATGTAGTTCACATACTACAAAATTCACCCCTTTAAAGTATAAAATTCAGTGTTTTTTTAAGAGAGTATTTCAAAGTTGTAAAACCATCACCACTAATTCTAGAAATTGTCATCACCCGAAGAAAAAACCCTGTACTGAGGGGCAGTCACTCTGCATTCCCCTTCCCCTATCCTCTGACAACCAGTTAGTCTACTTTCTATCTCTAGATTTGCCTATTCTTGGCATTTCCTACAAATAGAATTATATAATATGTGGCCTGTTTTGTATGGCATCTTTCACTTAGTGTAATGTTTTCAAGGTTTGTTCATATTGTAGCTAGTATCAGTACTTCATTCCTTTTTATGATAGAATATTATTCCGTTGTGTAGATATTACCACATTTTGTTTATGCATTAATCAGTTGTTGCACATTTGGACTGTTTTCCTTTTTGGCTATTATGAATAATGCTTCTATGAACCTCCATTTACATATGTTTTCATTTCTCTGGTGTATATACCAAGGGATGGAATTGCTGGGGTCATAGGGTAATGCTGTATTTAAATTTAACCTTTTTAGGATCTGCAAAACTGTTTTCCAAAGGAGTTGCACCATTTTACATTCCCATGAATAGTATGTGAAGGTTCCAGTTTCTCCACATTCTTGTCAGCACTCGCTGTTGTCTTTTTTATTATAGCTATTTTAGTGGGTGTGAAGTAGAATCTGTGGTTTTGATTTGCATTTCTGTAATGACTATTGATGTTGATCATCTTTTCATGTGTTTGTCATTTGTGTATCTTCATTGGAGAAATGTCTAATCATATCTCTGTCCATTTAAAAATTGGGCCATTTGTCTTTTATTGAGTTGTAAGAGCTCTTTAGGTATTTTGAATACTAGACTCTTTTCAGATACATGGTTTTGTACATTTTCTCCTATTTGGATTGTCATTTTACTTTTTTGATAGTGTCCTTAGAAGCACAAGTGTTTCTTATTTTGATGAAGTTCAGCTTAGGTATTTTATTCTTTTATTGTTTGTGATTTTGGTATCATATCAAGGAAACTTTTGCCTAATTCAAGGTAATGAGGATTTGTGTATTCTTCTAAAAGTTTTATGGCTCTAGCTCTTACATTTAGGTCTTTGATGCATTTTAAGTTAACTTTTGCATTTAGTATAAGGTAGAGGTCCCACTTCATTATTTTGCAATTGGAAATCTAGATATCCCAGCACCATTTGTTGAAAAGACTGTTTATTTCCACATTGAGTTTTCTAGGCATCCTTATTGAAAATCATTTGACTCTAAATGTATGGGTTTATTTCTATATTCTCAATTTTCTTCCATTGGACCTGTATGTCTCTGCTTATGCCGGTACCACACTTGGTGATTTGATGCTTGATGTTAGTAGCTTTGTAATAAAATTTGACACTGGAAAGTGTGAGGGCTCTTTCTTTTTGAATCATTTTAATAGATTGTATTTTATAAAATTTTTTCAAAATGTCACTAAAATTTTATATTTATTGGCATGAAATTTACATCATATCCTCTATCAGTTTAATCCCTACAACATCTGTAATGATCTGTTTCCATTTGTTTTCCTTTTTCTTGATTAGTTTTTCAAGAGTTTTATCATTTTAATTACTCTTTGAAAGAATGAACTATTGACTCTCTTCATCATCTCTTTTGTGAATATTTTTTGTGCTTTTAAGTTTTGCTATTTCTTTCTACTTTTTCAGAATTAGTTTTTTTTAATGCTGTTTTTTAAAAAACAACTTTTAAATTTGGATTCTAATCTTTAAATTTGCCTCTAAGTGCCATCTTGGCTGCCCTCCCCACAAATTTTGATGTATAATATTCTTGGTTTTGTTCATTTTACAAATAATTATTTGTCCCATGAATTATTTCAAAATGTACACTTAATTTCAAATATATAACTTTTATGAAATATTTTGTTATTTGATTTCATTATGGTCAGAGACCATAATATTGTAACTTATAAAGATTAACTTGAAGACCTAGCCTATGGCTAGTTTTCACACATTGCATGTGCATTTGGAGAGAATGTGAATTCTCCTGTTTAGTACAGTGCTACGTATATTCCATGAGCTTGTTAATTGTTCAATTCAGATATTTCATGTGTGTCTAGGTTTTGTTTTGGATTTGTTTTTTGGTTTTTTGTTTTTTGTTTTTTGTTTTTTTTTTTTAATTTTAGAACTTCTGTGTTTTTCTGATGAGAAAGACATGTTAAAGTCTCATGGTAGACTTGTCAGTTTCTTCTTCAGTTTCTTCTTGTACAGGTGATAATTTTATTTTATTTATTTTGGGTCTGTGTTATTAACTACTTATAAAATTAGAATTGTTTTATTCTTCTGTTGAATTGAAATTTTTATCATTGTGAAAAGGCTTCTAACATCAAAATTTTTAGCCTTATGGCTTTTTGTTGTTGCCTGTTTCTTGGATTAATACAGCTATTCTAGTTTTCTTTTGGTTAATAGTATCTTCCATCTTTTTCTAGCTTTCTTTTGGTTAATAGTATTTTCCATTCTTTAGTTTTCATTGGTTTTATGTTTTGGTTTGTGTCTTGTAAATGGTATGGTTGAGTTGTGTTTTTGTTCTGAATGACAGTCTTTCTTTTTTAACTGAAGAATTTTAGTCAATTTCGATTACTGATAGATTTAGGTTTATTTCTATCTTCGTATATGGTCTATTTGTCTTACTCCCTGTCTCCCTTTCTTTCGGTCTTTTGTATTGAATTGTGTACAAAGCCTTGATGTAGACACTTTTTTCCTCATTTTAGTCCCCCCCCGCAACACCTTGCATGCATGCACACTTGTTTATAAATTGATATATTCATATTTTTTCAGTGGTTACCCTAGCTATTTTAACGTGCTCTTTTTAAAAGGAAAAGACTGAGTCAGTATCTTTAATCCACCCCTGAATAACAAAATACTCTGATTGTTCTCCCAACATGTAACAGCATTGTCGGTTATTTTAATTTTAGCATATTTCTCTCCTGCATACATAGAGATTTTTATACAAATTATTATTTTAGGTAGTCAATACTTGTTTAAATTTATTTCCTGTTTTCTTGACTGATTATCCTTTTTTGCACCTGAGATCTTCCTTATGAGAAAATTTTTTCTACCTGAAGTACATTTAGTGAAGTAAATTCCTTTAGAATTTCCTTTAGTGACAGTCTTTTGGTAAAAAAGACGGTTTTTTATCTGAAGATACCTTTAGTTCATTCCTATTCTCGAAAGATAATTTCTCTGTGTATAGAATTCTAAGTTCTCGTCCCTTGCCGACATGATTCCAGATTTTTGACTGTCATTGCTGCTGCTGAGAATTAAAATTGCCCTTCCTTTGTAAATAATCTCTTATTTGACTGTTTCCAAGCCTTTTCCTCCTTCCTTTTGTTGTTTTACATTTTATATAATATATCAAGGCATTCCTTTTTTTCATTTCATTATATATTATTTTATTATTTGTAATTCTACTTGGGATTCTTTCTCATTTCTGGATCTGAGTCTGTCTTTGAATAATTATGTTAAATTCTTGACCATTATCTCTCTGAGTAATGTCTATTATTTTCATTATTTTCTTCATTACCTTTTTTTCCCTAAGAGGACAGTCTTTCTTCAGTCTAAAGACTCAGCTCCTTAACATGGGCTTTGGCAAAAGTCATGGGGCAGCATCTACAGGTCTAAATAAGTATGGGGGTATTTGGTCCTTCTGTTCTTCATGAGAATGATTTTTGACTTCCTTTTATGAATGGTACAACTCACACAGTAATGTTGTTCCACATACAGTTTAGGAACCACATAGTCATTGAAGACGCTTGCTTTGGGAATTTTTTTCTTTCTACCAGCATCAAGGCCAAGCAGGCAAGTTTGCTTGCTGTCACCTGCTACATAGGTTTACTACTCATTCAGATGTGCTTTGCAGGTGTAGCCTTTTCAATTTTCAGCCATATGCAATATGAGGATTACATTCCTCATATTGAGAAGTCTCAGAATATATAGCCTATCTCCAGCACACTGTAGTTTTCAGAGCAGCATTATGAGGTTACCTTAAAAGGTCAAGAGCCATCTTCCAGAGCTGCTCTGTACAGTTGTGCCAAATTAAGAAGTTTAAAAACATGTTTAAAAGAATTTATTCAACATTTTAGATTTAGGCAATAGATCCTGTCTGGGCATCTAACGTACCATGTTGCTATTTATTTGACATTTTATCCATGTCAAATAAACATACTAAAATGTAGGTAAGATTTATGTAAGAAATATGGCACAAAATTCCAGTTAGCAGGCCCCCATTTAAAAAGAAAAAGTGTCTGACAATTTAAAAAGAAAAGTCTCTGACACACAATTTCCTAATTTAACCAACTAACCAAGTCTGTTTTTGAATTGGATAAGATGGGTTTTACTGAACTTAGTATCTGTGCCAGTGGAAACAGTGCTTCCTTTAGGTAGGAAGCCCTCGTGTGGGTACCAACAAGACAGGGGAGAAAGTAATCACACCCAGGTATTCTGAATAATAGTAAAAGATGGTTGTTCGATTCATCTTTAATGCAGATGATTAGTAGTAAGTTGGAGGCCAAGATTGTAGGCCATCTTTGTCTTATAAATTATTATAAGAATTTTGTTACTAGACTGTCAGAACAGATATGTGAGGGCAACACCAAGCATTATTGCATTTAATATGAAACATAAAAAAAGAAACTTGATTAGGATTCTTGACCCTAATTTTTTTTCTTTTGGAAAAAGTGATAGTGGTTGGTAGCACCTTTGTGATACAGTGGCTTCTTCTTTCCTTGGGTACTGCAGCTTGAGTTTTTCTTTGAATGCAGGTACTAGTCCTTTTAATCTACTTGAATGTCTCCACATAGTCTTATATCTTTCTTTATCTGTTGAGAGAAAGTTCCAAAAAGATATCTCTTCTCTGAATCTATTAATAATGATATGAATTTTTCTTTTGTGTATTAATGTGGAGAATTACTTTACTTTTTCTAATGTTAAACCAGCCTTTGAAGCCTTGTATGTTACTAGACTTAGCTTGCTGATATTTTAAGAATTTCGCACCTATATTTATAAAGAACATTAGCCTATAATTTTATTATGCTGTGCTGTCCTATTGGGATTTTGGTATCAAGGTTATACTAGCCTCAGAATGAATCAGAGAAGGTATCTTCTTTAACTGTTCTCTGGAATACATTGTGTAAAATTATTACTTTCTTGCATGTTTGACAGATTCATCTGTGAAGCCATCTGGGCCTAGAATTTCTTTATGGGAAGATTTTTTGATTCCTGGTTGAATATGTTAAGATTATAAAACTATTCATATTTTTGTTTCTTCTTGAGTCAGATTTGATGTTATTTTTTTCTAGGAATTTGTTTCACCTAAAATCGCTAATCTTCTGGTGTGATATTGTTGTAATATTATCTTATTTTTGGAATGTCTAATTTTGAGCAATTTTTAAAATATGTTTTGTCAACCCGTGTGGGTCCCTGAGACCAGGTGGTCTTGGAGCTCAAAACTAATTTCATAATACAGAGTTTTTTTGTCTTTTTTACTGTTGACATTTGCAGTGATGCTGCAAAAGCAGTGGTGGGTAAAAATGCTAACACCTTAGAACAAATTAAGGTGGTGGCACCAGACCGAATGAACTATTATGTTCTTTATTGCCCTGCATTCATAGTTGTTTTATTTTTTTAATTATCTAGTTTCATTTAAGAATGTCCTTGATGAAGCAATAAAAATTAATTTTATTAAATCTTGACTTTGAGTATATGTCTTTTTAATATTTTGAGTGGCAAATGGGAAGGATTTATAAAGCACTTATGCTGTATACTGTTGTACAACAGTTATCTTCAGAGAAAAGACCTGTTCAGTTGAGTTGTGATTTGAACTAGCTGCTCGCATCTCTTTTTTAACTTGAAAGAACAGGAAAGGCAAATTTTGGTTTTTCAAGCTTATGTATTTAACATTAGTTTTTCTCAAAAATGAATTAAGTGAGTCTATCACTCTGATATAAACAGCTATATTTGTAGCCAATAATAAAAAAAAAATCAAATTTCAAAACAAAATTTATAATTTTAGAAAACTTGTATCTAACATTGTGAGCTTGACAGCTTCCCAGATAGGCTTTTCTGGTGAGATGGGTAATGATATTAAAAAATAATTTTTTTTCTTGATATTATATTCCAAATTGCCAATTTGGAATATTTACATAATTTAGTGAACCAGTATTTACCAGTTGACCAAATGTATCATGTTACAAAATCACACATGGGTAAAAGATGCATTCAAAGTACAAGATAGACCAATGGATTTTTTTTTTTTTGTAATAGCGTGCAAAAAGTTCATTGATACAGTTTTGGAATACACATTGTAACCAACTTTCAAGAAACTACCATTGGTCAAGTTTAGATATAGTATCAAGAATATCAACAGTTATTTGAAATGATTATTAAAATATTCTCTTTTCCAACTATAAATCTGTGTGAGGCTAGATATTCTTCATATCATATGCTTATATACTTTAACCAAAACAACATATTGCAGAATCAGTCATAAGACTCCATTGTGTATAAAGCCAAACTTTAAAGATATTTGCAAAAATATAAAATAATGTCACTTTTCTCACAAAGTTTTTTGGAAAATAGGTTTTTTATATTAATATGTGAAAGACTTATTCTTTCAAATAAATTAATAAAAATTTTAAACATTTCTCAGATTTAACATGATTTGGTAAATATCAATAGATAGAACCTAGTTAAACAAAAGCTCTTTGAAAAATTCTCAAATAATTTTTAAAGTATAAAGGGGACCTGAGTCAAAAAGTTGGTGAAGTGCTTGCTAATCTACAGAAACAACAATGATGTTTCTTTTTTATTTCTGACATTATTCATTTGTCCCCATCCTTTTTCCAAAAAAAAAAAAAAAAAAAAAAAAGAATGTGTTCCAATCTTATATTTTAAAAAAATTGATTGTATTTATATTTTTAGATTAAGTATGTTCAAAACACATCTATAATAAGTGATAACTATATCTCCAGTTGAATTAATTAATTTTAAAACTCAACAGGCCTAGTCTAATGTCTGTAGGAATTTATTTCTATATTTTGTATGCAAATTCCCCACAAAATAACATCAAATTTAGTTAAAACAGACCCTCCCAGAAGCAATGACACCCCAGCTGCAAGAACACAGGTAGATCCCAGATCTTGGTCTCTGATACAATGTTCCAATAAAAGCAACCAAGACTCCTTGGAGAAATGGCTGATTTGAGGACTGAGTCAAGGAATATATGATTAGCCTGGAACATCTTGTAGTGCCAAGATGTATGCAAATGCTTAAACAAATCCACAATGATGGGACTGTGTCAAGGGGACATAGGTGCCAACTGAAAGAGCTCCCAATGGCAAAGTTGGAATAATTTGAGCAAGAAAATAAGTATAAAGTAGTATTGGATTATAACCCAAAGTATAAAACACCCATGGCTCCATACTGAGTAAGTAAATAAATGGAGAAGAGACAAGTCTCCTTTGAAGAACTGCAAATAATTTATGTTGATACTCTGTCTTCAACAAGATGGAGCATAACCTCCCACTCAGGTGTGGGCTATGCATAATGACTTTCTTTCAAATAGTACACGAATGAAGGAAGATTAGGAATAACTTTAGTAGAGAAACCTGACAAACATTACCTCAGCCGGGTGATATGGATTAACATCAACAGTCATATTGATAATGTGCTTAAAGCAATATGATGTGATAAAGATGGCACTTTATCTTTGTGCTCTTCTTCCCCAAAACCCATAACATAACCCCAGACTAATCATGAAAAACCATTAGACAAATTCCAGTAGAGAGACATTCTACAAAACACTTGACCAGTATTCCCCAAAACTTCCAGGATCATCAAAAACAAGGAAAAATCTGAGATACTGTATAGCCAAGAGGAACCTTAAAAGATATGATTAAATGTAATGTGGTGTCCTGGATAGGATCCTAGAACAAAGAAAAAGGACATTACATAAAAATTAAGGAAATTTGAATAAAATACGAACTTAATAAGAATGTATCTATATTAGTTTATTAATGATAACAAATGTACCATACTAATGTAAGATGTTAATAGTAGGTATATGCTAACTGCTTGTGGGGTATATGGAAAGTCTGTATTATCTTCTCAGTTTTTCTCTAAATCTGAAATTGTTCTAATGAATAAAGTTTATTTTAAAAAGATACTGAGAATCTCAAGTATTTTTTAAACCCAGAAATCATGTACTTCATGACTTTTAACATATTTTTGCTCATATTTTAATTTTTAATATGTATTACTCTTGGAGGAACCCGGTTTTTAAAAAATTTGTTAATAGAGTAATTTGCTTGATGGTATTGCATAACTGGTTCTTGCAAAACAGGCCCAACATTTATTATGCTGCATTTGCTGCCAACTGAAGGTCTACTCACAAAACAAGCTGTGTTTATTATAATCTTAAGTTCTTTACTATCATTTAAAATTTTTAGTCTTCAGAACAACCAGAGTTCTTGTAAAAAAATATATATATATTGACTATACCTTTGAACATAATTTGTTCCTAAAAGTTCTTTCTTATTCTTTGATATAATCTTAACACATTTTTAGTAATTTAAAGAGAGATATTGATTTCAGATAAGTAATTCTCTATTTTTCAAAATAATTTTGCCTTAGACACTTGAATGATTGGTTTTATTTTCATTACTAAAGCAAGTGTCTCCAAAGTCATATAATACAAAAAGAGCATTTATTGCCTGCAACCCAGATATTTTCTTGTGGTAGGAGGTTGTAGTGTGTTCTTGATATTTTTCCTTACTAACAGACATACATAATATTGATAAAATAAACATTAATTTATAGAATTTTAGTTAAAAAATGAAAATGTGTACATTAGCACATTTTAAAGAAATTTAAAGCCTTAACTTTGTTAGGTTTACCTTTGGTTTATTTGTAGATGAAAGAAGAAAATATGAGTTCTTTAATTCTTTAAAATTTTAAACATTTTTTAGTAAATTAGTATAAAGAAAGAAAATATTTGAAGAAACTAATGGTATAATAGCTAAACCATTATTTTAGCCTATGACGTACCACACTTGTGCTTTTCACTTGCATAATCATATTCCTGTTTGAGCTGAAATAACTATCAAATAACTGGAGCAAAGAAGTACCAAATAATTAGATCAAATATGTTGGTGTTGGAATTGCATGTGGCAGGTAATTCAAATGATATTCAAAGAAAATACTAGTTAATATTAGGCACCTTTTAAGGTTAAATTGAAAGAACTCAGGGAGAGGGTTAGGATCAGAAATCCAACATAAACAGCCTTCTAATAAATTGATTTGTGAGCAAACACCTGAACAGTTGAAGGTGCAAGCTCCCTGGGTATCTGGCAGAAGAGTGTTCCAGGTAGAGGGAACAACAGTTATAAAGGCACTGAGGTAAGAACATGCTTAGTATATTCAGAAACAGCAGGGAGGACAGTGTGGAGTAGGGAGAGTTGTAAAGTACATGAGATCAGTAGTTGAACTGGAAGGGCAGGAGACAGTACCAAAATATTTAGGACCTTATAGGCCAGGTCATTACAAAGTCTTCAGTTTTTACTTTCAGGGAACTAGGGGAGCCATGCAAGATTTTGTCAGAAAAATTGTGAAAGACTTTGAAATGGGCAAAAAATGATGAATGAGTGTCTTGTCTTGCTCATCTTTTGTTTTATTTTCTTTGAGTTGTTTTACAGTTTTGTAATTTGTAGAGAACTGTTAAAAATGCACATGAGGCTTTTCCATAGTAGTGCACATAAATCGTGTATAGTGGAATGCAGTTGATTATTGCCCTGAATAAGAACCATTTTACATCTGTTTGTAAATTCGTTTCAGAATTACTCATTCTCTACATATTTGCGGTTCTTGGAACTTTCCTTTGAACCAATTGTGACATTGTAATGATTCCCTCATCAGTTAATGAGTTAAATAATATCTTTGACATATGTTCATTTTACTGTTTATAGGAGTCATGATTTTTACCATGAAAAAATATATTCAGTAACGCTTCAATGGAACTACTCTGATTGCTCTATTGAGAAAAGACTGGAGCTAGACAAGAGCAGAGACAGAAGCCGTCAATCAAAGAGAAAGACTTGCAAATATTCAGACAAGAAATGATGGTAGCTTAAACTTGAGAAGTAGTGGTAGAGATAGATGGTAAGCAGCTGTTGAACTTGAAATATATTTTGAAGATAGGTCTGAGAAGATTGATAGATTGGATATGGGATATGAGAGTGAGATGTCAAGGATGATTGTAAGATTTGGAGGTATTAATCTTAGTAAAAATTACAAATAATTCCTTTTTAACCATTTTAAGTTGTTAATTTTTATTTCCTATTTTTAGAGAGGAATTTAGTTAGTTTGACTAAGAAATGTAAAAGATGGTGATCATGGCTCTTTTCTCATGAGGTATTTTGTCTAGTGGTTATAGTGTAATATATTACTGTATTGAAAACAGTAACAACCGTATCAGTCAGGGTTCTGGCAGAAAACAACGCTGACAGTGTTAATAGAAAAGAATTTAATGAAGGGATTATTTGCAGAGTGGTAGGCAGGTTAAAGGAAACCAGCAATCAGTGATGACCAGGCTAGCTAGCAACACCACCTCTGTCTAAAAGGGGCAGGGGAAGGAAATGATGACCTGAACCAGAAAGAGCTGTAAGTATAGGAGAGGGGTTGCCTAATAGAAGACAGCAGTAGAGAAACTTTAGCAGGGAATGGAGCTCCAGGCAACCTGGTTAGCCAGTGCTCCATGCAAGTTAGGCTTCTAGGGCACAGAACAGGGTGGCTCTGGAGGGTCAAGTGGAAAATATCCAGCACTGCAAATAATTTTTATAAACTCTACCATAAAACAAAAACAAACATTAAATAAGCAAACAAACTTATGTTCCTGAACTTCAAAACAGAAAAGAACATAGTAAAAAGTTATAAAAATTCAGTTGGGTGGGTTTTAATGACATTAAACAGAAGTATTATGGCTAACATCAACCATAAAAGTTTTTATATCATGTTAAGTGTTTTACTTTGGACTCACGAGTTTATAAAAATGCCTTTATCTTTATGTTTTTACTTAGAATTAATTCAATCTAATTTTTAAAACTTCATAGAATCATTACTTTATATTTTAAGTATTTAAAAGCTTTTTTATTGTCTTATTCTTTGTTCTTTCAATTTACTTCAATTGAAAGAAAGCTTAAGTCATCTCATCCAGCTTCTTAACTAGTAGTGGAATTTATAGAACATTACTGGGAGCTCAACATTTGAGAGTGAACTCAACTTTTTGTTAACATAGATGTAAATCTGTTTTATTCTCATAGACTTATATGGTTTGTTCTAACTTCAGTTTCAGGAGCAAGACAAGTCTATTCTATAAAACAGAAAGATTTGAAGACAGCTGACTATCTCTGCCCCCACTCTTCTTTACTGCTAAGTATTATTTTCTCCAAACTAATTTTCCATTGTTTCTGAGTCATACCTTATTGATAGACAGTGTTCTTATTCATCTCACCTTGAGTTACTCTCTTCCCGAAGCTTCTGTGAGACCACACTCTTGGGGATTTTCTTCCTATTTCTTGGACAGTGCCTATTCATTTCCTTTGTGAGTTTCTCTTCTGCTATTCCCTTAAATATTGGTATTTCTGAGTTTCCATGGGTCTTACTTTTCTTCTCATTGGGAAGTTACTTTTTGTCCTTTGCCTTGCATCCATAAGCCAATGACTCTCAGATCCATGTCTCCATCTCAGGTCTTTCCCCAACCTCCATATCTGTATTTCTGTTTGTCTGTTGACCATTTCCAATGGATATCTTACAGTCACCACAGTACATTTAAAACTGAGCTTATATGCTTCTCTAAACCTTGTGTTCCCAAGCTCAATAAATGTATTGTCACCTAAATGGAAAATAGGGGTTTGTTTCTTGACTCCTGCTTTCCTTCCCAGACTAATTAATATCAGGTGTTATTGATGCTAACTTCCAGATATTGCTCTAATCCTCCTCTTTTCTCCATCTTCATTGTTTGCTACCCTAATTTAGGCACCACCATCCCCCCATTTTATTTCTGTAACAGCCTCCAAACCTAACAACCATAATGAGGTAGGTAGTGGTGGTGGTGTTTTTAATTTACCTGTGAGGAAACAAATTAAGAGAGGTTAGATAAGAGCTCAGATCTCTCTAGCCCTGCAGTGAAGTCCATTATATTTTTATGTATCATGCTACCTTGCTGGTATTATCAGAAATTGATATTGTCTTCTACTGGAGGAATTTAGAATGCTAAAAACAAAGACCTTTATTTTAGATTCGAATGTGCTGTTTTAAAATGCATTTAGATAGCTGTTATAGGCCATTTATCAATTATATGAGAATTAAAAACCTTACCTTAGCCACATTCTACCTTCTATTTAGCAGGGTTAATAGTTTCATGGAATTCAGATTTAGAATTTGCATGTGGAAAATGAAAAATGTTAAGGCTTCAATAAGAATATTTTATGTACATAACTTTGAGACCAATATTCTTTGTAGCCAACTGTTGAATTAATTAAGTTCACAGATTTTTTTTTTTTTTTTAGAGGATTTAAAGTAGATAGCATTCCAGCCAGTACTGGTAAAGAAATAATTTGAAAGTGGGACAGAGTAAAATATCGCTTTAGAAATTCTGGCTGTTTTCTGTAGAGATTTTTTTCCCCACATTTTTCTTTAAAGAAGAAAGAAAATATTTTCACTGTTACTTTCAAATTATATTTTATCATAAGTTGTGCTCAGAATGACTAACCTCAGTGACCCTAGCTGTACTTTTGAATATAGATCTTCAGAATTACCTTCACCATAGATGATTAATATCCTAAGTTTAAAGTCAAGATAAGTCTGAAGGAAAACAAACCATGAAATCTTTAGGGGAAGAGTACATACTGTCTTTGTTAAAGCAATAGACAAGGAAACTAATAATTCTAAATTTGGCTTCCAGTAAAATGTTGATTAATTTTTTCATTTCATTTCCCCATTTGAAGAATGGTGAAAACAATTTCCAGCAGTCTACACTACAAGATTATTTCCTAGACAAATATTTATCATGGCTCAGAAGAGCATTGGGTCTTAGACACTCCAGAGTCCTATCACTTGGTTATAACTATCTGGGAAGGAGCAAGGAAAAGATTTTTAACATCTTTTCATTAGTGTTATTTGTAATGAGTTCATAGTTTTCATTGACTGCATACTGTATTTCATTGATCTAAGAGATGTTCACTGAAATTTAGGTATATTTTACAATTGGTGCCATGTCATAGTTTAATCGGCCAATTTTTTTTTTTTAGTTGTATATAAAATATCTTTAAAATCAATTGTGTCTCATCTTTGATGATAAACAGTATCTGTCTCCATTAGTATTCAAAATAACAATAGCAATGTAGTAGCCTCCATACTTGAGGATCACTTTTTGATTGAGCCTTTATTTTCTTAAACATGACTGTGAACTGGAAAATAAGCAAAAAAGGCTTCTGATGCTTAAAATTGCTGTTATAAAGTTAATGAAATAAAGATTACGTACTTTAACATACAGTATTCCTTTGTCTCTGAATGTAGGGCCTTATTTTGCACCTAATCTTAATAGGCTTAGGCATCTGATTACAGAGTCCACAAGGAGTCAAAAGAGTAAACTTAAAAAAAAAACAAACCAACAAACAGAATAAAAAATGCACATACACATTTATTAAGTGACCATTCTACTATCTGCTGTACAATCAGCCGAGAATAAGGATGACCAACAAGTAAGAATTAAATACTATTTTTAAAAAACAACATAAAACCCAGAACTGGCTACATAGCACTGTTTTAGTAGGGGCAGACAGCCCAACACACATAAATCATCCTGATTACAGCTTGGAAGACATTCTTTATCAAAATACAGTCTGACTCCACTAGTGCTTTCTTTAAGGGACAAAATGTATTTTATCTTTTCATTTTGATTGGGGAACATTTGTTGATTAATTTTCCCCTCTATGTCTTAATAGACTTGCTAGAACATATTTTACCCTGAAAGTGTTAGGGGGGAAAAATCCTCCAACTTTTGTGATAACTGTCAGACATCTGAAATAGGATTCGATTCTATAATCCTAGTGGTCTCTGGACCCTGATCATCTACCCGTGTTGATAAATGGCGCCAGAGTGCCAGTTATAGGCCCTAGGGGTAAGGACTTGTAGGAAGGTATTAGAGAGGAAAGAAGTAATGGAGGAGAAAAGCTTAGAGAACACACTGTGTTTCTAAAGAGTGTTTCTAGAAGCTGTCAGTGGGCAATTCTGCACCAGATGGCCAACTGCATTATTTTTGTTTGGAATAAACCCAGGCTATGTATATCCATAAATTCTTAGTATTGGGGGCTTTTTGAAACATTCCCCTAAGACATGTGAATTCTAAGAATAACTTTGCTGGCTGCGATCACCTTTAGCCTAAGAGTGGATGTTAAGTACTGTGTTCTGGCAGGTTTCCAGCATTTACTAATTAGGTTTTGCCTAATTAAATTCTCCTGGCAGTTTCCCTTGCCACTGTATTTTTCACACTGCCCTAACCTGTTTTGTAGTCTGTCTTTGGGCTCTGCTTAGATGTTTATAGCTTTTCTTTGTAAAGAAGTCTTTAATAAAGTATTGATTTGTATGTTCTTCAGCTAATAATTTATTGTTGATTATAAAAGCAGTTCACGCTCTATAGAAATTATAAAGAGAAAAATACTTTACATACTGCCACCAAGTGTTCACCAATGTTAACAATTTAGTGTGTTTTAGTGTAGTCCCCCCCCCCCCGTGTTTATGTATTTTGTGTAGGGTTGGAAGAGAAACAAATATGTGTAAAGGTTATTTTTTCTTTTAATGAGAATCTTCTCAAATTTGCTATTGGTCACTAAGAGTGATTTTTAAAATAAACTTTTTTTCCAGAACAATCTTAGAATCACAGAAAAGTTGGAAAGATGGTAGAGATTCTCAAAGACCCTTTACCCAGCTTTCCTTAATATTAATCTTATATTATGGTACTTATATTATGGTCTGTTTATTGAAACTAAGAAATTAACTTGGTACATTATTAACTAAACTACAGGCTTTATTTGGATTGAGCCAGTTTTTCCATTAATGTCCTTTTTCTGTTCCAGGATCCAATCTAGGATACCATATTACATTTTAAAAGAACAGTTTTGTCCTTTTTTTTTATACCATGAACATTTTTCTTTGTCATTAAATATTCTTTAAACAATGCTTATTGATGGCCTCAAAAGTACATCAACTAGATAGATGTACTCTGATGTAAATATTTCTGATTAACCTTTTTTTTTGGCATTTCGTGAGGGCGGGGAGTGTTAGAAAACACATATACATCAAACATTTCTGTTAGTGGTGTATTTGTAGCAGGTAAGTTTAATGCTAGATTGTAACAGTAATTTTGAATACATTGCTCTAAAAGTAGAAAATGTTTTTTTCCTTTGAGAATATCTTTAAGAGCATTTTAGAATGAGTTAAATGCAAAAACTGATGAGTTATTCGTGAAACAATTTGTTTTGAGGGTTATTTAGAGTTACTTGGTGTTTGGCTTTACTTATTTTGTGCAGATTGTGCATTTGTGTATGTACATTTTATACACACACAGTCAAGGTTTAAGCTTTGAACATGAGTCTAGTAATGAGCATGATAACTACCCGTTTGGGAATACAGACTTATGGTGTATTCTACCTATATACTTGTGTATTCAGTTTTGAAAATTACCCTTTTGTTTACTTTTCTGTTATCCTTAGTATTTATTTAGTTCTAGGTTAAGCATATTATATAAAAAGCGAAGATGCCTAGAGATTTTCCTGCATGTCTTGTATTCTTGTGTTGATTGTTATAGTTTGATATTGAATAAGTTGTATATTTAACATGAATTGTGAGGTCAGAGTTACTTGCATTTAGTGTTTTGTTGGTTTAAAGAATTAGGCCATGAAGCCAAACACCTTTAAAGAATTATTAGGTGTACTATATACTAAGGAAAATACTGTAAATTTCATTCTTGGGTTTTACCCCTTACTGTCTTCTAGTTTAGTAAAACCTCATAAGGTAAATATTTATTGTGCTAGAGTTTAGCCTTTGCTAATGGACTGTTGTCTAATAGTAAATTTATAAACTAGAGATTTATTATGAGGGTTGAGCAGTCATTTGTTAATTTGACACAATTATATGGATTAACATATAGAAATAATAACGAGTTGAAGAATCGAACATGGGATTCTGATGTATAATACAGAAAATTGAATGTGCTGTGTCCATAAGATCACATATATTCATTCTAATTTTCAGAGTTAATAATAAACACTTTCAGGAGAATTCTTGTACTTTCTTCTGTTATCTGACAGTCACTTGTCTTTTTATGGAGTAGTCTGTGAACTTTTAGTGGAGAGAGCTCCATGATTTGTCTACAGAATGTTCATTACTTTGATGTTACTGGAGGACAGTATTTGATTTCCTTGTACATATTTTTACATTGCAACATAAAGCACTAAATTAAGAGTTTTTTTGAGAGTTCCCAAGGCTGCTGATGTTTTTTTTCCCAGTGATAGAAAGTGCTGGGATTGTTGCCATTGGAACTGATTACATTATTGAATTAGCTGAGGCAGAGAGACTTATCTGCTGGGTTTGCATATCTGTTGGTGTCTTTTTATATCCTAGGGCACTCCTAGAGATTATGGGCACTCCAACTTAATTGTGTAAATTTTTGTCACCAGTATTTCTGGCTGTAAGTATGTTCCAAGATTATATAGATGATTCTAGGATTGAATTATGACAGTATTATTAAAGGTAGAGCTGTGTTTTATATCATTTTCCATAGCTTTCTCTTGATTTATTTTTAGCAAGCCATTTTAGTAGTTTTCTCAGTGTTTGCTAAGTACACACAATTGTTGACTAATAGATTGTTATATGGTAGATAAAGATATAGATAGATACAGATTCTTTTATTTGTTTCTAAAAGCTAAGATGCATGATTGAAAGTGACTATCAAATTCATTATGAAATATAAGGTTAAAGGGGGTGACTTTTTCTAGGTCCGGAAGGGGTATCTGAGGTTCAGGTCATCCATCCCGCAATGACACTCATTGCACGTCCAGAATGTTTATGTTTGTAAATTGATGCTGTGACTTATAGGCTAGATTTTGGGTGTCATAGACAGTAAAATACCATTAATTGTATTCTTAGAAATTAGAAGTTCTTCTTGTATGTACTTTAGATGTTTTTTTTTGGCCTCTGTAAGAAAGTATTTCAGTTAGTCATTAGCGGTGTCTCTGATTATAAAAGAAAATGTTAATTGCCCTTCGTAGTGCCAACTGACCCTTCATGAAATCACTTGAGCCTACGTTCCCACTTATCTCCTAATGTTTTCCCATGCATACCCTACATTCCAACTATAAGGAACTACTTGCTGTTTCTGGAACAAGCCATGTTCTTTTAGACTTCTGTGGTTTTTGCATGCACTCTTCTTGACCTGGATTGCCTTTGCCCTAGCAAACTCTCATCCATCTTTCAGGATTTGACTTCTCTAAGGAAGCTTCTCTTGTCACTTCTTTTTCTTCTACACCAACTTAAATGTTCTGATGGTACTGGCACATGGGTTTGCAACTCTGCCATGTGTTCTATTCTGTCTACCTCACTGAGCAGTAAGCTTGGACTAAGGGAATGTGTTTGTTATCTTTATTTCTAGCATTTAACTCAGTTCCTGGCAAAGAGAGTTGGTGCTCAGAAAATACTTGTCTGAGTGCTTCAGTGTATAAGTGGAGAAATAAATGAATTTATTTTTTATTCTGTCAATATTGATAGCTTTTACAAATCATTTTTATCTACTAAGTAAACTTTTGTTAGTTTAATTCAAACAACTATGTCTGAAATACAGAAATGTTACTTTATTAATATTTTAGATTTATCTATAGGAAAATGAATCGATGGCACTTTAAAGAAAAATAAGCATGTACTTAATCTTTCATGATCATCCTGGTTTTACTTGTCTCTTACAGAGAAAACAGAAATGAGAGGATTCTGGCTTAAATTACAGTGCAAGGAATTTAGATTAGACATAAAGAGTTTCCAGCAAACAAAGTACCAGATTTTGAAGTAATTTGTAAGTAATGTAATTGATTTTTTTGAGAGTTAAAAAAGAGGGGTCTGTGTGGATAGAGGGTATGGATTGCACAGTGGTTCACAAACATTGCCCTTAGTAGAATAAAAAACCTAAAGGAAGAAAAATCTATTTGGGAATATGCAGATAGAACCATATTCATGGATAGATACTTAAAAATAGTTGGATACTTTTTTGGTTTTGTGTATACATTTGTACTGTAAATTTTTAGCTAGCAAGAAAACTATGTTGTAGGTGTCCTTTTCACAGGATGGCTTCAGTCTAGATGACTAGCAGAATATACTGAGAAATCGCCCTCCTTCGCTTTTTTTTAAAACTCTTGTTCTTTGGAATAATATAAATGATGAAAAATCCTTAACAGTGTTAAGAATAAACAGAAAACTCACCTGAAACTAATATAATATTGTATGTTTTGTATATTTTAATAAAAATCTTAAAAAAACAAAAAACAAAAAAACAAAACTGGAAAACTAATGTGTACCAGTAAAAAAAACTACCCAGAAGTTTAAAAACAATGGAGCTGGACCATTGACACAAAGAACAAGGTTTTTGAATGCCATCCTCTTCATTGTTTTAATGTAATTAAATATGGCAATTAGCTGTGGCCACAATTTAAGGTTATATTGCTATGCTTCTAACTATAGATATTCTGTCCTGGCTATATTTGAACAGAACTACTGTAGTATACGCCAAATTCACCCTCAGTGCTAGTCAACTAAAAGAGCAAATATACCTTCCTGAGCAGCAAATTTATAATCACACTCATGAATAGAGTTCAGTGTTCTTTCTGCTTGTCAGTCTGCAAGGATCATATTGGAATAATTTAGGACAGCTTTACTAAATTTATTAATGTAACTCTTGTTATGAGGATGGTGCTTAAGTTCTAGGATTCTGTACGTATAATGCAAAAGGCTTCTTTGTGATTCAAGAGACAGGATTTTACTGGTAGTGTGATACAATATTGCTTTGTCTTTTTAAACACTATATATTTTTCTAAATGTCTTTATAGCCAGAATTTATTTTGTTTTCACAATACCTCTGTGAAATAGATGTCCTAATTGTATAAATGAGAAAATTGAGACACAGAAAGTTTAACCAACTGCCAGAGGCATACAACATTGTTATAAATAAATCATCATTATTATTTCAATAGCTAACATTTACTAAGTGCTTACTATATACTAAGGACTGTTTTAAGCTTTTAACATGTATTATTATTAAGAGCTTGGGCTTTGGAGTCAGATCTTGATTTAATTTTGGCTCTTCCTCTTATCAGCTATTGACTGCGGGCAAGGTGCCTAACCTCTTCAAGCCTTGGTTTCCTCATTTGGAACATGGAAATGATAGTACCTACCTCATAGGGTAGTTGTATGGATTGAGAGATTCCAAATGAATCTGTGTCTGGCATACAGTGAGGGCTTTAAAATCAGTTTGCGATTGAAAAACAAGATATAAATTGTATTTTGTATAATTTTTAGCTTGATAATTTTCCTGGTGAAATCATTGTATTCTTCTGGAGTATAAAATCACAGTTATCTGATTCTACTATAAATACCTGTTTTATAGTAAAACATCCATGTTACAACAAGATTATAGATCCATATAGTGGCTATAACTACCTCTTCCCTTTATCTTCTAGTCACCTTTTGGTTCTAAGCCTTTGATTAGTAGGAAGAAACTGAAGAGAGTTAAGAAGTCATGGAGAGTATGTATTGCATCTGTGTACCAAAATCAGTGTCAGGATTCCTGCAGGGCATTGAGTTGTGTACATCCCAAGAGTGCTATGGTATATCAGTTATTTGGAACTCAAAATATACTTTCTTGGAGAAAGATTCCTTTTGAATGAAGCATATAAAGTCTTTTAGTTCCTAATACAACTGACGTGCTGGATATTTGCACTGAAAAACAATAAAAACAAGCAGAAACTTTATAGTACTTTGGCAGTGCTAATAATCAAAGTAATTAAAAACAATAAAACTGAATATATATTGATCCTCAGAAAGCTCTGGAGAAGATTCTGGGAAGATGGAGTAGGAGGCATCAGGATTCTGTCTCCCCATCTAGACAGCAGTTGCACTGGCAGAATCTGGTGTAATTATTCTGGAACTCTAGAATTACTGAAGACTTGTAACTGCCAGGAGAAGGCTTGGATGTAAATTGTGATTAAACTCAGTCAATTTCAATTCTTGGCTCAGTAGGAGCTACCCATCCTCTACTCTCAGCCCTGTGCAACTTACACATAGCTTATGGGAGCCAGGTTAGGCAAAAAGACCCTCTTGTCCAAATAGCTGGGATCTGTGCTTGGATCACTGATTGCTGCTTTTGATAACCAAGGTGTAGACAAGAGGCAGGCAGCTACTGTTGTTGCACCTCCCCATTGTTGTAAGCTCTTCCCCCTCCAGCAGAAGTGACTTCCAGGATATTTTACCACCCTCTTTTGCCCCATTTATTGCACATTATTGAACATATTTAAAGCTACTTAAATTATATCTAAAAGAAGGGAAGAGGGCTACCACCCTCTTTTGCCTCATTCATTGCACATCATTGAATATATTTAACGTTATTTAAATTATATCTAAAAGGGTAAGATGGCCAATTTTATGTTCAATAAAAAAAATGGAAAGAAAAAGGTCTGAAGATAGAACAGAATAAAAAGTTTTCAGAGATTCTAATGGAGGCTTAATATTTTTAAGAGCTTTATGGGTTGGTACACTGATTATTTAACATGTTTCATTTCCAAACTTAAGATTTTTTCTTAATACAAGGTTATACAGATAGATTACGCTCATTCTCATATCTACTGTGATTAAACTAATTTCAGGATGGGAGTTTTGGCATGCTTGTAAGTGGGATGAATAAAGAGAGGAAGAGAGATTTTCCCCAGGAAATTGCCTGAAATCTCTTAAAAGAGAGATGGATAAACAATATGTATTCATATAAGAGAAATGGATTATGGTACAATTAGATGGACAGTTTTACAAGCTGGAGAAAAGAAGGGTGTGCTGAGGAAGAGGCACTGGGTTGCTGCCCAACCTAACATGGGGTGTCATGACAGCTTCTGAGGGGCCTAAGCAGACATGTGGCTAAACCACTGATTTTATATGTAGGTTGGAAATCTCAGAATTGAAATTTTTGATTGAAGGTAGGTTTGTGGTTTTGGAAATGTTCAATCATATCTGTTAACTCTAATAATACAGATTAAAATGAGACAATTCACAAAACCCTTAACATAATGCCCGATATGGTATAGCTATTTAGTAAACGTTAGTGCCTTTGTTTCAGTTTGATTTTTTTCTGTGCTATAAAAAGTGAATAAATTGACCAGGAAATTTTCAAAACTATATTGAAATTTCTTGAAACTCTAGATTGTAATTGATTGCTATAATTTATTTTGTCCTATGACTCTGTGGTATGCTTGTTCATAGGGACTGTTTTCTGATGACTGACTCTTCTGATTTGGTTCTTAGAGGGTCTTATAGAATAGGAAGATAGCGGGGGCTGGGAGGAGGGTGATTCTAAAAAGAGTCAGCTCTTTGGGAAGAGTGATCGTGAGATTTAAAAGTGACTGGAGGTGGAGAATTAGCCAGCCACTGGCTTAAAAAGGATTTTGGAGCTGGAAAGGAATCTTGGAGGAGATTTGGTCTAACCTCTCATTTTATGGTTGAGGAGATAAAGATAAAGAAGTGGGTTGTCCAGTGTCATAGCTATAGTGGAGAAGCCAGAATTAGTGACTTCTAAAGCTCTTAACATCCAAACATCATAGAACTCAGAGTATTGCATTTTCACTTTTTCTTTTGAAAAGACAATTTTAATGATAATATTGATACATTGTATTAATTTTAAAAATATCTTATAAAATAATATTTAATCAAATTTTTAGATGTTTGAGTTTAATAGGTAATTGAACAGTGCTGCCAGAAGTCTCATAAGGAAAATTATTATTTTTTAAAAGGTTAATTCTCAACTTTTTTCTGCTATTTCTAGGTTACATCATCAAACAAAAAAACACATGGTATTTTGAAGTATGATTAAACTCCTGATGCTGCAGCAGAGGCTAAGAATATTAATGGCCAGATCTAGGTAAGTTGAAGTTTACCTTTAAAAAAATTATTAAGTCCCCAAATGATATTTTTAAACAAGAGGTTTTAATGTTTTCTTGAATGAAGTCATCTTGCCTCCTGATTTGCTGTCACCTCCCAGCCCCAGAGAATAAGGAGCAGATGGCTTAAATGAATCTAACATTGACTGGTATAAAATATTCAGCCAACTTGTTGTGATATTGATTCTCCCAAACAGTAGCTACCTTTTGTTCTTGAATGTACCCTAGTTACTTTTCTAAGTTGCTCTCTTCAGGGAGCATAGTAAGTCTATCTGTGTTTTTGTTAAGTTATGAACTTGGCGCTGTAAGCTCATGAGATTATATGGTTTCTCATCAAGGGTTTACAGTATTAGTGCATATTATTAGGTCTTACATAACTAAGATGTGGTCTCCAAATATTAGTCCGGTGGTCATAAATGCAGAATATCTAGTATCTTGCCTTTCCCCTTGCCTAAGAATTTGTGGTTCAGGAAGAGGAGTCAGAGATGTAGATGAAAACTCCACATTAAAATATATCATCTTCTATGTTGGAAATTAACCACAACTGCCTGTTGTTCCAAGTGTTTCAGTCTCTCACTCATACTAAGCCTATTTTTCAACCTTACTGAGGCCTCCTGTTCCTTTCTGCCTCCATTTTCTCCCATTTCGCCAGCCCTCTTTTTTTCTGACCAGACCCGATAATTCATCATGTCAACTCTTGCCCCTGTATCCCTGTATTGCCAGTATCCTTTAATCTTGTCCTCTTACTCTCCGACCCTGGGTCAGTTGAACTGTCTATCCTCTGGACTGCTGAGCACAGCTAGAAAAATGGCATAACCTTATTTTCCAGCCTCTGTTGCACTCTCAGCACAGCCTGCTTATTAATAATCCTGCTGCCTTTCTTGGGTAGCTCCTCAGTGAATAACCCTTTCATTCTTCTCATTTTGCCCACTTGTCTTCTATTTTACAAAGGAAATTAGAACAACATATGTTAATTCACTTCATCTTCTCTTCTATATTCCACCCATCCTTATTTTCTTTCCTCTTTCCTCTGAGGATGAGGCATCTCCTTCTCTGGTCAGACTTCTCAGTCTGGACCCTGGAATTCATCCTTAGTCTTCCTCTCTGTCTTGACCCATCATGTAACCCTTCTCTTTCCTGTATTTTATATCTTTCCTGACCTACTGATTACAGACCTGAATAAATCTATGTCATCTTAAAACAATGAACAGCTCAAGCATCATATTTTCTTTTGAAACCATGTCTGTCCATACCCAAGTGTTGTACTTTCACTTCTTCAGCCTGTTCTTGACAGTGTACTTTCCATTCTCTGGGGGGCTACTTACTTATCTTCTGCTTGCTCACTACAGTTTGGCTTCTGCTTCTACCATTCAATGACTTTAAATACCACTCGCATTCTAATATTTTTACTTTCTTCAAACCCATACTCATTTGCTTAACTCTCTTTTACATATTTCCATTTTATTGTTCTCTGAAATCTGAAATAATATGTCTAAAAGTGAACTAATTACCATCACTTCCATTTGATGACTACCAGTTTTTCCGATCTTAGGTAATGGAGCGAGTATCCTTCATGTGCCACACTGGAAACTGCCTCTGCCTTTCCTTATACCTGGCCAGCCACTCAGTGCTGCTGACTTGTCTTTGTAAATATTTTTTAAATTCATTTTTTTATCTTTATTCCTACTGGTTTTAGGTTTTTAACATATTTCTTCTTTCAATAATCTCTAACTGGTTTCTCTTCCTCTGAGCTAAACTCCCACTTAAGTTTGTGCTGCAGATGAATATATTTAAAATGAAGTCCTGACCACCTCACTTTCCTGCTTAAAATTCTTCAGTGGCTTTCCATCATGTGTAGGATAAAATCCTCGGTATGACATCCAAGGCTTTTGTGTCACAAGTTAGGCTTTTCATTAATTATTGTTGTACTAAACTAAAACATTCCCTGTGGATAGAGTCCCCACCCAAGTAGGTTGCCCCACCACAGGAGGTGCTGCCTTATTAGGTTACCTGTGAAGGTGGCAAGTGGAAGAATAATTTTTCTACTTATTTTGAGAAATAGTTTTAAAATATTCCTTTGAGGCACCATCTTTTGAGGCCAAAGCCACACTGTAATATTCTTTTAGTTCTTTATATTCATAAGGAGGTCAAAGGTGAGGATGGACATGTAATTTCAAGAAGACTTTTTAAATTTGTTTCTATCAATTATCCTTTAATATAAAGTTTTAAAAATATTCTTTTGCTTTCTCATCCTATAATTTACTAAAATTTTATTTTTAAAAATTAAATATTATGGAGCATGTGCTATGTCAAGCAGTATGTTTAGTGCTCTAGAAAATTAAGGAAACAAGGTTCCTTTCTTCAGGAAGATCACAATGAAGTGGGTGGCGAGGCAGATGAATATTACATAGTGTGATAAATGCCATGATAGAGTCATGTCCACTTGACTCTTGGGGACACTGGAGGCAAACTAGTTTTAAGTTGGTTGGAGTTGTTGTCCAGGAGACTGTATGGGTTGGCCCTGCTTATGTCACAGCCTGCCCTGTGTTCTGCTTGTACTGAGTGTCTCACTTTCTCCTGAATGCAGTGCAACTTTTCATGGCCTTTTCTTTGCACATACTCCTTAATCTGTCTCGAGTACTTATTTCTATTTTTTGCCTAGCACTTTGTTTCTGCTTGCCTTTTTAAGTTCCAGCTCAAGCAGTGCTTCTTGCCCTGCTTAACCTACAAAGTTAGTTACTCTCTTCTCTGTGCGCACAGAACAGTTCTCATTCTAATACAAGGTTTATGATAATGTTTACATCTCTATCTCTCCCTTTAGACTCGTGGCTCTTCAAAGATATGTACTGTGACTTAATCATCTTTACACCATGACACTCAGTTGGCAGATAAGAGTAAAATATACAAATGAGTCTTAATTAAGTTTTCTATTTTATTTATCACTTTTTTTGTTGTTTATATACTAATATACTTTTATCTTCTTACTACTCATAGTTGTCAGACATCCTTTACCTGTGTTCATTCAGCTCACAGGAGACTTAAAGCACCTATTATGTGCTAGGTGTTGTGTGTTAAGTATGGGAAATGCAAAAATAAATAAGATTCATCTTTGATGAGAAGAAGCTCTCGGTGGAGAAAAGAAGGTAGATAAATAAACAGACAGTCTATCACAATTTCTTCTAAGTAAACTGTGTGAAAGATGCTATGATATGGGGAAACCTAGGAGGGTGCTTTAAGGGGGATACATAAGAAGTATAACTTGCCCAGTTGTTTGGAGTCAGAGAAGGCTTTCTGAAGGCACAGGGCTCTGGGTTGAATCTTGAGAAAGTAAAGAAGCAGAAGAGGAGCAGCATGGATGGGTGCGAGAGAATAAGATGCTCTGGGGAAACTGTATGGTATGATTGGTTAGGGTTGAAGCAGAGAGAAGGAGTTTAGTCTAGATCTGTAGATAGGGACCAAATGGGAAGGACTTAATGTCATACTGACAGGTTTTGAATAGTAAAGAGCCACTGAAGAATTTTAAGTTTTAGTCAGATTTGTGTTTTTAATGTTTAGTAGCTTCTTGTGCTGCTTTCTTCCCCTTTTTTCAAATATTATCACATTCATTCTGATTCTTTGTTAGTAATATTTTGAACTCTTCTTGTTGTTCATTTGGAGTGTTCTTGAACACTTCATGTCACCTATAACCTCTTCTCTATAGCCGTCTGTTGGAAAGAAGGATTAGATAGATATGTTGTATCAGTTTTGCCAAAATTCGCTCTAAGTTACTGCTTGAATTTTGAATTGTCTTTCTCTGTTAATGAAATATTCCGAATTTGTTTTTGTGTCTTATTTACCAATGAACTCTTGTCTGGTGTAGTACATAAAAAATACTACAATGAGTAATAAAAACAAAATACCTGCCATGCCTGAAGTCTGGCATCCCTTTGGAAGTTTATTAAAAGAAGGACATGAAATTTCTGATAAGCCATAAAGGGTTAATTCCATGAATGTCTTTATTTAAATAGTGTTATATATGAGACCTTAAATTAGTTTGTTTTTTTTTTAAGACGATTTTAAAGTAGGCAGACCTTTGCAAACTAAATGGAAATTTGTGAAGTATATCTCACAAAATTATTCTTGAGCAAAATTCACAAACTAATTGTGTGAAATCTAGCCCCAGCCATATACTTTTTGGGCTTAATTTTCCTCATCAAAATAATTTCAGGGCTTGTATTAGATGATTTCTAAAATCTTTTTCTATTTTATGATTTTTGTGTTCTACATCTAATAATTTTTTCCAAATTATCTTTCATGTAGCACTCACATGGTCTTCTGAAAGAAGCCATGGGTAGCTGTTGTAGCTGTCCAGATAAAGACACTGTCCCAGATAACCATCGGAACAAGTTTAAGGTCAGTAAAACGGGTTGAATTTTATCTCTCACTGCCTATTGGGATATTCTTTTACTTCACTTAATATATCTTGATTTCTTTTATCTCCAACCTTTTTGTTTCCCTTTTTGTCCACTCTGCCTTTTCTTGCTTTGACAAATGATGACAATATTTTCTTACAGCGTGGAATTCTATTTTACTTTCCCTTTGGTCCTCTATATTCAGTTAGCCACACAGTTGGTATGACTTTCTTCAAAACACCATTTTGTAGGTTATTCTTTAGCCCTGGTACCACCTCTAATCATTCATTGCTTTATGCCTGGATAATTTCTTAACTGGACTCTATCTTGAGTCACCTCCGCAGTTCTGCAGTTGATATCAAATTAATCTTTCTCTTTCATCATTCTGAAACTTCTGTGGTGTTCTGTTACCTAGAGGCTAAATGCTCCATTCCTTACTCATCCCCACAGCCATTCAGTGTCTCTTGCAGTCTGACCCCAGTCTGCTGTATATCATAGCCTCTGGGTCACACAAACTGAGGTGTAGGTCACAACCTGTTGCTTCATAGCTTTATGACCTTGGACAGGTTACATTATCACTCTTTGTTTCATTTTTGTAGATTGAGAAAATAGTATTACCTGCAGTTTAAGAGTGTTGTGAGAATTAAATGGGGAAAATACATTTCAAGCGCTTTGCCCAGTTTCAGGGGTATAGTAAGTTCTCCTCAAGTGTTATCTATTCTTCATAGTCTCTGGCCATTTTCTGAAATTCAGTAGTGTAAGGCCTTCCCTTAACATGAACTCTGTGCCAGTCTTGTCTTAGTCTCTCTGGAACATACCTTTTTTGTCTCTGCTGTAGCTCTGTATCTCAAGGATATTCCCTACAATTCCTGACCCACCAGCTCTCCAGCTTACCTTCATTTCCTATCTAATTGTACCCAAGATCCAGCTAAAGTAAAGTCCCTTCTCTTCTTATGTGAAGGCTTCTCCAACAACCCTAGGCCATTGCAGCCTCCATTGTACTCATTTGTCAATTAATCATATACTGTTTTGTATTGTTGACTTTGTTTATATAACTTATCTCTCCAGTAGGAATGTGAGAGTTCCTTGCCTGTATGAACCGGATATTACACTGCTACATAGTCCATGCCCTACACACACATTGATTGATGAGTGAACTAACATAGAAGCCAGTAACTGAATCAGTTAGCAACAGTATATTTTCTTGACAAATTGGTGAAAAATGTGTATGACTTTCAAGTGAGAGCATTAGTTTAGCACTAATTAAACTTTCTTTTTTAGGTCATTAATGTGGATGATGATGGGAATGAGTTAGGTTCTGGCATAATGGAACTCACAGACACAGAACTGATTTTATACACTCGCAAACGTGACTCAGTAAAATGGCACTACCTCTGCCTGCGACGCTATGGCTATGATTCGAACCTCTTTTCTTTTGAAAGTGGTCGACGGTGTCAAACTGGACAAGGTAAGTAGAGTCTTTAATTTTTTCCCTCCAAACATTGTCACATTTGAAATACTATTCTACATACAGTGTTTAATATTTTACTTTCTCCTGATAGAAAAAAAATTAAATGCATTATTATGAAAAGAGATACAGTAAACTGTGGTTTCATTTATCAAGCACATTCTCTATGGCCAGAATTTTGACTAATATTAACTTTTAAGATTTTCAGTAAATGATAAGTCCCAGTAAATTGACTGTATTTTAACTGTTACAACTTGTTGGTGAAAGAACCTAAACTTTGTAGTCAGATGGTACATAGTTTGATTTTTTTGCTACCTACTACTTGAAAGTCCTTAGGCAGGTTATTTCTGTCGAGCATCAACTTTTTTTCTATCAGAGGTGAATGGTAATTCCTACTTTACAGAATTATTATTATTAAATAGTAACAGAGCCAGGCCCTGTCAGATGGTAAAGGGTCCCCTCTGTAATGGTGAGTCAGGCTCCCCCTACTGTTAGCACAGTGAAGTATGTGTGCAAATTTTATTTTTGTCTGCCTTACTTTGGGCCTTTTTCCTTAGACAAATGAAAATTATTCTGTAAGCTTTTTTGGGAGGGTCATTAATTTATCAGGCATTTATTTAAAAGGCCTTTCTTATTACTGTTACACAGCATGATTATTTTACAGTTTTGTTCTTTGACGGGTACTCCTTTATCTTTTAAAGATGTGGTAACCACTGTTCCCTTCTGGTTTATATTTGTAGGAATCTTTGCCTTTAAGTGTGCCCGTGCAGAAGAATTATTTAACATGTTGCAAGAGATTATGCAAAATAATAGTATAAATGTGGTGGAAGAGCCAGTCGTTGAAAGGAGTAACCATCAGACAGAATTGGAAGTCCCTAGAACACCTCGAACACCTACAAGTAAGTACCCATTTTTCTTCTTGTATTTTGAAGAGCAGACATTTATAAACTATAGACCATGGATATTTACTTTATAAAATGTTAGAAATTGCTGTTAGCTAATGTAAGTGTAGTGGTTGGCAGTTTTTAAAAACTGTTAGCTATAATTATTTTTAAAATTTTAAATATAACATTAAATGTTACACATTAGCTAAGTAAGATATGAATGGAAAACTGACATGGAGCAGGGTGCTGTTTGTGCTCTGGTTTCTGCTGTGTCTTGCCAGAAACACCTTCCTTAATTCTCTCAATGCAGATTGGGTTCTCATTCATTTTTATTCTCTCTCCCCTGCTCCTGTATCATGCTTTTTTTTCCTTCTTGAACCAATAAACAAAACTCAGCTCCAGGGTTTGCTGCTCAGAGCTTACCTAATGGATATCCCCGATATCCCTCATTTGGAGATGCTTCATCCCATCCTTCAAGCAGACATCCTTCTGTAGGAAGTGCACGCCTGCCTTCAGTAGGTGAAGAATCTACACATCCTTTGCTTGTGGCTGAGGAACAAGTAAGCATGTGCTACTGTCTATCAGGATAATGGCTGTGTAGAGTTAAAGTGTAGAGTTGACGTTTTAGTCAGTTTGAATTTTAGATTTCACTATATATATATATGACTTGTGTAGTGAAGAATCAGAGGAAATAGTATATATTTGCAGACATATGCTGAAACATGTACAGGTGTTGAAGGAAGCATTACAGTAGTTTATGGGTTCATAGGAAAGGTGCATCTACAGATGAAGACAAATAACTAATAGCTAATTCCCATTATAATAACCTTCAGTTGATTAGGAATTTATGCTGCTTCTTATATTATAGTTTTATAATTAGTGGACTACTAGCAGGAAAGTAGATTTTGTTGCTGATATTTTTATAGAGCTGTTTAATATTCCTGACTATTCTACTTTTCATTTGAGGAAGAAAGTATTTGGTTAAACATTGGCTGTGTTTTAATTAGTTATGCTTATATTTTGTAAACCATATTGTCATTTATCATTAAGAAATTTTTGTCATTTTAAAATTTCTTTGTTTTCTCTACCTTGTACATGAATTCTTATTTTCTATAATTACATTTCCCTCATTTTGCATTTTATTTTTGAGTTCTTCAAATTTTATGTGTAGCCTTCAAAATGTTTTTTATATTGTTCCCCAAAATACCATTGAGCTTTTTATGATCATATTAGGGATTATTTCTTAGTAGGTGGTTTTTATTTTCTATCTGTGCATTTTTTAGAACGTCTTATATCGTGAGGTCATCTGTAAATAGTGATAAATTTGTCTCTTCCTTTTTAATACTTGTTATTTCTTATTTCTGCATCATGTTTTATTGCATTCATGAGAATTCCTAGAAGCACATTAAAATGATAATCTCTGTTTTTGATTTTTTTTTTTTTTTTTTTTACAGAATGCTTCTCATGTTTCACTATAAGTATAATGTTGCCTGTTAGAGTATTTTAATTCTTTTATCAAGTTAGGAAGATATATTTCTACATTCCTCTCCCCCCCTTTTTAATACTAAAAACAGGTGCAAAAGCTTCAAAGTAAGAGTATTTTTAGAGAGAAAGTTAATAAAATTAACTGATATGGTCAGACTTTTTTTTGTTTTTATTTTTTAAGCAAGTTACTGATTCACTTTTCTGTTTTTCTTTAGGTACACACTTATGTCAACACTACAGGTGTGCAAGAAGAGCGGAAAAATTGCACAAATGTACATGTCCCATTGGAGACGAGGATTTCTAATGCTGAAAGCAACACACCAAAAGAAGAACCAAGTAGTATTGAGGACAGGGACCCTCAGGTTTTTCTTGAACCCGAAGGAGTCAGATTTGTCTTAGGACCAACCCCTGTTCAAAAGCAACTAATGGAAAAAGAGAAACTGGAGAAACTTGGAAGAGATCAAGTCAGTGGAAGTGGTGCAAATAACACAGAATGGGACACTGGATATGACAGTGATGAACGAAGAGATGCACCCTCTGTTAACAAACTGGTGTATGAAAATATAAATGGGTTATCTATCCCTAGTGCCTCAGGGGTCAGGAGAGGTCGTCTGACATCCAACAGTACCTCAGATACCCAGAATATCAACAACTCAGCTCAGAGAAGAACTGCATTATTAAACTATGAAAATTTACCATCTTTGCCTCCTGTTTGGGAAGCCCGCAAGCTAAGTAGGGATGAAGATGACAATTTAGGACCAAAGACCCCATCTCTAAATGGCTACCATAATAATCTAGATCCAATGCATAACTATGTAAATACAGAGAATGTAACAGTGCCAGCAAGTGCTCACAAGATAGAATATTCAAGGCGTCGGGACTGTACACCGACAGTCTTTAACTTTGATATCAGGCGCCCAAGTTTAGAACACAGGCAGCTCAATTATATACAGGTTGACTTGGAAGGTGGCAGTGACTCTGACAACCCTCAGACTCCAAAAACGCCTACCACTCCCCTTCCACAGACCCCTACCAGGCGCACAGAGCTGTATGCTGTGATAGACATCGAGAGAACTGCTGCTATGTCAAATTTGCAGAAAGCACTGCCACGAGATGATGGTACATCTAGGAAAACTAGACATAATAGTACTGATCTGCCCATGTGAGCCTGGAAAGCATTACATTGTTTGCACCTTTGTGAAGTTTTAAAAGAAGATACAAGTGCTTCATTTTCATTTCTAAACACTAACTCCTTTTATAGATGGATAAATTTTTTTTTAAATATTTCATGTGCTTCTTTAAAGGGAATTAATGTAGAGCAGGTACTCATTAAAGAACACTAATTTCATTATATACTACTCATTACTGTACAGCAGCATTCCCATTTTCACAGTGCCTATTTAAAATGAGAGTTGAAGTGAGTGACATGCTGGTTGATTTTTATCAATATTCGAGACTTAAGCATATCATTCATGTCTAAGTCATGGTTGGCATTTAAAACATTTTATAAAGCCTCTTGATAGTGTGCATTACTAACAGATAACTCTAGGCTTTGAAAGTAATATTTGTAGATTCACTATTATGGTATGTGGCGTCCAGCATGTAACATGAGGAATCCTTTATTTCATTAATTGTAGGCTTTTTGACTTGAGCCAAAACATATGTAAAGGAAATAGAATTACCGCACCTTCTTATATACCAGTCAGTTCCTTTGCCTTCAGCGTTACTTACTAGCAAGAGTCCCATGTCCGTGAATATGGTTTGCTGTTGGTGTGTAGAAAGGCAGGAAAGAGACAAGATTTTCTGGTAATTCATCTCATGATGGCATTTGAAGGGCATGCCCAGATATTTTAATCAAAAGTACAATAGGCTCAAGAACCAGTCTCAGGTTACTTTATCCAAAAACATTTAAAAATCTGAACCATGATCTCTTGAAAATGTCTCTCCTATGGATTATTAACAATAACATTGTTTTCTGGAGGCATTTGTGCCATTAGTTTGCCATTTACCTTCAGTTTTTTCCTTTGGCGTTTGAGATGTCTCATTTTGTTGCTTAATGTCTTTTTCAATTTAAAATGTTTGAGTTTGTATATAGTTTTGAAATTGGATTATGTGTTCATTGTTGTTTAGTTTGCATTTTTGTCAAATCGTGGTTTTGAAGGTTTATTTGGAACTTACTGTTATTCTATAACAGGGTTGCCCTTGTCCAGTATTTATTTATATGGTGTTTACTTTTCAAGTTGATAAAAGCATTCTCAGTTTTAAATTTTACTTGTGTCCATAGGTGATCTCTAGCCGCTGAGAAAAAAAAAAATGGAAGCTACTTTTAACATGCAAAGTTCCCTAAAGGTACTATGTTTTCTCTGTGGGCACTCCCCCCAGCACTTTAGAAGTGATTCCCTCAGTCACATGGCTGCAGTTGTACTCTGCCCACTGTAGTGCTCCTCAGCTCTGCTATCCTTTTACTCATAGCTGGATCTTTGATTATGCTTTGATTTCAATAGAATGTTAAGATTGTTGCCAGCATAGCAGGTACAGTGGAAGTCTTGTAGCAATGAGATTGTGTCATAATTTAGCATTTAAAATGAATTGAAGCTTATAGAAACTGACGAGAGGTCATATGTCTAACTCTTGGAAAATTAAGAATGTTCTAGTTTCCCAAACACTCTATAGAGAAGACCAGAGAGGTAGTTTTGGAAAGAAGGTTAGGTAACCTTGCAAAATATTTTACCATTTTCTCTAAATGTGAGGAAGTTTGAGAATATGATCTGGATCTACCAGATGTAACTAAGGTTAATTTAGCATGAAAAAGTTTCAGTCATATAGCATCCAACCTGTTCAATAAATAACTGATTACAGGACAGTGAATGGATTAGGAAAACAATAGAGTGGGACCATTATAAAGAAAATAAATTATTAAAGGTGTCTATCATTTTCAGTGCCATTGGTTTATATGCATAGCAGAATTTTTTTTTTTTTCCTGTGAACTTGGTGCTTACTAAAGTGTTCACTGTTCTCTAAAAAGAGAGCACTGGTACAGGCGTGCAGTCTCCATTTTTAATATATTGTTGCATTTATGTTTTCTTCTGAGTAGATTGCTAATCGTGCCAAATTTATGTGATGATTTTTGTAATGTGGAATTGTGATGGAATTAGTACACATGGTTTTCTCTGAAAAAAGCAGTCAAGACAGAATATTAACCTCCAAATGGAAGGGCTGACCTATTTATTCATTTTGGAGGTTGGATACTTTATTTTCTCTCTTTATCTTATCCTTTTAATTTTTCCTTCCAGATTCTAATTAGCTTTTATATTAGGTAACTCCAGTATAATCATTGCAGTTTATGCTTTAAATATTGTGTGCTTTAAAAATGAAAATGGGACCAATTTGTCTGCTAAGAATTTGATTTAGGTACTATGAGTATTAGGAAGATGTATACATACAACTGGTGTTAATTTCTAGATGTCTCTAGAAATCACCTGTGTTCCTATTTAATAAAAAGTAATGTAGTAGAACACTACTTGTCCTTTACAGTAGTCTAGTAATGGGCATTAAGCTCTATTCCTGGAAGAACATACCTATTACTAGGTGCATTTTAGAAAGAGATATTTTATTGGGATATAATTATGGCCATATGTTTCAGATTTTCTGAGACGGACCTAATTTTAGACATTCTGTTCTGTTGATAGACCATGTGATCCCACTTTTTGGTTTTGGAAATATAATCATTGTTCATATGTTTTTTTCACAAGTAGAATCCTCTTTTATCCATATAGAACATAACAGCTTTTATCCCAGACCAGGGTTGGAAACTGATATGGATATTACCTGTGTTTTTTCTTACTGTGTTTTTTTTTCCCAGTTTCATCTTCCTTTAAAAATGAAAATATGGTGCCTTCTCTCCCTCCAGGAAGATTGGCAAATAGTTCCTTTTATTTACTGCTGCTGTGGAGTGATGAGATATGCACTTTACTCTTGAAGACTCAGCAAAAAGCTTTTCACTTCCCAGTATATCCAGAATAGATCACATTCGGGACTTATGAAAATTTGCCAAGCAATCTTTGTTTTTATAGATATTGATATTGACCCCACAGTTCAATGTTACAAGTCAAGCTAGTGTTTATTACTCCCCCTTCCCCCCAAAAATCTGTGGCACAACATAAAAAAATGTACCTCAATAATGTTCTATTAAAAATGGGACAGGGGCCTTATGTTTTCATAATTTCCCAATAATGTGCCACCATATTTTTGCCTCAAGGTAAAGGTTTTAACAAGCTGAAAAGTACTTCCCACTTCCCCCTGTGCTGTTCTTAATCCATAATTCCCAAGTGTTTTGTGCAATGTGTACTATGTGTGTATGTGTAAATATATATGTATATATGTATGTATATACATATATATATATCCTTAAAATAGATATACCATCAGAGACAACATTCAGAGGTAACTGATATATTGGCATCTCATTCATATTTCTGATATGTGAGGTATGTGGTACTAATTACCATTTCCCTGCTGTTTGCCAAATTTGAATAAAGGCATTGGTACGAAATTACAGAATGTATAGAAAATGTTTTTGGCTTGAAAAATTAACAACTGTTTTATGACATACCACGATATACTCTGCCCAAACCAGCACTGTATCTTCCTCTTTACATCCCCATTCCCCCATTCCTACTTCCTCATTTTTGGGGGGTGTAACACAATTATTTTGTAGCATCATTACAATTGCAATTCTATGACAATTAGACAATAATAGCATGGACATGAACTGGTATTAATAGTACAGTAGTCACCGGTGTGCCACATTTGCATTAGTAAATGCAAAATATACATTTTATAAAGGACAGATTTTGTGTTATGTTTTTATTTTCATTACATTGTATAATATTGTAAGATTATTGTATGTCCTAATTTGCATTATAAATGTTTTTTTTCCTACATAAAGGCATAAATATAGCAACTTTGTATAAAGGTAGCTTATTAGATTTTTAATTTTTTTCTTTTATAAAAAATTGTCTAACAGTGGGACTACCATTGCCAAATTGTATATGAATTATGAATTTTTCCCCTCTGGTTAATTTCTTTTATAAACATTCCATATTTCTCTAATAAAAGACATAAGCGATACTGTACTATGCATAAATTGTATTTTAATGCTGTTTCACATCAGCATTTTAAATTTGGTTTGCATTTTTAACATTGGCAAAATTTACCACTGTTGATTAAAACCTTGTTGTATATGTTAACAACATCCTTTACCCTCTGTCTCTCCCCACCATTTGTTCTTTATTTCTCCCTATCAGTGCCAACTTCATACATTTTGTAGCATGGCAATAAAATATAACTTTTACACTGAGGCCAAGTGTGGCTTTTTGGAGGATGTGGAGATGGGAGGATTGCCCTCTAGTTGTTCTTTGCATATGACTTTTTGCCATATGAACTGTGTTTCCAGGCATGAGAAGTTATCTCATAATGATATAAACATACTTTTAAGGACAAGTGTGAATGTGTTTTAAGCTTAATTTTTGTCATAACAAATAAGGACTAATTTTTTATCTTTGGAAAAGTCAGAATTCTTGAAGTACAATCAAACCTTTGTTAACTGGAGTACTGAAAGAATAAGCTAATAATTGAATTTAGTTCAACAAGGGCTAAGCAACACATTTTAAAAATCATATTTATTTTCGACTATTAGTATACTGTTCTAGAAATTACATGTAAAATATGGTGATTTAAGATCTTGCGATGCCTAACTATTGTAATTCTGGCATAAATTTCCATGATGAGGTATTCAAATTGATACTGGAAGCTGAGCTGACTATATACACTGACCCTAAGCATTCATGAAAAACAACTTTGTTGAATAAAACCTGACCGGAGTTCTTATGGTTACTTTCCCCTTATTTCTGAAAGTAGATTGCAATGAAACCCCAATAAAAGTTTGGTTGGATACCTACTTAAAGTTTTACTGTATTTATATTTCACACATTTGAAACTATGATAAGTTTTCTTAGTCTCATATCACTTCCTCCATTTCAAAGTGAACATAACGTCTCATCAAAGTGAAATGAAATTTTAAGTATTTGACAGACTCAGTTTTATCTGCATGGTCATTCAAACTAGTAGTTCTGGGTCTTCAAACCTGTTTTTAGTCACTGAGCGATACTACAAAGCTTATTTTGACACAACTAAAGATGGAGATCATTTAAACAATGAAGAGGAAAGAAGTCTGCAAATGATTGGATGTTTACTATGTGCCAGACACCATGAGACACAATTAAGATGTTGTAGAGACCAAATCTTGGACAATTTGGGATTTCATTCCAGAATTTAAAAATTTCTTTGGATAATTTATTTTTTCTTTAAATTCCTTTAAGGACAGTACCTGTTCACATGTTCTTATTTAATGAATGAACATGAACTAGGCCCTGTGCTAGTAATGAAGATAGCAGTCCTTGTCCTCAAAAAAAAAAAATTGTAATTTAGAATAGCCCTTCTAATGGAAGTAATGCCCTTTCTCTCCCCACCCCCAGAGGACTAAGCCCTTAAACATAAATTGTATATGAAGAATTCTGATAATTTTAGAATGGAGATAGTTGTATACCTTAGGAGAACTGACAAAATTGATACTCCAGTTCATAGTACAGGTGGTGTGATTAAGGCACACATACAAAGGAAGGGCACTTAGCAGCCTGTGAATGGAGGTTTCGGAGAAAAGCCTGGAGGAGTTAAGCCCTGAGGTGTTTGATGAGAACCTTCAAAGATGAGAGGAGGGGAGAGGATGTCTTAGGGAGAAGGAATAGCGTGCAAAGACAGGGGTATAGAAATTATGACGTTCAGTGGTGGCAAGGGGTTTCATGTGATGGGCATGAGGTACAAAGGCAGGGTGGGGAGATAGAGAAGGGAGAAATGAGAGATCAGGAGCTGTCAACTGCTAAGGGGTTTTTGTTTGTGATGAGAAAATTTGAAGGATTTTAAACATTGGAGAAATAATTTAGATTACTCTGACACCAACATGGAAGATACATTAGAGGACATTTTAATAAAGAAGGGAGACTGGTGAGGAAGCTCTTAAAGAAGTAAAAGCGAAACTGGATAAATGCCTATTCAAAGGGGTGTTTAGGTTATTTATTGCTGTGCAGTAATCCACCCTCAAGCTTTGTGGCTTAAGGCAACATCATTTGTTTCTCACATTGCTATAGATCAGTGTGGGCAGGCCCATTGGAACTCACCTCAAATTACAAAACTAGTAAATGGAAGAGTTGAAGTCTAAACCTACACAGTCTGGTTCCAGAAGCTTGGTTAACTTGTGGGGTATGAGGGTGACACCAAAGGTGGTAGGAAAGGAGGAAGACAAAAACATATGCAATGAAGAAAGGACAAACTGCTGAGCATCCCTCGTAGGGGTCTCCTGACTGTCTCTGGCCTCGGCTCTACTGGTGGCAGGGCTTGCCTCTCAGTCCTCATCCCAAAGGCCCTGGCTGTTTCCTCCATTCCAAAGCCCAGCAAGGTGGGGGTGTAGGTTTTTCCATTACCCATAGTCTCAGGCTTGTCTGCCAGAGGACATATTTCCAGGTATGTGATTTTGCCTACAATAAAAACAGCAATTTTCAGTATCATGCAGGTATCGTAGCTTTTCATTCTAGTCTGCGATTGGAGATATGCCTGTTGAAGGGTATTTCCTGAAGGAAGAGCAAATCTTTCCACAAAGAACACAAAACTCTTGGTAGATTTCAAATAACAATTTGTCCAGTCTGAAGATCCGTTTTCATGAAGGGTCTTGGGAATAGTGTAAACCAGGATCAGCAAACTTTTTCTATAAAGGATCAGATTATAAATATTTTAGGCTTTGGGGCTATACAAGCTGTCACAACTACTTAACTCTGCTATTGTATAACTCTGTATTGTATTGCACAGTATAAAAAATGAATTTGGTACACTTGTGTTCCAGCCAAGCTTTGTGGACACAAAAATATAAGTTTTATGTAATTTTAAAGTATCATTAAACAGTCTTTTAATTTTTTTTCGACCGTTTAAAAAGTAAAAACCATTCTTTACTCTCCAGCCATACAAAAACAGGTGGCAGGTGGGATTTGACTCCCGATAGTTTGTCAACCCCTGTTGTAAACTAACCCTTTTAGAGTATATCTGAAAGGTAGAAACCATTAAAAATTGGAAACATCTATCAATGTTAATAATTGCCCAAAATTCAAAAGCTTGCTAATAGATCAACTAGTCAAGGAGAAAAGGGAATCAGTAGATGGTAGAAAACGAATCATTTTGTTTTGTTTTTTTTTAAGCACAAAAATTTTGCTTTAACTGTCCTAAGGGGTCAACTCAGAGAAAGTAGAAAACTGTTTTTGATAAAGTGAAATGTTTGCGAGTGATCTTGATCTCTACCAAGACATTATATATTAGTCATCTCTACTACTTGGGGAGGAGGTTAATGAATGAAATGAAAAAACCTGCAAATGAGCAAGTATGACAAAGATAAAGTAAATGTCTCCATCAGAGTTCACACATCCTTGTCCTGGACAGTCAACGTTCATTTAAAAACAGCATTTTAAAAATCAATAAAATGAATGTAAGTTTTCCTTCGTAATACTCAATAAATAATATTTAAAATGAAAATAGCAATAAAATCATTTAGGAATGTGATGGTAAATAACCCTCCACAAGACAAAGCTGAAAACGTTGAGTACCCCTGGGGAGAGGAAGTGATGAGGTTGGTGAATTATGTTTTTCATTATTAGTATATAACACTTTAAACTGTGTACATGTGGTACTTAAAGGCAAATCTTTAACGATTAACAAAAACGTGCAAGCACGAACTACGTTACTATGGCAACTTCCTGACGCAGAACCTCTGGCTCTTCGGAGGTTCGACTCCCAATCCGCCCAACCGTAAGCAATATGTCAGCCCTACCCCTCCTTCGTCCCGAGCAGATGGCCAGCCCCCTCCAGTGTGAGGTGGCTGCGTTTATGAGCCGAGGGGACTCGATTCAAAATGGCACCCCTTCCCTTCTCCCACGGGAGGCGCTATGCCGTTGTTCCGCTCCAGCAGAGGCTCCGCCCACCACGGTAGAGCGTGTGGCGTCAGTTCCGGCTCCTCTTTCCTCTGGTCCTGGGCGCGAGCTGTGAGGGAGTAGCGTTTGTGCCGAACTCCTCGGAACCATGGTGAGCCTGGCCCTGCTCGTTCTGCCCAAGCCCTGCCATGTCCTGTCGTGGCTTCCGCCCAGCTGTCCCCTACTCCTCCTCCCAGTGCCGCAGGGTCCCTTGTGTCTGTTCCCCGGGACCGCCGCACATGGTGCGAGCCGCGGCGTGAGGCCTGCTCCAGCCCCGCTGAATGAAGCCTTCCATGTGGGGCAAGGGGGGGGCGGGCTCCCAGACAAGCGGCTTGTTCTGACACAGCCTCTCCACAGCTCCAGAACCCCAAGGCTTGGGGCTTACCGCTAGCGAAGAAATTTCTAGTGCTCTGGGCGGGTCGGCGAGACAAGCCCCGCCCGCCCTCTCGGGGCGGAGTTGGAGCGGCCTGGTGGAAGCTATGCCGCCGCCTTCTCTCATCCGCCTGGCGGTTGTCCCGCGGATGGCCTACAGCTCCTGCAATGCCTCTCCTTGGATTAAAATCAACTTTAGTCTTGCCATCCTTAACAGTCAGTGTCTTTAGTGTGTAGTTTTTATTTCTGGAGGACTTGTCGATCTAAAAGATAAGGTCGCCTTATACAGCTTTTAGAAGTTTCTTCTTCCTCCGCCTTAAATGCCCCCCCCCCGCATGATGGAGAGCTTCATTTGTTTGAAGAAGTACATTATTCTGTAAATTAATTTTATGTTAGATATTACTTGTAAGTCTAATGGAAGGAACCTATGCTTATGTGTTAAAGAATATTGGTATTTAAACTGGTTCATGATTTTCCTTTTTAGGCATCCCTTTCCCTTGCACCTGTTAACATCTTCAAGGCTGGAGCTGATGAAGAGAGAGCAGAGACAGCTCGTCTGGTAAGCCTTGTTCTCCCTATTCTTTTAAAAATACAATTGTACTTTTTCAATTTTAAGACTAAAATTGATTTTGAAAATCTCTGATTTTTTTATTTCAGTCTTCTTTTATTGGTGCCATTGCTATTGGAGACTTGGTAAAGAGCACCTTGGGACCCAAGGGCATGGTAAGAAAAACAGGGAATTTTTGTTTTGATATTCTTTTAGAGCCCTTAGTGGAAATATATGTAGTAGATAACATTTCTTGATGCTTTTCAATCTTTGAAACTTAACTCTTAATTGTACAGGTAAGATATGGATCTATTCTCCTTACTGAAAATCAAAACAGTACCTGCATGGCTGAAGTCCTATTCGATCACCATCCCCAATCCCACTCTACTCTCCAGTGACAACCACTATTACCATTTGGATGTTAATCTCCCAGATTTCTTTGTTCGCTTATGTAAATATATATGTATCTTGTGTATTACATATTTTCTTATCTACTGGTAATATGTAGTTTTTCTGTAGTTTTGTTAAAATTCTTTTCATTGTAAATGATGAACTGCTTCTGTAAGAGTCGAATGGTATTTGGCATCCTGATTATTTTATAGTTTGTATTTATGACTGTATTGAGGAACACTTAGTTTTCATTGTTTTGGCTTTTACATTGTCGAAACAATCTTTTCATGTCTCCCTGTTATTTTGTTTTTAGGGGTAGATACCAAGGTTTGCTTTGAATAGATACTGTCAAATAGCCATTCCAGGGTATTTACACATTAACAGTATATGAGAGTACTGATTGACCCATGCATTCAAGATGTATTCATATCTTAACTGGAGCCAAATATATTTTTTTTAGGACAAAATTCTGTTAAGTAGTGGACGAGATGCATCTCTTATGGTAACCAATGATGGTGCAACTATTCTAAAAAACATTGGTGTTGACAATCCAGCAGCTAAAGTTTTAGTTGGTGAGTCTAAAGATGATATATTCTATAATATTTTGAAACATTTTTTAAATAAGTTATGTTGACTAATTATACTTTAGAGTAGCTGTTCAGTTTTTAATTGATTATTGTCACTTTAAAATAAAAGCTTCTGGAGTGCTGTGTAATTATTGATAGTAAAACTATTGCATTTCAGACCAAAAAGTTCCAAAGAATTTGTCAAGTGAGGAAACCTAAATGAGTGAGATTTAGATTGATGGGTATGTTTATAGAATTTGATGAGCTACAGAGAAGCAATTTAAAAGGCAGAATAAACTATAAATGAGTTAATAACTTTTTTCTAGATATGTCAAGGGTTCAGGATGATGAAGTTGGTGATGGCACTACTTCTGTTACTGTTTTAGCAGCAGAATTACTAAGGGTAAGCTATCTTAGCAACTTTAACCTTATCGTTTTTTGCTTTTGTGGTTTTGAGTATTAAAAGTAATCAAGTCCTTGGTTCCTGCATCTTTGCTCTTGACAAGTGTTTTCCGCTGTGTATTAATAGGAAGCAGAATCTTTAATTGCAAAAAAGATACATCCACAGACCATCATCGCAGGTTGGAGAGAAGCCACCAAGGCGGCAAGACAAGCTCTATTGAATTCTGCAGTTGATCATGGGTTAGTATACCAAAATACTACTGTTTTAAACATTTAACATTCTTTCCAAAATACACTTAATGCACAAAGTCTAAAGAACAACCGTATACAGACATGATTCTGCTGCCTTGTCCTGCCCCAACAGAAAGACCCCACATTACCTTCCAGAGGTAGCCACTAAAGTTAAAGTTTGGGTTTCCAGTTTTTGTGTATAGAGTCACAATAAACAAAAATAGTATCATTGTGTAGAGGATTTTTTAGCCCCTTTAGTGTAGTTGAATAACAAGTGCATTTCTGGGTGTCAGTATTTTGTACAATATTTTTAATTGGGGTATGCATTTGATTATATTACTGTGGTATAATTTACCTGTCTATAGTTGGAGATTTGTGTTTTGACAATTTTTAGTTTTATAATATGACAAACTTGTTACCCCAAAAAATGTATCAAGTATTGCTGGGTCCAAAGGTATGTGCATGTTCTAAGGTGTTTTTATTTACATAATAAGTAATTTTCCAGGCAAGGTTTTATTAATTTACATTTCTAGCTATATAACAGTACTTGTTTCCCCATGTTCTAGACAACATTTGGTATTCTTTGTGTGCTTGTGTTTTTTTTAGTAGTTTGCCATTTTGGTGGGGAAAGCAGTGTAATTTGGATTTCTCGCTTACTGATGAGGTTTAATTTCATGTGAGCTCTGACTGGTCGGGGTGGACAGATTGAGTATGAATAAATTTTGAAAAGTAAAATAGAGTTGACATCCTTGAAGAAGAATTTTAAGACTAAAGAAGCAAATTTATACCTTTCATTTTAAGAAAGTCATGAGTTTTTTTTGTTGTTGTTTTAGCTCTGATGAAGTTAAATTCCGTCAAGATTTAATGAATATTGCAGGAACAACGTTATCTTCAAAACTTCTTACTCATCACAAAGATCACTTTACTAAGTTAGCTGTAGAAGCTGTTCTCAGACTGAAGGGCTCTGGTAATCTAGAGGCAATTCACGTCATCAAGAAGCTAGGAGGAAGTCTGGCAGATTCCTATTTAGATGAAGGTATGTATATATGTTGAATATAAGAAGAAAAGCTTTGATGGGATGTTGAGGGCTAAATACTGAGTGAATCCTGTTTTTAGTCAGGACTACTGACACTTAGCTTGTTTTTAAGGACAAATTATATTGCAACCGTTTTAATCATTTTAATTCATTTTTTATATCGAGTGTGCTTCATCATCTTACACCACCCTGGCATTTCTTTGATAATATTTAGGTTACTTTATACCTTAAAAATATTTGCAGTCTCTAGAGAAATTATAGTGGTTTGTTTTGTTTTGTTTCATTTCGTTTTGTTTTTACTAGAGGTCAGCTATTTTCAATGGTCTGGGTTAAGTCAAATCATTTAGTTGGCAGGTGTTGATGTAGTTCTTGGTTGTCTTAAATAGTGGTGAACCTTAGTAACTACTATTTCCCTAGTTCTAGTGTATTTTGTTCATAAAGTAGGAATTTTCCAAGTACCTTTACATTGTATTTACAAAATGGCCTATAGAAAGTGGTGTAGGCATTCTCTTCTATAGAGAAGGGAAAAAAGGAATAAGTTGTACTTTACAGTTTCCGCTTTACCAATGAGAGTCCAGGTTTTGCTGCCCATAATTTGTGTCAAGGGAGTGACAATTCTGAAAATACTCTTGGTAGAATTTGTATGCAAGGACTGTATAGAAATTTCTAATAGGGGCTGGTGTTAGGGAAAGATAATTAAAATAAAGATAGGTACGATTTTTGAATGTCTGTTCTGTGCCAGGCATTCATTCTATAGGAATTTTACTTAAAATCTCATTCCTTATGATACTGGCCCAGTGAGTGAGAATTTGGTTCAGCTTAATAGAGCAGAAAAGCCAAGAAGATAATGGCTTAATAAGATAAAAGGTACCTATTTATCTAAAGCTGGAGAGAAGGTAATACTGTGTCTCTATGATAGTTGTAAATCAGCAGAGCCCTAGGCTGGTAAGTAATATCTCTTCCACTGGTTGTCTTCCTGTTTTATGGATGAGTAACTAAGTTTGGATAATTTGTCAAATAGCCTGTATGCAGCAGAGTTAAGATTGGGGCCAGGTTTGTCTGATTCCATTGTCCATGGATTTTTTCATTTTATCACCAGCCTCAGTTTTTCTAAAAGTTCAGTAATACCTCTTTGTATCTGAATCTTCAGTTTTCTCCTGTGTTGTTTTTTAAGCTAATAAAAGTGGACTTAATATCTTTATATTGCAACCTATATGTAAACCTCTGTATGTAGTATACTGTATAGCTGAAATAAAAGTTTCAAAATACTGTGTTTATTCTTAATTGTTCTGTGCACTCATTTTCTATTTTGTATATATTTTTTAAATGACCTGCTAAATTGATTTTTATGATTACTGTGATAATGGAATATACTTTAAAGGGTCTAGGAGCTTGGTGAATTGTAAATGCATTCTTTGAAAGTAATTTGATAACGCAGACAACTTTGTAAGATGTATTAACTCAGCCTTGAAGTATTTAATAAATACTACCCTTATGTTGTAGGCTTTCTTTTGGATAAAAAAATTGGAGTAAATCAACCAAAACGAATTGAAAATGCTAAAATTCTTATTGCAAATACTGGAATGGATACAGACAAAATAAAGGTATGTTTATATTTCTTGGAACTCTAATAGCTGTTGTAAACTGAGGCTAGAAATCAGTTGCACTAAAAAGCTTGGAATATATAAACGTAAACAAATTTTTTGGTGTATTTACATAAAAATGTTTAAATGCAGAGTAATGAAAGTGGTGCTATTTTTATGCTTTCCTCTGTCTTAGATATTTGGTTCCCGGGTAAGAGTTGATTCTACAGCAAAGGTTGCTGAAATAGAACATGCGGAAAAGGAAAAAATGAAGGAGAAAGTTGAACGTATTCTCAAGCATGGGATAAATTGCTTTATTAACAGGTGTGTGTTCTTGTGCCAACAATATTTGTCAGCGACCTAAGAAAGAATTTTTCCTAAAAAGGCTTATGGAAATAGCTTATATTGAATTAGTGACTTATTTATGAGCTGCTGTTTGTTCCAAATGTGAATATAATTGCACAGCAAGGCATTTCCATTACAATGATTTAGTGATATTTTATGTTACACTTCACTACACCTTTTTACACTTTACCAAACTGTTAAAACAGTAAATTTTCTGACTTGGCAGTTAATAGTTTTGGCTATAGTACACATATATTTGGATGAGAGTTAATTTCGTATTAAATGATGGGAGTTTGAAGTAGCAAAAAGCTAAAAGAATAGACATGAAACAAGAATGAAGAGTTGAAAAGTATTAAGAGTTTTAGGGCTTTCGTTTGTATGAAAAAATATGTGTAAACCTTTCCTTCATATTCTTTATCGTTAGTACTTAAGTCTTTGATGGATTGTTTTGAATGGTGAAAATAAAAACATTTCAGTCAAAGAAGAGTCTGTAGTTGAATTTAAAAGATAATGTTTGATGAAAAATAATTGTTTTAGGCCAGATGTTTGTGGGCTTTTTTAAAGTAAGTTTCTAAACTCTATGTGATCTGTGAATCTGATAAGTCACATTTTTTCTAGCAATGCATTATAATAATTGGCAACTTTTTTAAACTTAAAAATTTCTAAATGTCTGTTTTGCTCTTATTATAAAAATATTACCTGCTCATTTTTGAAAATAGAAAATTTTAATAAGGAATTAGAATCTGAGGTTTTAACTCTCAGAAATTCTTTATTATAAAGTTGATTCTGTGTGTGTGTATTCTAGTTTGTTTTTCACTTAGTTGTGATAATATGCTATAAACTTTTGTAACTCTTTTTTAATCTAACAGCATATGTTTTTATTTGAAATTACAAAATTTTTATAATTGGTAAATGGACATTGAGGTCATTGGCAAGTTTTGTTATTCTCTTTAAAAATTCTTACATGTTTTAATATTTGATTTTGGTGTAGATTCTCAGGAGTGGAATTAAATCAATGTGAACATTGATGTGGTTTTTGATGCATTACTACTAAATTGATTTCCAGTTTGTGCTATCAATAGCAATATGAAAAACATCTGTTTTTAATACTAGTGTGGATGCATTAGAATTATAGTTTCTAATTTATTATATAGGTAAAAAAATGGTATCTTGTTCTAATTTGCATTTCTTGGATTACTGGTGAGCTAAAAATTTTTCTTTTTTAGTCTAATGTATTTTATCTTGTGAAGTAACTGTGTTCAATGTATTTTATTTGCAGACAATTAATTTATAATTATCCTGAACAGCTCTTTGGTGCTGCTGGTGTTATGGCTATTGAACATGCAGACTTTGCAGGTGTGGAACGCTTGGCTCTTGTTACAGGTATGGGAAAAATGCATTAATTTCTAACAAACATAGTAATCACTCTTAGATTGTACAGTTGACTCTTGAACACCATGAAGGGTTAGGGGCGCTAAGGGTTTGGGGTGCTAATCTCCCACCATGTTTAGTTGAAAATTCTCTCTTAACTTTTGACTGCAAAAACAACTGTAGTTGGCCATCTGCACCCACAGATTTCCATGCATGATGGAAAAAATTGATCCTTGAGAAACACGGTTTGAATTGCCCAGGTCCACTTTTTTAAAACCCATTTATAAGTAGACCTGTGCAGTTCAAACCCATGTTGTTTAAAAGGTCCACTGTATATGTAACTCATTGCTGAGAATACAAAGAAATGCCTTTAAGGAACTTAGAATCTAAACAGTTATTCTGAAATCTGGTTTATACTTTTTGGATATTTTTGTTTAGTTACATTATTTGTAACGTACTAAATTGTATGCCAGGCTCGTCATTGGTATAGATTTCTTTTTATTGTGTTTCAAGAAACATTATTTCTCACAAACCCACAGGACCATTGTTCTAAACATAAAGTCTATATAAACTAGAGCTTAAAAAAAGGAATCTTATGTCTTACCTAGTTTGTTCACTTAGTTATTTCTAGTGCTAAGTAATTTAATGCTTTGAGCCCTGTACAGTAGTAGTTATAATAGTAACCTTTATTGAATACTTAACTATATGCCAGCAAGTGGGTCAGATAGTTAAATATTGTTTTTGTTAATATTTTAAAATTTCTGAAAGTAGGAAATGTTTGAAACAAGTGTGAAACGATCCAGCAATGTATGATGAAAAGTTAGAACATTCCAACACCCTTTAGTAGAGGTATGAGTAATACAATCCCAGTTGTGTAGACTAGAAATTATGTTTACTAATAAAATATGTATACATCAAAATAACAGTACAACTTGTTTACTTTCTGTTCTAACAGCTTTTAAAGTAACTTCTAAGTAGCCCTTGAAAAACTATGTGGAAAAACCTTTATCCTCCAACATTTAGGTCCTCGAAAATGAATGAATAGGTTGGAACGTTGTTTTGGGATCTGGCAATGAAAAGTTAAGAGTGAAGTTTGAGATGTTCAAGTCACTAGAAATAATTGAATTCAGTTTGGAACTGCCATTTATAGAAGAAATTAAAGGATACTAATTGATGTAGAGGATAGAATTGGTCTCATTTCAGAATAACTTAAGCCATTTTTAATAATCAGAAGCATAATCTTCTGACCTAAAAGGAGATGTTTTCCTTCATTAATCAATTCGAAGTGAGGTTACCTGTTTTAAATTGGTGTTCTTTAAAAACCACTGCATACTGGATGCTTAAGGTGATAAAACTTAAGATGCTTGTTTTTATATAATTCCTTCAATACAATGAAAGTAAAGACATGACATAAGAATTGTGAATTATAGCACATTCATGGGATGTTGATATCATAAGGACTTCATACATGAAATTGCCACATACTCAGAAGAAAATTTGTTTCAGGCACACTAACTGAAGTTGATCCTGTGGTGGCTCCCATCTTTATCAGCTTATATGTTGTCGAAGTCTGTGAAATTAGTTTTTAAAAGTGTTAAGTATCTTGTAAGCAGGTGTAAATGAGTGAGTGTAAGATAAGTGAAATTTTTCAGAAGCCAAATTAGTCTCATTTTGGGGATGTGATGTCCCAAACATCTATTTTGTCTTACTTCTAGAAAACAAAGCAGTCTCAAGAATTTGTGAGCCTAAAAGAGCTTCAGCTATACAGATTATGAGTATAAATTAGCAGAGTAAGGAAGACCAGAAATCTTTTTATAAATGCATTGAAAATGTATTGAAAAATACGTATAAAGCCTCAGTTATTCAGATTTATCAGTAAGGAGTAGGATAAGAGGGATTGGTTGTGATGGGGGAATCTACTTTATTAAAAGCAAGAGTAATGAGCTAGAGAAAAGGATTTTAAAATGGAAACCTAACTTTTGCTAAATTAAGGACCAGGAAAAGAAATGACTGACCCTCTCAGTTTGTAGCATGGAAGATGGAAAACAGGAATAGAAATAAGACACAAGGAATACAATGAACTTATTTTTTGATGCGTCATTAAGTTTGCTCTGGGAAATTCTCAGTATACGTTTCCCATTATTCTAGGCCTTACAGGGGCTTTCTGACATTTCACTTATGGTAATTCACAGGTATCAAATCCTTACTATTTTAAACTGTCCCTAAGGTCTGTATATCTGTTGACATAATGCTGGTCAAATATTTTCATGTTTCATTTTATGAAATTGGATCATAACAGTACTGGTCTTCTAGACTAGATTCAGAAGAGAATCTCAATTTAAATTCAGACTTAGAGGTAAATGTTAAAGTTTCAGTTTAACCTTTGGTGGAGGATAGTAGTATATAGTATATATATAGGTCTGAAGCCAGACTCCTTGGATTTGAATCTCAGTTTCACCATATTTGTTGAAGCTATATAACTTTGGATAAGAAACTGAACATCTCTTTGCCTCAATTTTTTCACTTCTAAATGAGATAATAATGGAACCTATCTTGTTTGGTTTGTTGTGAAGACTAAGCATCCAGTTCATATGAGGTGCTTCCAACAGTGCTTGGCCCATAGTAAGCAATCAACTTAAAAAAATGTCCATTACTGCTTATTAAAAAACAGATTTTAAATCTGTCATGCATTTAATGTACATTTATGTTCATAGGTGGTGAAATTGCCTCTACTTTTGACCACCCAGAACTAGTGAAGCTTGGAAGTTGCAAGCTTATTGAGGAAGTCATGATTGGAGAAGACAAGCTTATTCACTTTTCTGGGGTAGCCCTTGGTGAGTGTTCATGTGGATCCTGGTTTAGGAATTTCTAAATTTTTGCATGGCTCTGTTGAAGTTAAGGAAACAGTTACTGTTGTTACTAGAATAAGCTGTGTCTTAATTCTTGTGGAGCTTGATGTTTGTTAATTTTGATTTCTTTTGTGGTCAGCCTTATAATCTTGCCTGTGAATAGAGAATTTTCAATATAGTTGTTTTCTAGGTAACATAAAACTATTATGACTTGAATTGTTAGTGAAGAGAATATGTAACAGTGGAAGACGTTAGCTTTCAAAACCAAATAATATAACCAACACCTACATAAATAATAGAAGGCAAATGTTATTTTTTATAATTAAATGCTCATTGGGACATATTTTTTAACATTAGGTGAGGCTTGCACTATTGTTCTTCGTGGTGCCACTCAGCAAATTTTAGATGAAGCAGAAAGATCTTTGCATGATGCTCTTTGTGTTCTTGCCCAAACTGTGAAGGATTCTAGAACAGTTTATGGAGGAGGTAAGCATTTGGAAAATATTAAACATTTCATTTCTTAAAGTATGGTATAAATCGTGCTTTTAATGTTTCTTATAGAAACTTTATATTAACTTTGCACTTAAGTTTTAAATGCTTAACATGTCTTAAGGAAAGTCAGTAATTCAGTGTCTTTAAGTATAATGATTTTTATTGGATTTTTAATCTGTAGGCTGTTCTGAGATGCTGATGGCTCATGCTGTGACACAACTTGCCAATAAAACACCAGGTAAAGAAGCCGTTGCAATGGAGTCTTATGCTAAAGCACTGAGAATGGTAAGTTAATAAAAATAAGAGATATGAACTTAAATTTTGTTGGTATTGATAGGTTTTAAGTGAACATATTTTTCTGTCTTGTCAGGAAATATTTATTTTCTTGGCTTTAAGAAAAAGAACTGGTTAGTTCATACCACTTTTAAATTCGATTGGAATTTATCCTCTATATGAGCAATAATTAAAAGGAAGCAGATTTTATAGTGTTTCCAAATGTATGATTTTAAAAAGCTATGCTGGTTAGGAGTAAATTATACTAGACTAGATCGTTAACCATTTTCTCTTTTACATCATAGTTGCCAACTATTATAGCTGACAATGCAGGTTATGACAGTGCAGATCTGGTGGCACAGCTCCGAGCTGCCCATAGCGAAGGCATTATAACTGCTGGACTGGGTAAGAAATCAGTTGGAACCTCATAGTTGTTAAGAGTGACTCTATCAAGTTCTTTACTTTTTTTTTTTTGAAAGATGAATTCTCATAATAACCAAATAAAGACTCCTGTCGCCCTTGCCTTTGTAACCATTATATATTCTTGGAATGTGTTTAAGTTCATATCCTAGATATTGCCAAACTTTGTTATTTTATAAAGGGTATAAATCTAGTTAGAAGATTTGTAACTAGTTTGTTACGTTATGACTAGATTAACAGTACTCATATTCTGAAATAAGGGTAAACTACTATATTTCGTATACAATCAGTATTAACTCTGATCTCACAGTAAACTTACACTGAGACATTCTTGAGTGTGCATAGATAAAAGTGGCCAAAAAGGCAGATTTAATTCAGATTGAAAAATTTCCCAACAAACTATCCCTAGGACATAGGAAAAGTTTTAGAGGATGGACAATCCTGTCACAGGACAAGAGAAAGCTGATGTATAATCATCTGTCTGGAGATGAATTAGGATTCTCATAAGAAGAAAAATAGATGACTTCTAAATTCTCTCAGTTCTTAAGAATCCATGGTAAATAGTGCTGAGAAAATTTTCTGTAATAATTTTACATATATAGATCTAGTGTTCTGAATAAATTTTTCATTTGACATAGTTCTTCATTAATAAAAATAATTAGTCGACCTTTTGATTGTTTAAAAGACTTTTTTCGAGTGGCTAGAATTGAGTAATTAGGTGTAATTTTATTTTTCTTAACAGGATTTATTATAAGTCATTGGCGATATATTGATTCTCTGGTTAAAACTAGTTTATTTAGTAAATACTTTTTCTTTATAGACATGAAGGAGGGTACTATTGGTGATATGGAAATACTGGGTATAACAGAAAGTTTCCAAGTGAAACGACAAGTTCTTCTGAGTGCAGCTGAAGCAGCAGAGGTGATTTTACGTGTGGACAACATTATCAAAGCAGCACCAAGGTATTGTAGCACTTTGTAAAACATTTCTGAGAAAAAATTAACGTAGAAACAAAGGTAGCTAGCTGCGTATATTCAATAGTTGTAATTGATAGAAAGTATAGCAATTTTGCTTAGATAAAAGTATTATGTAAGTTACTTAAAATATGTAATCACAACTCTTAGATTTATGCCAGAAAAGCTTAGTGGGAGCAGAGTATGTTGACACAGGTTAGCACTCAGGATTGAAAGGGCACAAAAAGAGCCAGGCTTGGAAAGGTCGAGAACCAGAGAGCCTGGGGGTGGAGAGGCAGAGGTGTGTAGTAGTGAGAATTAACTTTTCTACTGTGAAGGGTTGGCTCCAAGTCATTTTCTGTCTTGGGTGTTCTTTTTCATATGAACAGTCTTAAGCACATAATGTGCAGTTAGTTACGTGTTCCTGTACCAGCAGCTTTTGTAAGATGTCAAATTCTTTAAAAACTCACACAAAAATGGTTAAATGGCCAGAAAATCTTAACTTTTGAGAATTCAGTTAATTTTAATTCTTAGTTCCCAAACCCATTTGGTAGTTAACAAAACCATTTATTTTATCTGTTAGTGGTGGTTCAGGGAATGGGGGTAGGGGGCGATGGCTTGGACCAGGAAATAGAAGTGAAGATAGTGAGAAGGATTGATAAAAGATATATATATATTTTGAAGGTAGAGCCAACAGGATTTGATTATGGGTTGCATAATAAGGTGTGAGAGGAAAAGGAATTGAGGATAATTCAAGTTTTTGTTAGAAATAATTTCTGTTATCTGAGATGGGAAAGGCTTTGGGAGGGAAGAAGGGGACTTCAGTTTGGGATAATTTGAGATGTCTGTTGATAATTGAGTTAGGTAATTGAGTCTGTAGTTGAGGAGAGAAGTTGGAGCTATAGTTATAAATTTAGGAGTTGTCAGCTTATATGTGGTATTTCAAGCCATTAGACTGATCGAGTGTCCAGAGCGTGAATGTAGCTAAAGAAGGAAAGTAGTTTTAGAGATCGAGCACTAGGGAATTTCATTTACAAGGGGAAGAGTCAGAACAACCAGCAAATGACACTGGTATGTAAAGTATGGATAATTATTAAAACTGGGCGGTGGTTACATGAAAATTAATGATACAATCTCAGCCTTTATATATATTTGAAATTTTCTCATAATATAAAATTTTAAAGATTGGAGATGTATGGAGTTGCCACTGAGGCCCCCGGGGAGGAAGAACCAAGGGAATATGTGTCCAAAAGCCAAATGGAGAAAGGATTTAGGAGGGAGGAGTTATCAGCTGCCAAAATTATGCATATAGGTCAAGTAAGATAAGGACTGAAAATTGACTTTAAAAATTGGATTTAATAATAAGCCATTGGTAATCATAACAGGCAGTTTTAGTGGAGTGGAGGTGGGGTAGGAAAAGAAGAATTGGAGAAAGTGGATGTTGAGAATGGGAACAGAAGTAGAGTATAGTAATTGGAGGGGATGTGGGTCTTTACTGTGAAAATTCAGTATATTTAAGTGGAGGAATTTCCTGGAGAGGGAATGATTGATGCAGAAGAGGGGAGCTGTTCTCTGTCTACGAGAGGGAATGGGAGAGAGAAGAGAACAAGGGCAGGAGTTAGTTTTAGGCAGTGGTACCTGGAGTTAACGTATAGTAACAGGAGGGAAGTAGGAATGCTACTAGGAAATTACACCTAAAATGGACTTAGTTACAGAGGATTTTTTTTGTGCAGAACCTTGCAGTACTCATTTCATTGGCTTGCTTCTATGAGTGGCCGCTATCCTAATACAGGAAACAGAAAATACTGATTTGGTTTGGAGAGAACAGATGAAATAGTATTTAACTCTACTGTGCTGTTGTGGAAAAAGGACTGGGCTGAAAAATCTAAAGATTGCCTGCTCCTGGTACTGGGAGGGGAGGATAGGGTAATGAAGAACACTCATATTTCGAAATGGAAAGTTGGTGAGGGAAGAAGTTGACATCAAGTTTTCTTGGAAGTAGTGCCACCAAAGATGGTTAGGTTAAATATAGTTAATGTTTTCTATTGTCTTTAAGCAGAATGGTGGCAAAAGAAAATTGAGTTCTGTAATTAAGATTTTCTGACTTGGGGTTAAGGTTACACAGCCACACTCACCCTCAGAAATTTTCACAATAATTCAGCACCCTCAGTCATATTTGAAATATACACTATGTAATACCTCACTTGATCTGGTAACACTGTTTCAGAGGTTTGTGTCTATTAAATATGTCAGAAATATATACTGGACTTCTTTACATACTAGTTAATAATGACCTCCAGAAGATTTGTTTTCCAGATCAGTCAGTGCCCTGTGAAAACTGCTTGATAACTTTTTCTATATTGACATCTTTTAGCATCCTTTAGTCATACTCCATAAGCTGTCGAGGTTGGAAGCGTTTCTCTCTATATGATCCCAGTGTGCTCTTTGGGTCTCCTCTTAATGCTTTTTCTGCTTCTCTTAACTGTTGTGCTTGCCTCTAGAAGCAGTGTTTCTCAAGCCCTATCTCCTTGAACAGGCATTAAGTAAAAAATTGCACTAGTACACCTACCATGCCCCCTTCCTGAGGGATTTACTGTGTGGTTACCTGAGAATAAAAGTTTAACATCTAAGATGCGAGAGGTGTTATTGGCATACTTGAGTGAGTTATTCAGCCCCATCACCAGCTTACCTACTGGCATTTGTTTTCTTCATTTAGAATAGTGATCCAGAGATTTCCATCTAGAGGCCCCAAAGCCTTGCCATTTTACAACTGTCTTTGAGTTAATTTAGTAAAATTTCCTAACATAATACTGAAAACATGAATTTACCATTTTCTGGAGAATACATATTTGTTAAGTAGGTTGTTTGGATGAGAAGTTGAGAACTGCTAAATAACTGCAGGCTTTCGTATTCCACAGATTTTGTAATGTCTCCTTCCTAATAAAATAATTGAAGGATGGTAGTTATGAGGTAGAAACATTTTGTTTTAGAGAATTGAGTTATGATAGTCTTAATGAAATTAGGATTCTAGCTGTTTTGTATTTAATATAAACCTTTGGTTACAATTGTGCTTTTAATTTTCACCATTAACTTTTTTAAATGTATGTTGTGTAATCCTTGCAGGAAACGTGTCCCTGATCACCACCCCTGTTAAGCATTCCTATATGCTGTTATGCTCTGGACCAGTTCATAACAAAGTTGTATTTGAAAGACTTCGACTTCTTAAAGAAGACTATGGAATTGAAGTTTGTCTGTGGTTCTTCTTAAGTTTGGACATTTAGCTGACCTTTTATTTTAACATGGGTCTAATTTATTTGGTGTTCCTTTTCCATAAAAATCAGTTGATAGAAAAGTTTATTTCTCATACTGTTTATCAAAATAAAAATTTGAACAATTCCTTAGTTCTTACTGTCTAAGTGATCTTTGCCCTGTTGTAACTCTACTAAATGGGAATGAATGATTTTACTTTCAGTAGAGTTGTTCCAGTTTAGTGATTGACCTTATACATTTATGAAACAATCATCTTGATTAATATAAGTTCAAGTCTAATGCGATAAACAACACTAATCTTTTGGTTCTCAATTATACATAACATTTATTTACTAACCATTTATTTTTATTTAGTGAAAGTACCATAGTCTTTAGTACTCATTTAATTCTGTATAGTCTTAAATACTGTCTGTCTTATGAAAAACCGATGGTGGTTTCTGTTACTTTAAATTTGAAAGAGTCATTTTATTTTATTTATTTTTTGAAAGAGTCATTTTAAATGTTGTTTGTTGCAAACTTCTTTAAGTACCTCTGATGCTTTATAGGGTAATGTTCTCTTAACATGGTTATGGTTAGACGTAAGCATTTTGTTGCTTGTTGCTAGGGTTTTTTGTTTGTATTTTTGTTTTTGACAGATGGATTCTAGAGAGAATGGAAACGGGTGTAAGTATGTATTGAGTTTAATGGTGAATTTAGATTTGGAGGTTATTTATACATCACGATACAGCAGAACATGCAAGAAATAAAATGAGAAAGACCCACACGAGGTTTTACTGGTATCTTGTAGCTAGCATCATGGAAAGACATTTTATTCCAGAGAGGAGCAAAAGGGTTTTCAAAGAAACTAATAAACCAACATTTTTTTGTTTTCTTTTTATCTAAAAGTTTGTCTCAACATTTTAAGACTACTTTATAGAAGCTATTAAAACTGAAAAAAAAAAGGTTCTTTGTTGCAATACTAGTTTATGTCTTGCAACATTCACAAAGGAGAAATTTCCTGAAATCATTAAAGAGAATTATACTTTTTTTTTTTTCCACTTAGAAACAAAATACTTTATCATACATGATTATATTTGTTTTCATCCCATAACTTAAGTGGACCAGGTGAGCATGTCATTACCAAGAAAACCTGTAGAGGTTTCAGTGGGAGGAGTGAGTTAAAACATTTATCCTGTGGGACCAGATATCCTGGAGTAGGATTTTAATCTAAAAGTGTACTTGGGCATTTTCTCCAAAGATCTTAAGGCTACACCATTAAAGTTCATTTAAAAAGAAGACACATGGGACCTTATTTGTTATATCCAACAATATTCTTTGAATTCAAATCCTTTCAAACCCTGACAGATCGTTGTTATAGCCTTAGAATGTTCCAAGTTAAATTTTAAAATCTTTCCAGTTCCAGGGGTGAGAGTTCCATGTAGACCCCTCTAATTCCTCTAATTTAGAGTGGAGTTTCTGTTAACTTGTAAACAGCAAATATGGAAGCAGTGGTCTTTATTTTCACCAGACTTTGTGATACAGAAATAGATTTGGAATATACATTAATAGTTACATAAAAATTGTCTAGATGTTCAGGATTTTAAAATCCTAGTAGTCTCCAGTTTTTCTGTTTTTTGAAGGAGAATATGTGTGCTGGTTATTTTTTTAACTCTCAAGCCAGGATCCATTCTTTGCTTCACAATTCCCTGTTTGCTGGTTTACTGTGGTTTAACTTAGGAGGCAGGATATGGGGAGAGGGAATCAATATGTTCTTATTTTTGCTCTTTGTAAGTGGCTACATTCCTGTGAGACCTACCACTACTATTTTGCTGGGCAGCCCCTCTTCTCATGGCTCTCTGTTCTTAGTGGATAACATTTCTGTTTCCTGTTCATTCAGCCATATGGTTGGTGAGAGCTGCTACTGTTGGCTCTTGACTGTGTGCGTCAGTATTACCACCTCAGTATCAGTCCCCTAGCCCCCTTAATCCTTTCTGCTAATAGTCCCTTTGTTAAGGTTTCTTCATGTAAACCATATTGGATGAATGCATTTTCTTGCCAGGACTCTAACCCCTAACTGATAAAAGTCAACAGAATAGTCTGTACAGAATCTTTTTCTAAAGTCTGCCTTGTCTTGTACCTACTCTGGTGTATTAGAACATCTGTAGAACTGAAGTGTAAAGAGGACTTAACCTTACTGTAGAACGTTTCAGATTCTCAGTAAGGAGAATAAGGCAAATTCGATTTCAGATTCCTCATTTTTAAATTATAAGTAGTGCACAACACTTTTTTTAAAAGGGGTATTGAAAAAGTTATATGAATTAACTCACACAAGACCCTGAGGATAGTACCTGACCTACAGTAGTGTCCCCTGCCCGTGGGCTGGGTGCATAATAAAATCTCTAAAATTCAGGTGACTGGGTAGAGTAGTAGGCATCGGGGATTCAAAGATATCACCTGTTTTCTGTTCCCCAGAAGTGGATAGTCCAGAAGGGAAAAACATTTTTTTAAATATTCTTTCTATGGTAGTGAAATTACAAGGTATATGCATTTTTTAAAAATAATGACAAAGCATATAGCAGATACACACCCATGTCTTCAGTCTCATGCCTCCTGCCCCTTATGACACATTGGTTTAGTGCCAAGGAATAGTCTTATGTTTTCAAGTACAACAGTTCCTCAAGTAACGTTTCTTTTCTTTAAACATTGTTTCATTATAACTGATGAGATGCTGTAGGAACTTCTGTTTATATTAATTGACCTATGGTAAAATTGGTTTCGTTAACGTTTCATTTAAAGTACAACCTATTGACATTAAGTGAAGACTCACTGCACTTGATGATTTTGCCAATTCTAGAATAACAGGGAAAGGACAGTATATTCATTTAGAAATTTAAAAATGAATCCTTGGTAATCATGTCTGTGTTTTCTTAGGTAAGCCAGAGAGAAGCATTTGACCACATTGCACGTATATTTCTTATATTCAAGACTATAGATACTGTTGCTGAAAATTTTGTTGAAAGAGAAAAAGCCCTTATTCTATTGCCATTTATGTTTTTTTTTTCTTCCAAGAATTATACTGATTATAGGGTAAATATAAGTATTGTGCTGTATGGTATAACAATAAAAGAACATGGTATGTAAACATTAGCTGTCACCTGTCAGCCACTATTCTATGCACTTTATGCACAGTAATTTCTTTAATCCTTATAGTGCCCTGAGAGATACTTACCATTTTAAGATGAGAAAACTGAGATGCACAGATGGTAACTGACCAGTAAATGATAAAGCTGGGATTTGAACTTCGGTAGTTTGGAGGCCATTCTCTTAACCATTATATCACAGTGCCTCCAGATAACTGTGTATGATATGTACTTTTAGTTAAAATTTGAGCCTAGTTGATTTTAAGGGCACAAGCCCACTTTTTAAGTGTGAAATTACAGTGATGTGCATTTTAGGATAGAAAAACTTAGTTTATTTCCATAGAGTTCATTAGTTAAAGATTTTAGTTGGCATTTGTGTTAATGGAAGCTAAAATTCTATACAAACTTCTGGCAGAGATTTTCCTCGATGCATACCACTTTGGGTTTCAGGACTTTTAAAATCATTTGTACTTCAACATTGCCCCCTTTTTTAACTTTCTAATCATGTTAGAATTTCAAGAAAACATCAGGGGTAAAGGAAATGTAAACATGCATTTACAGAGTTACTTCATAAAATGGATTAAAAAACTCTATAGTGAAAACATTTTTGGACAGTAAAAGGTGAATTTTTAATCGTTTGGGAAATGCGTGCTTATTATGTATTGATTATTTCAGAAGAAAACAGATTGATTATGCCAAAATAGTTTATGACATTTGATTTAGACCAGTTAGCTTATTAGAACTCTGTATGGATAGATCACATGGCTTCACTTTGTTTTATGGCTATAACCATTAATCTTGGGAGAGGTAAGACAGGTTCAGAAGAAAGTCATAGCCATAATAAGGCTGGCTGTAGATACAGGTCAGAAGGCAGTTCTGTTAGCAGAAGGTTTCTAGCATCAACTGAGGATGGTTTAGTTTTAATCATTAGGAATGAGAAAATAGACTCTAAATCATAGCTGTCTCAGAAATGTAGACTCATTACTCAAGTTAAATGTTTGACCAACTATTAACATTTAATGGTTAAAGAGACCCTTTGGCAGTCTAATTTATGGTTTGCAGATACTCTGCAGACTGGGAGGTGATGATGAGATTTCCTCTGGCTTAGCGAGAAATATTTGTGGTAGGAAGACACTTGAAAATAGCCTGCTGTGTCGGAATTTTAGAACCAAACTTTGCTGGGTTAAGATGCTTTTTTATGGCAAAAGTATGTTTTAAAAGCTAACAAGTTCTAGTTAAGATGACACTTTGTGTCTATTGCTGAAAACATTCAAGAATATGAAGGATTGTGTTATTAAATCAACCACTGACAGCACTTTCTTTAAAGTCAGTGTATTCATGGGAAAAAGAAATGGTCACAATTTACATACTTCAAAAAAAAAAAGTGGCTGAAATATCTAGCTTTATACACTAGCCATCAAAAGACCCTATCTACAAAAATCAAAACCAATCAGAACAAAAGCAGAGATATTGAGGCTAAAGAGGCAGAAGCTTTTTATGTACACCACAACCTGCAATTCAAATTTCCAAATGCTTGTTTCAAGTGATTAAATTTACCACCTACTACCATTAACCTGGTATGATTCTGAACATGTGGTTTCCCTCATGGAAGGGGATTCCATTCTGCTCAAGTCCATTAATGTGAATAAACAGAAGGGCTCTGCTCCGTGGAAGCAACCAGGGTTGCAGCTAGGCTTACTTTTAACGAGACCACATTGCCAAAGAGGTTCTGCTCTCTAGGTGACTTCTAGTGTTGTCAGTGAGGGTAAACAATTGAGAGCAGACCTTGGGTCAAACCTCTTAGGGAAAATGAGCTAAGTCAGCACAAACTAGTCATGTTTAAAGTGGCAGCAAGGCTCCACCAGGAGACATTCTCCATCAGCGATCATCTCAGCATTCGTTAGAAAAAGCTTCATCTTGTGCTTTTGTAACAAAGTCTGAGTCTGACAGTAATTAGGTAGAAAGTGTCCTGAATTAGTAATGTTTTCATACCGTTTATGGTCACTCGTAGTAGAAAATATATCCTGTAAAAGGCTGGAGACAGGCCATCTGAACTTTTAGGTGAGTTCTATAACAAATAAGGTACCTTAATTTGAGGAGCTCATGAGCATCATGACCCGCCACTTTTTACTCTTCAGTATTTAGAAATACCTTCTTGGAGAGGCTGATTTTCTGGCAAAGAGTTGTCATGCTACTTATAATCACACAACTTCCCTTTGGGGGAGATGCTATTTGCCAGAAATTTTTTCTTCTTGGTGTGATTGAGGAATTTTATCTGACTCCATCAGCCCCCACACAGAGATACCCCAGAGCAATCTTTGTCACTTTAGTCAAGAGGTCTCCAGAAAATGCTGGAGTTGGGTTCTTGGCATCGACCTACCACTGAAGCCTCTCAGGAATTGGATGGAGGAAGTGGAGGAGGCAGGGCTGGTGCCTGTGCCTCCTGGCTTTCTTCCTTGACCAAAGCATAGCGCCTGGCTTTTCTAGGGTCAGGTTCTGGTGTCTCCTCTGCCCATCTTCCCACACGGCGCACGCCTTTGGCCACCTTGGGTGCATTCCTGCAAGGATTGTGGTCGTAGATAACCACCTTCAGGCTTGACAGGTGGGCCAGGCTGGGGAAGTAGTGGATATTGTTCCGGTCTACATCGATCACCTCCAGGAAGGGCATGTGAAGCAGCACGGGGGGGAAGTCTGTCAGCAGGTTACCCGAGAGCCAGATGGTCCTCAGCTCCTGGAGGCGTCGCAGCTGGCCTGGCAGCAGACGCAGGGCATTGGAACCAGCATGCAGAGTCTTAAGGAGACTGAGCTCACAGACCACATCTGGCAGCTGAGTGAGGCAGTTGGCCTCAACCCACAGGGTCCGGAGATTCTGGAGCAGGCTCAGTTCATTGGGGAGATCACAGAGTTTGTTGTTGCCCAGGTAGAGAATGCAGAGCTGTTTCAAAGTACATACCACCTGAGGCAGAGCCTTGAAGTTATTGAAATCCAAGGCCAGAATCTGTAGATTCTGCAGCTGCCCCAGCTCCAGAGGCAGGCTGTTGAGGTGGTTGTCACTCAGGTAGAGCTTGACCAGCTCCCGGAAGGAGCACACGTGCACGGGGAAGCGGCGTAACTGGTTCCCACTCAGATCCACCATCTTGTCCAGCGGCATCTCCCGAAGGTCTCCAACCACAAAGTTCTGGCAGCGATCAGCAGGAATGAAGGCCACGAGGGCCCTGATGGTGTTCCCCATGCGGAGGCTGGAGGCATGGTGAGCCCCAGCCACCAACTCACAGAGCTGCTGCCGACTGCTCTGAGGCTTATTCTCCCCTCTCATTATAACCTGGAGAAGGCGTGACAAAAGGCAGTCACTTCAACAGAGAAAAGTGCTTCTGATAGCAACTTGAGTGTTAGGTGACAGGTCCAATAGACAGGCAGGGCACAGAAGGCCAGGTTTGACTCACACTCGCTTTCATTCCCCTAAGCCCCAATACCCTTCATCTGCATTTTTTTTACTTGTTTGTTTCTAACTGAAAATAGCTTAATTATTTTTTTAATGATAAAACATTGAGATACTACATAAAGGTGTAAAAGAAGAAAGTGAAAACAACCATAGTCATACTACCCAAGGATGAATTCTGTAAACATTTTAATATATGTCCTCCAACCTTTTCGCTACAAGTAATCGATTTGTTTTTAACAATTTTTTTACACTGTTTTAGGTGTCTCATATTTTATCATAACATACATATATATTTTTAAGTTTGCAGGTATCTACGTAATTATTTCAAGCACCTACATAGTATTCCTTATTTGTTTGAATCATAATTTAAATGGGTCTTTATTGTTGGGTGTCTAGGTTGCTTACAGTGTGTCACTATTATAAATATCTTTGTACACAAAATGTAAGTAGTAATTCACTAATTTCTGTAGGAAAGATCCTTACAAGTGTTCCTGGGTCAAAGATATGCATCCTTTCAAGGCTTTTCATTGATAGTGTCTCCTCCCCAACAAGACTGAACCAGTGTATATACTCTACAGATGTCCATTTTCTGATTCATTTTTATGAGGTAATGGTTTTCCGCACTTTAAAAATTTGCCTTCAGCAAAAGACATGTATAAAAGCAGAAAAAAGAGAGGAGGAAAGCCAGTATCCTAAAGCTTAAGTAAATGATGATATATTCCTACGGTGCCTCTGTGGCAGATGTAGTTAACGGACCATCAGAGGTTTGTGCTTCCTTGCCATAATGTTGGGTTGTAGGTACCAGCGGTCCAACTGGGACATTTCCTGGTACCGGTCTAGGGCAGGGAGTCTAATTCTGGCCAGTGGAATTTGAGCAGAAGTGATATATGTCATGTCTAGGCCGGGCTCATTTAAAACAAACCACACCTTTCTCCGCTCTCTTTTCCCAACTGCTAGCTGGATATCAACCCCCAGAGTGACCTTAGAAGCCACCAAGAATGTGGAAGTCACATGTGGAAGTTGGCAGGGCCTTGGTCATCCTGGATCCCTGCGTAAGTGCTAGAACCAGAACACCTCTGGCCTCCCAATACGCACACTCCCTACCACCAGCTGGATTTAGGTGAATGAGAAATAAACTTCGATTATGTTAAGCATCCAGACCTGGTGGCTTATCTATTACATTATATTAATGAATAGAGCAGTTGTTAAAAATAGGTAAAACTACATTTATTGATATGCAAAAATATTCAGAATAAATAGAGAAAAAAGCATGTTTCAGAACAGTTTTTTATAATCCCATCTGAGAAAAAATATGCATCTGTTCCTGTGCATAAAAGTATCTAAGAAATAACAGTGATTTCCCTGGGGAATCTGTCTGAAACTTTGGGGATTAAGAGGAATGCTGACTTTTCTATTTGCACCCTCTTGTAGCTTGATTTTTTTTTAAGCTATTGACATAAATTCCTTTCAAATTTAAAATCTCGAGTCCAGAAGAAACAATCCATCAGCCTACCTACTCTCTGGATAAAGTGTCCACGTTTGGAGGGGAGGCTTGGCACACACTTTAGTGTCCTCCAGTGCCTTTACTGAACAGAGCAATAGAAGAGTGTTTCATGTGAATGGCCATCCTACAGAGCTATTTCGTGATGCAGCAATCACTCAGTCTTTCCACTCAGTCATGACTGAAGCCAGTGTCCTTGGACTTTCTAGATGCTGAATGTCAAGGGCTATTATCTTGGGTCCTCTCCTTGCTTTGCTGATTTGTACTATAATAACTAGTCTCTCAACAGGTACTGTGCTTTGCCTCTATATTTAGCGTGGCCACTGATGACCACAAATGGTCATGAAGCAGCTGTCCCAATGTCATCCCTAGAAATGATAATGATGACAATGATTGCTACTCGTTATTATTTATAACTAATCTGTTAAATACTAAGCACTGTGCCAGAAGCTTTACATGTCCTATTTCTTCTCATAATGCCTGCCAGATAAATATTTTTTTAATTTCCAATTTTCAGATGAGAAAATGGGCTCGGAGAGGTTTAATAATAACATCAAGTATTTATTGAGCACCCATTATGTTCTAGATGCAGGGGATCTGGTGGCTAAGACAGATAGGACGCTGATCTTACAAAGTGCACAATTCTGTCAACGTGTGTGTGTGGTGGGTGCTCTTCCTGGAATTAGGTCACACTAGTTGACAAACTTTGCCCTCACACGCTGAGCTTCCTCTCAGCATTTTGATGCCAGCTCCTAAACATGAGAAAGTGGCTAAGGATAACCAAAGAGTAGAGAAGGCCTTTTTCATAGAAGATGGAGATTGTGGCAGGTTTCCAAAGGGTTCCGCGCTCACATTCCCCCCATCCCATGTTCATGGCTCATAGGGTTGGGATTTTGAGGCTTCAGAAAAAGAGTGCTGACCTCTTCATCTCTGCTCTTCATCTCCATCATGCCCTCACTGACCCCCACTCTACTCCTCTCCCACTTGTCAGCTGCGGTCTTCCTCCTAGAGCCATGTGAAGCATTGTCACTCCTCACCTCTAACCCTGGCAGGGGCTTCTAATTCCTGTAGAATGAAGCCCAGAATCCTTCATGAGGCTGACAGGACCCTCTAGCATCTGGCCGCTGCCCATTTCTCCATCTCTACTCTCCTCTTTCTCCTCCTCTTGGTCCTGCTGGTTCACCGAATGTGCCAACCTTCCTCCTCATCGGGGCTTTCCCACGGCAGCCCCTCCACCTGGAATGCTCTCCCCATCCATCAGCCTCTCTTCACTCGTACTAGTTATTGCTGTCCCACTTTACATGTCATTCATTTTCTGACCTCTCAGACTGGGTTAGCGATTTTATAATGTGCGATCAGACCTCTCTAAATGTTTGTTGATTGCCGATCTTCCCCACTGGACTGTCGTCTCCACCAGGCCAGAGGTCTGCCGGGATACTCTCCCATTTGTGTCTGTCCATCTCTACCTCAGTGCCTGGCACCTGGTAGACGCTCAGCAAGCAGAAATAAAGGAGCTGATGCTAATTGGTTATTGAAGCGGGCATTGATTTGCACACATAAATTTTTTTAAATACTTAAAGACAGCACTAAATATAGGAAAGAACAGATTTAACTTATTATCCCCTGTCAGTATTGCTACAGATAGTACCTTGAGTAAAAACCTTGAGTTTTATATATATGACTATATTATATTTATAATGTATATATAATATATAAATTTATATTTTATAATATATATGTAGCTTCACATTATAAAAATAAGGATTTCATTGGGAAAAGGGGAGTAGGTTGATAGTTTCAGATAGAGAATAACCAACAATAATGAAGTCACTTTTCTGGGTGGCATTTCAATCATAAAGTTTTCTTTCCCCCTAAATAACAAATACTTCTAAAACCATAGTCATAAAGTTTATACATTTGGGAGTAAGTCCAAGGTTAGGCCCAGGGATAGTCTTTTGTTTTTCTATCACCTCCAGCACCATTAGTAGTTAAAGATCTTCTGACATTTATATCACCTAGTGTCATGGTAAATACAATTGTTCTGGGAAATACCTTTTTTTTACTGAGTCTCAAGTCCTAGACTCCAACTGCTGGTGGCCAGTGCTAAAGTCTTTCCCCTCAGCTCTGAACCGTTCCCTTGAAGCAGACAGTGTCTCTGTGTGTGCATGTGTGAGTGGTCCCCTGAAAACCTTTTCAGGTCAGTTCTTCATCTTGGAGCCTCAACTCAATGCTGTTTCCCAGATGACCCTCTTTAAGCGAGGCTACTTCCTTCCACTTCCCAGTTTCTCTCCATGTTAGCTCTTTCCACAATTCATGATTGTCTGATTTATTTCTTTGCTCTCTTACTCCCCTGTTGGACTGTAAACCCCCTGAGGCCAGGGATTATGCAAATCTTGTTCACTGCTGTATTCTTACCACTAATGACACTATCTCAAACAAAAAGGGCATTAATTTATTCAGATAAGTGGTGAACCATGGGCAAAATTCGCTGCTCCCCTGGAGCATTTGAATGAATGAATGAATGAATGAATTATTGAATTAAATTATTGAATTAATGAATTAAATATGACTGTATTACTCTCAGTTTGAAAATGTAAACTCAAATTGCTGGTGGCTAATGACAATATATATTTGTGAGTAAATAGATTTTTTTTTCCTACCATTGATCATCATTGAGGTAAGAGAGTGGTTCTGAGACTCAGCATATACATACATATATATATATATATATATATATATATATATATATATATATATATGTATATGTGTGTGTGTGTGTATGTATATATATATACACACAGAACCCCAAAAAGAACTCACATTTTCTGGTGACTTCTAGGATAAACCAATTTTGTACTTTCCTGAGCACAATGCCAGGGTGGCAGCTGAGGATTTCCCCTGAGATTTCAGCCTGTTCTGTGGACCTGTCTAAAGCTGGTGCCAGAGAAGTCTCCCCAAACATTCTGAAGTTAATTAGATTCTCTTTCAGTGTTAAACTGCTGGAATCTGTTCAGTAGCAACTGCTGAGACGAGACAATTATTCTGAGAAGAGGTAGCTTCAAAAGTGAGCAGTGAAATGAAACACGAACCCTGAAGGAGTTCCATCACTCACACACAGGATAGAGAGCTGGGGAGGAAATGAACTGAAGTGGGGAAAGCAGTCTTTTCATAGTCTGAGTGGGAGGGAAAGAAACCAAGTTCAGGAAAAGGCCTTGAAGAGATTCTGCCTCACAATCTCTAGGAACCAGCAATCAGGGAATATCCTTTCTAAAACAGTTTCTTGATGGCCTGGATAATAGGCTTTGTCCATGATTACAGCCGAAGGCCATTTCAATGACCATCTGCTCCCTACCTTACGGGGAATGGGATTTGCAATCAGAAGGAACACAAATTAGTACTGCTTGCTTCACTGAATGTTTCATGGCTATGTCAGGTTTAATGCAACCCTGTAAGTAAATAGGTCCTTCCAATTTATCAGTCTTTATCAGTCGTTCTTAATCTTCCTGCCCTCTAGGAGATAGTTGGCAATGTCGGGAGAGTCTTCCGGTTGTCATACTGAGAGTGCTGCTGGCATCTAGTGGATAGGGCCCCAGTGCTGCTATCTTTCTACAATGACCGGACAGACCCCACAACTAGCTGTCTGGTCCAAAATGTCAATGGTGCCAAGGCTGAGAAACACCGGGCTACCGCGACGCCAGCCAGCCCTCTCTCAGGGAAAGGCAACGCTGTAATCCTGAAGTGGCTGTGACAACTAGTGTTTTGTCTTCTTGTCTGGAATACATTTTTTTCAGTTGTAGGAAAATATTTCTGTCAACTTCACAAAGTGGGGTAGTATAGTATAGAAATACCTCATATTTTACTATACTTTCAGGAATTTGCTTTGGTATTCTTGATATTCCCGGATCTTCTGGATAGTGAGTAAAGAGTTGATAATGTGAATGCAGCTTTGAGTCTGCACCTGTGTAACTTGAACTGATTATAAGCCTTCTAAAGGACTCATGGAGTCTCTTGTAAATTGTCAGGATTTTTTTTTTTTTTTTTTTTTTTGCTGTGGTTGAGAAGGAGCAGAGGGTGGGTAGATCTTATAATGCATTCTCCACTAGAAACAACGCTATAAATAATGGTTTCTCAGGTTAATCTACATGAGTTGGTGTGACCCACAGAACAACAAAAGTACCATGACAATACAGTGACTGCAGACTTACTGACCGCTGTGTGTAAGATGGTTTCTATGAGATAACAAACTCTGAGCTGCAACCAAGCATCAGGTGTAGTAGCTAGAGATGAGTTTAGAGGATAGTAGAAGCTACTAAACTCTCTGGCCTCTGGGAGCTGGGCATATTGCTGCCTTGATGCAACCAAGGTGCTATCAGGAAGGAAAAAAGAAAGGCTAAGTAGAAAACCAGCAGTGTCTGTCATGGGAACATCTTGTGTATGCAGGCTGGCAGTTAGGTGGACCTGGAGAAGAATTTTAGTTCTGCCATTTTCTGTCTGTATGGCCTTAGAGAGGTGGCTGAACTTCTTAAAAAACCTTTCTACATTCATCAAATGAGGATAATAGCAATGTCATGGACAGGATTAAATGACAGTAAATATCCAGAACATTGTAGAAGCTTAACAAATGTTAACTTTGTCCCCTCCTCCCGCAAACTTTCTCTCTTATCAAGATTTGGCTTGGTACCACCTCACATCTTTAAGGAATGTCAATATTTGCCAGCTCCAGCCACATTACTAAAATTGCTGCCAACTTAGAATCTACTGGAATTGATGGAGCAATCTCACAAGTTTGGGAACTAATGAGCCATCAAAAAGCCTGGTGAGTGATGAGCAGCCACTAAACAAGGACAGGTCCTCATGGCATAAAGAGGTTAGGGAACCTTGGCACAGCCAGAGGCTGTGACATCACCTCTTCTTGACTGTTGCCTCTCATGCCCCCACCCACTGCTGAACTGACTTTGGAATGAGATAAATTGAAACAGGGGATGGGACTGACACCACATGCCTCTCTATCTTGTCAGGATTTCTTCGATCTGAGTTAAGTCCAGCAGGCATCATCCTGGAGAAACAGGGACCCTGGAGTTCATAAAAGACCACCAGCTGCAAGTTTTTGCTCATAGATGTCTGTGATGCTCCCCTTAGGAAGTATATTTATGTGAGAGGGTGACAAAAGATGTGATTATGTGAATAGATTGGAGATGTGAGGACGTCTGGCTCTGAAAGGCCACCAACCCACCTGGGCTCCCCAGAGGTCCAGGATGAGCTGCGATTTTCTCTTGTTGGACAATTGTTCCCATTTACTTTCGGAAGGAGTGGCATTGTTTCCATAATGCCCTTTCTTAGGTGTCTTTTGAATAGGAGGACTCAGTTTGAACACTTAGTTGAATCCTGCCCAGATCGAGTCATATTGATGGGGTGGGGGTAGTATTGTGGGCAGGTTCCCAGACGTGGACTCTCAAGATCTGTGTTTGAATTTCTCTAATTGCACTGTGACCTTGGGCCAGTTTTTTTTTTTTTTTTTTTTTTAACTTCTCATGCTTGCCTTTTCCTCATCTGGAGACAAGAGGGTTGGACCCGGTGGTCCCTAGAGTTCCCGTCAAGCTTGGCAGTAGAGACCTCCCACTGCATGACTTGGGTGTAACTAAACATGTTGTGTCACAGCTGCGAATGTATGTTAGGTGTGGGGCAAATGGGGGGGGGCGTGCTTAAGAAAAACATTGTTTTTGTTTTATTTTAAGTTCTGGAACACTAAATTGGCATGCACCTTGACCCAGCCTTCCTTTTGTGTATCCCCTTTAAGAAATCTAGAATGGCCAGCATGACAAATGGAAAGACAATGCATGGGCTTTGGAGTGAGAAAAGTTTGAGTTTGCATATCAGCTCTGCCATTCACCAGGGTAAGTTAAACAACTTCTCTGAGCCTCAGATCACTTACCTGCAAAATGACAGTAACACCCACCGCCGGGGGTTGTCTGGAGGTCAATAAGATAATGTGCTTCATGTATCTTGCACACAGAAGGTACTTGGAAAATGATATTATTATCCTTTTGTTTTTAGTGTTATTATCAGCTAGTAGGCTAGGATGATTCCAGAGAGTCCTCAGGGATGCTCAAGTGAGTTGAGTCCCAGGCCAATTCTAGGGCTGTTTCTCTCAATTCCTGGGCCCTACCTGGCTTCCTGGTTTGGTGTTGGGAGGGCCTAATGCTGACTGGGCCAACTCTGTAGCCTTCGGGGTCACTACCCCAACTTCTCCTCCCACCAAAACATATTAAAACATAACTTAATCATGCGGTCTCCTGTGCAGATATTTGCTTTCTTACAACAAAAACGGCTTTCAGTGGACCTTGAATGGTATTCTTTGAAATGTTGTCAAGATGCTATTTTTTGAGCAGGACAATGTCTTATGTCCTTCTCCCAGGGCAGAAAGCAATATCACATGGGGTTCCCCCAGCTGGGGAATGATAAAACATTTTATAAATCCTTTAGTCAAAAGCTTTGGATGGAGGTCCACAAACCCACAAAAAATGAGCCGTAAGTCAGGCAAATGAGTGGAAGCGTCTTTCTGTTCACAGGCCGTGCCTTGGGACAGAGCTGGCTTGCTCCTTTGTCAAAAGCAGAGCCTGGAAAGAATGCCTTTCTCTAAAAATAGGACAGTTAGAGGCATAGCTGTAGCAGCAGATAGTCTGCCCAGCGGCTTTGGGACAGGCCAGCTGATAAAGCCTTTTGCTCCGGTTGCCCCAGATTACTCACAGCTGTTTTCCAGACCAAAGGACCCTGGGGATGCTGGCCTCACGCCACATGTCAAGTGGTTTTCATCAAACACTACACGTGAGGCAGGAGTTGGCTTAAGCAGCCTCGAAACCTTGCCTGGCCTCTAGAAAGGATTAGGAAGGGCTGGAAACCTGAACCGTAAACACATTCCCAGCCCCAGCAACCTCCGTGTATCGCTTTACATGTACGTATTTTTTTTTTTCAGTATCTATCAAAAGTTGGATTTTTCTTTCCATTAGAATTTGGGGGCTAGTATAGCATAGTGGTTAAAGGGATGTGCCCTGGAGCCAAACTTCCTATATTTAAACCCTGTTTTTCTTTTCTTAATTAATAAACTTTATTTTTTTTAGAGCAGTTTTACATTCACAGAAAAATTGAGCAGAAAGTATAGAGAGTTCCCATATATCCCTGAACCTGAATTTATTTGCTATCAAAGTCCAACACTTAGCCCCTCGTGACACTGCCTCCTAACCTGTTCTCCCTGGCAGCCCACACCTTGGGTTTGGGAATTTAGATTTACAGGGTTATACTCTTTCCAAAGCATAAATAAGAAGCCAGGCCTGTGTGTTCGTATTAACTACACTTCAAACTGGACACATCAAAATGATTATGTGATGTTCAGGTTAATAGTTTTGTTCTTCTGATGGCTTGGTCAGTCTCTGGTCTTTGCATGTGCTGCTCTGCCCTTCCTCCACCTCATGTGGCCAGCTCCTGGACTTGACCTTCAGGTCCTGGCTTAGGCATTACTTTCTGCAATGACACTTCTCCATCAGGTGCCCCCCTTTGCTCTCTCAGCACCTTCAGGACTGTAGCCCTTATCATCTTTTATGGTAATTTTATGTCTGGCTTCTCTCCTAGGCTGAGCCCCATGAGTGCAGCTCACTCTTGTATGCCCAGCCCAAAGGACAGCACCTGGGACCTAATGTGAGCTTAAAAATATTAGAGGAACAAATGACTGAATGATGGAGCATGAGAGGCTGGTGTTGATCTGCAAGGTTGGTGTGTTCTTCTTCCGGGCCCAGTACTATGTGGTTGTCAGCAATGGCACTCACCTCGGGAATTCACCAGGGTGTTTTATTCGGGATCCTGCAGCTTCTGGGACTCTTTTTCCTATGGCACCAGCAAGGCATGTGAGACGGAATGATGGGGATGGGGTAACACTGAGCAACCTCCTGGGCTCTAAAGCCCTTTCACCCAACTGACTCACGCTGCAAGCAGAGCATGAGCCCCAAATGGGCTTACTTCATTCTGTGGTCCCTTTTATTCATCACAGGAGTCCCAAAGTTATTTTCACATAATTCAGGAAATAAAGTGGTAGCTCCTGGTGCAACAGGAGGCTCCCAGAACACTGTTTTAGCCTGGTGGCTGGCAGAGTATTGCTTTAGGTTGAGTCTTTACGTAATTCGAGTATTACCCTTGGTATAGTCCTCCCTGTATTCTTGGGAAATGGCACAGGGAAGAGGGGAGAGGCAAAGAGGAGTGGGAGAGGACTCAGGCGGTCTCCTTGTTCCTTTGGCACTTGTATAGAACGAAAAGGATGAAGGAATTGGGGCATTCCAGATGAGTGACGAGTTTTTTATTTTTTATTTTTTTAAATGCCAGTTTATTTTTGTATACTATATACACATAATTTTTTTTACATTTTTTTTATTTATTTTCCCCTCCCTTCTTCCCCTTCCCTTCTAGTTACCACTGGTCCATTGTCCATGTCCACGAGTCTTTGTTTGTTTGGAGTGATGAGTTTTTTAGATGTGGTGTCCAGCTACCTGCAGCACAGATAGCTGCTCAACACCTTTCTTCACAAGTCGTCTAAATGAAGTTTTCTAGAACAACAGCCACCATTTGTTGAGCTCTTACTAGGTGCTCGATACTCAACTGAATGTTCATTTTCTTCTCCTAACAGCTCTGTATGAACAATTATTATACTCATTTTGCAGATGAGAAAACAGATCTCAGAGATTAAGTGGTCCCTGGGTCACAGAGCTGGTAAGTGGCAGAGTTGGGAGTCTGACTCCAGAGGCCACAGCCCCACAGGAACTGCATTGGTGGTGGGAGAATCTTAGTACTAAGGTAGAAAGACAGAGGCTTGTGGCAGGGGGAGGCATGGCGCACAAAAGTGAAACAGATTCTTGGTGAGGGCTGCCACATAGCAGGGTCCCTCTGGCAGTCAGAGAAAACCTTCCCAGGAATCCTAGGCCCTGTGGGTGGCTACCCTGGGGCTTTCCATGCTCTGAACCTCTGTGCTAACTTCTGTTGGAAGTGAGTCAGCCACACATTCCCAAATGTCCCCTCCTGGGACACCTGCCCTGAGGGCAGTGCACCAAACTGTCCCTGGGATATGTCCTGAGGTTTCAAGTCCACACTCAGTCTCCATAGCAACCCTGGCTTTCTGGGAAGCATAGTGGGGCAGGCTGGGATACTACAGAACTTCTGGCATGAAACTCTGGGTCAGACTCTTCCTGGATGTCCCAGCAAATACCTGTTGTTGCTTTGACTAAAAAATGTGGAGATTACATCTAAGAATAGAAAATTCTTAAAGGAAAAATGATCTTCCAGAATGTTCTTCAATGGTGAATTTATACTATACCTGTATTACAGTTATAAAAAAAAAAAAAAGAAGGAAAAAAGAAAAAAACAAGATCTGTTAAAATACAGTTGTTTTGATAATGAGTGAATTATTTTTCTTTCAGATTTTTCCAAGGGGTTTACTTTCATAATGGAAAATATATATATATATATATATATATATATATATATATATATATATATATTTATTTATTTATTTAAATTCCTCCTTTTCTTCCGATATGGCTTATGTCTACCTTGAGGAATTAGAATGGGATAGATGACCAGGAGGAGACAAGCCAATCTCTTCTTTGTGATTTCAAGGAAGTCACCTAACTGTTCTCATCAGTTTCCTTATTTGTAAAATGGGGGAAATAGTAGAACAGTAGGACTTCATAGGGTTAAAATGAGCATAAAATGGCTCATTTATCATAATATAAGTCTGGCTCATGATAGATGTTCACAGTTAAGTGCTGTCAGATCACTAACTAGCTGATGGTGTTACTCTCAGGAGCATCAGTGTTGTTGTGACCACCAGAGGGCACTCCTGACCCAGGGAGTCACATTGCGTGGGAGTCCAGGATTCCCATATGGTGCACCTGTCCTAGGTAGCCGGATGTGAGGGGAAAGCACAGAAATGCCCCTTCTTTGTTTGCTGACCTCTAAGTTTGCAGCCATGTGCCGAGAGAGAAATCAGCTTTAGAGTTAGAAGTGGCTGACTTTCCCTGGCAACAGTGGAAGCTGACCTCGTCCCTCCCGAGAAGGCACGATTAGTGCAGATCTTTCTCCTGGAGTGCCTGCAGGACAGCGGGGCAGGCCTTCTCCCCTCAGCGTGGGACGGGGATGGTGGGGATAGAGAAGGGCATGGTCAGCGAGCCTGAGGTCTCTGCTCACTAGGTGCGGGTGTGGGGGTGGGGAGAGGCCAATATTCTTTGTTCCACTGGTCACCGGCTCTGGCAGGCCCCATGGAAAGAGGGTCAGGTCCTGGACTAGCTGAATTCCTAGGCAAGTTCATGCAGCAATGTGGCTTCATTCCTTGTGAGTTGGTGACTCCACGATCTCTCTTTCCAGCCGTGACCTGTTCTTTAAGCCCTGGACTTGTCTGCATATTCAGTTGTCATATTTGATATGTCTAGTTGGATGCACTTTAACATACCCAAAATAAAACTGTCCCTTCTGACTGGTAACAACCACCACCAACACTGACTACTACTACAACTAGAACAAAACAGAAAATAAGCCTCCGCTCTCAAAATGTCACAGTTATTTAACAAATTCTCCAGTGCCAGACAGTGGACCAGTCTCTGGGATGCAGTGGTGAAAGAGTAGGCATGATCCCCTCATCACGGGGCTACATGAATAGAAGCCAAGTGTCTGTAACAAGGAAGCTGATTATGCTGTTCTACTGTGCACTGGTGAAACACACACACACACACACACACACACACACACACACACAAGGGGAGAATTATGCCTGCTTCTGAGCACATGTTTGAATAAGGCCACTGTGAGATTATGACACTCCTAGTAAAGAAAGATTAAGGTAATGGAGAGTGTCAAGATCATGAGATGTTTCTTGGTTTGGCAAGATTTGGTTTCAAGAAAAGACGTGTGTGTGTGTGTGTGTGTGTGTGTGTGTGTGTGTGTGTGTGTGTTGAGGGCTTATGTAGAAGCAGCATAATGGCATTTTTCAACTGTCTGAGGCTGGTCCTGAGTGTGGAGAAGGATTAACTAGGTGGGTGTAGACCCAGAGGCTGAAGGAGAACCAGTGGAATCTGGTTACGAGGAGGCAGCTTTTCGCTCAATGTGGAGTGTGATATTTCTGCTTGCAGTGGATCACCTTGGGAGGGGCAAATGGTCTTTCGCTGGAGGGTTTCTTGCTGGATGGATCTTGGTAGGGATAGTGTAGAGAGAGTTCTATCACACAATTGGTCACTGAACAAGGTGACACCAAAGTTTCCTTCCCACCATAAGTTTCTAGGCACTGGCAGATCGGTGACATGAAGAAGACTCAATGAGAATGCATTTACTGTAGCCAGCCTTGTACCAGTGTGCTCTCAGCAGCCTCCCAGATATGTTCCTTAGTGTACTGCCAATGAAGAGACTCTATGCCATAATGTTGCACTGATTAAAAAAGAGAGGACCAGCTGGATTTGAGGGGCCTCAAGATGTGGTGAGTCTGACGTTCCCTAGTTCCACTCCAACTGGTGTGTTAGACCTATTGAGGCAGCCTGGCCTTCTGTCCCATCCTGACCTGCCCCCCTCAGACTAACTAATGTCCCCAGGTGCTGAGCACACCTGGAAGGGCCTGTTGCATCACCTCCTTGATTTCAGATAACACACTCTTTATTGTAATGTTTTCCCTCCGAAAAAGACTCTTAGCTGCCAATTTCTTGGATTCTCTCTGGTAAACAACCTATTTGGAAGAGATTTTAAATGTTAACGAAAGTTTTAAGAAATAAAATATGCGTGACTGGGCTGTCCTCCATCTCAATCTGGTAACACCCTTGTATTATAGGCAGGTGTTTGGATCTTCTGTCCAGAATTTAAGGAGGAGGCAAGCCACCCATGCACTGGGGTTATTAAGTGGACCTGGGAGATTATGTGCCCGTCCCCACATTTTTGCCTTTCCCCTTTCCTCCTACTCCACCCCATGCTTCTTTCTTTTATTTTCCCCTCTATAATCTTAGACCCAGGGACATATGACGCCTGTCTCCAACTCCCTCCATGCTTTGGAGCTCCTTGAGTTTCTTGAGTTCAGGTCCCTCCCAGGTGCTTGAACTGGTGGCGGCTGGTGATGTCGTCCTGGCAGCAGGTCCGGAGGCTTATAGGGTTGTCCGTCAGTCTGTCAGGCCCTGATTCCAGGAGGGACCTGTGTGGCGAGTGGATCACTCCTGGAAGCCAGTGTAGGTTTTTATTTTTTCCCTTCTTCTTTTGTTTTGCATGAGATCAGGCCTCCAGAAAGGACATGCAGATTTGGGGTGACTCACACTGTTTACATAGATAGGGGCCCCACACATCCAGGGCATGGCCCTGATTACCATCCAGACCTGCCTATGTCCCAAATCTCCAACCCCAGAGGAAATTTCAAGTGCATCAGAGAACATCTCTGACTCTCAGTTTTAGATGGTTTAAACTGGAGAGTCTGATCTGAGGATTTTCAAGCTCAACATGCTGAAATGCTGTCATCTGGAGGCAAGCTGGGCTGGGTCATTTGAGAAATCCCCCCACTTTTGTCCCCCTTTTTGGCCTTTGCTTCTGCAAGTGGAGTTTGCTTACCTACTGTTTTATCAACTTGGTCTAAGGCAGGGTATTTAAGAAATTACCACACTTAGCTCTTTGACCTAGCAAGTCATTTTTATAAATTTCAGGGAAGTAACATTAAACATTTGAGCATAATTTTTGCTCAAAAGTCAGGCCCATCTCATTAACTAATAATAAAGATAGTGAACAATTAGTTCTAACTTTGCATCAGAGAGTGTTAATTGCTTTACATAACTATTTCACTTAATTTTTAGAACAACCTGATAAAGAAGGTACTGGCATTCACAGATTTTATTGTTGATAAAATTGAGGCTAAGGCCCATCAGGTAACTTGCCCTAGGCCACACAGCTAGGACGCGTCTGAGCCCAGATAGGACCCAGTGCCCTGGTTCTCAATCACCATACATTTAATAACGTGGTGGTATAATAATGACAGCAAACATTAAGTGCTTACTATATGACAGGCACCGCACTATGAGCTTTGTATGTATTAACCCATTTAATACTCACACTAATAGGTATTACTATTATCCCCATTTTATCTGTGAGGAAACCAAGTCACAGAAGGTTAAGTCACTTTTCACAAGCAGTGATAGAGCCAGTGTTGGAACGAACGATCTGATTCTAAAAGTTCACATTTTTACCCTTTATGTTCAGAAACTTCTCTTCTTGAGAAAGGTTGATTAGGCCATGTTTGAAGTTTGGTTTTATGAGTCGGATGTAAAATAAAAACAAGAGTTCACCCTGCCTTCTGCATCTCTGGTGTACGGTGGACTAGACAAGACTGTTGATTTGTCTTATATCATCGTTGCCACTGACCAACAGAAATACACGCTGTCTGCTGAAAACTACATCGGAAAGGTGTATTCCCGGTTCCCAGCTGGCGTTGTGTCGTGGATGCAGGGTGGCATGATGCCTGTGCGATCTCCATCTGCTCTCGATTCCAGGGGGGACAGGATTGTGTGTATCAGCGGTTTCTAGTTCTAGATGTCACCACATGCTTTGGACAGCTCTGCATCTTAGGAGCTGTGTTTATAGCCAAATTTTACTGTGTGTTTGATGGAGTAACAACAGAGTGGGGTTTGCAAAAGCTGTGCATGGAGGTGTCATCGATCTCACAGATGCTGGTGGGACAGAGGAGAGAGAGAGTCATTTCTTATCAGATGTTGGGCTTCCTACTCTTTGTGCTCCAACCCCTCAGGGTTCCTCCCCCAGGCTGTCTGAGTGTCCCTTGAAGTACATTCTGAGGAAAGTGATTTTGCACTTGGTATCGGCTACACACAAAGCCTGTGCCCTTCTGGGTGAGAACACACACACAGGAATGTTCTTGCTGTTTGTATTTGGTGTTTCTCCAGACATCCTGTCTTTTATCAACTTCTGGTCCTTTATGGCTTTTGAAGATTTTATTTCCCAAGCAGTGAGTAGGTTTAGTCTCCTCCCTAACTCATCTCTTCCCAACACCAACAGAGTTCACCAACTCTTAGCTGTTTCTTCTTCCTCTGCTTACTGACCCACCCTTTCCTTAGGAGGGCGAAACTGGCTTTTAAAAATGACATATTCTTTCATCTCCCTGCTCTGTGCAGCTGCCCCTGCTTTTCAGCGCTTCGTGCCACTTGCTCTGGAGCTGACCTCAGAGTAACTGATGGGTCCTGAGGTTGATGGCTGGAAATAGCAGACTCTGGGCTGCCTCTGCTCATGGCAAGAGACAACCGGCCTGCCAGGTATTGCGAACAGCAGCTGTGGCTACACGAACCCAAGTGGAGAGGATCGAGTTACTCCAGTGGGAATGACATAGAAATGACATGCTGTTCCTGGGTTGTCTGGGATCTGACATCCCTGCCAGGCCTGCTGCCAACGGGGCCTGGTCAAGCAAGGTCAGTTAGTGCTGAGAGTCCCCGCATCTCAAATGATTTGCACTGTCGAGCCAGGCAGAATACTAAGACTGCACAGTTTACCCAGAGAGGCAGGTCAGAAAGAGAAAAGAAGCCACGTTTAACGTATCTGAGTTGTAGTGTGGGGCTGCTGGGAGATTATAGTAATAAGTAGCAAGATGACCTGAGGCCTTTAGCTTTGCAACTTATTTTTTCCCTCTTTGACCAGTTTAGGGAACTCACAGTGATTGAGGTCTCCATGGAGCTGGTGATGCTTTAGTAAAAGAACTGAAAACTCAAGATACCCACCAGGGCCAAGTAGGCCACAACTGAGTGAAGCAGGCCTACTGTAGGGTGATAGGGAGTGGTGGAGACTGTGATAAATTGGAGAAACTTGGCTAGGCAAGAGCTATCAGAGAATCAGATTCAGACTACCAGCCACCAGTTTTCCACTATGACCAGGAGCCGAATATCTAATTTTGTCTCAGAATGCTAAGTAAAGGAACTTATTAGTAAACATTATCCTGTTTAATGTTAAAAAAAAAAAAGGACCAAAAAATCAGATCTGGTAAAATTGCTTCTACTGTTGTACTTTCATATAGCAGCAACCTCATGCAGGGGTTAGGCCCTGCAGTCAATACATGATGAGAAAGTTGGTAAAGTGAAAGTTGCCATTGAAAATCTGTTAGGTAGGTACCACGTTGGGCACTAATCATTTGCCTTTCTCAGGAAGTCCTTATGCCTGGATGCTAAAAATCAGTGAAGATTTTTCAGTTGAGCTACAGCTGAAATGGTAGGCTTTTGTGTTTAGGAGCCATGTTGTTTGAAAAATTCTAGTGTAGTGCCTTGAAATACCAGAACCACCTTCAGCACATCGGAACTGAGGCTGATTGAGTGGGGTTTATCTACATCTTCCCTCTCCCACTCACTCTCAGGCGTATGTTCCCCGGGGAGAAGGGTGGGCGTAAGGAGGGTCTTTTCTTTATGCGTGTATACACATACTTCTCTTTCCTTTGCCAAGCTCACATAGTTGAATGGATATAGGTCAATTTAATGTGATTCCAGCATTCTGAGGGATGTACCTATACACCTCACCTGTGCACAGAGAAGAAGGAATTGGTGGTCTTGCACTGGCTCTGCAGACTGGTTTAAGGTACCCAAACCTGCTTTGACTAATGACAGAGTGCAATCTTATATTATCCTGAGTTTAAGCTGTTTCCCCTGAAGGAGGGGATCATGAGAATAGGTGTAACTACTGGGGAAGTGTTTATAGAGAAATAGGCTCTAGGGTTGGGCTATCCTTCCGGGAAATGGCACATTTGCCTCATGGTTTCTGTGCAGAACTGAATTTGAATCCCAGCTCTACCAATTATCAGCTCTGTGACATGAGTACACCATTTCACTTCCTGAACCTCAGTTTCCTGTTTATCTTCAAAATCAACATAGAGATGCCCACAGTTTGCTATGAGAATTAAAGATGATAATGTATGCATAGCACTTGCTTTAACACTTGACACATAGTAGGTGTTCCATAAATGTTGGCTTCCCAAGGTGCCCTGCCAGCCTTCCAAGGATAGGTCAGTGGCACTGGCTAAGTGCTTATCGTGATTGACTGCTAATCTGTTGTATTCTGCAGGCAGAAATCTCTATCCTATCCTAGTTGATGGTTTTTGATTGCAGTGTGGAATAGTTGAATCAGCAATGAGCATAGATCTGGGTTCAAATCCAGGAGGGACGAACTTGAAGAGAGGTTAAAGTGTCATTCTGGAACTTGCCTGTGTTCTCACATTTTTTAGTGATGAAAATAACTGAAATCTAATTTTACTAGGAAAAAAAATATGACTGCCTCTTTGTCTGAAAGTATTTTCTAATCTTGAAAAGTGCTTTTCCCTTTGGAGTTTATAGGGTCCAATGACCATGGGGATGAATAATGAATTTATCATTAGTATCAAACATATTGCATTTCAGAGAGCTCCATTTCTTGAGGAATAAAGAGAAGAAGAGACAAGTTCTCTTCTGAAACCATCTGCAAATGTCCCAAGCATGGCAATAAACACCCAACACCCACCTGTCTTTGAGCACAGACTGTTGCAGGAGAGTAAAGACAGACTGTGGGAAAGTCCTGGACCCAGGGCAGATCTCAGCCAGCAAGAACAAGTGATGCCGGTCTCCTGGTATAACACCTCCACCTCCGCTGATCCCAGCCCTAAATATAGTTTGATGGTGGCCTCCACCTCTCTGGATTCAATCCTGCTTTCCTCTGAGTGTTGAAAGATCCTGAACTATCCCTGTAACACCATCACTATCTCTTCTTTAGCAAGAGATCCTATCAGGGTTTACTCTTGTAATTTAGTCTCAGCCTGATCAAAGAGAGGCCTATTTTTATTGGGCTTTTGCATAGAAAAGTGCAACAGAGTTTACGCACTCAGGGCACCAAAAGGGGGGAAAATCACCAGTTAAAAGATAACAAGAGGGGATGCATTTTGGAGTAAGTTTGCATTTACTGGGGAGGAGCTTGAGTTTTATGAGATTAAGGTCTGGTTTTCTTTTTTTCATTCATACCGCCCTATCTTTTAGTTCCCTCACATGCCATTTTATTTCATACCAGTACATTTGATTTATGAGAAATACATGGACTTACAAACTGGTTGTTTAGCAGGGAGGTATTGTGGGAAAACTGGTTCACTCTATGAAGAAAATAAAACTGGATCCCTACCTAATGTTGTAAAGATAATAGGAAAAAAGGTAGGATAATATCATGACATAGGAGTGGGAAAGGATTTCTTATCCAGTACTTCAAAAGCATAAAACAAAAAAATCTGATGAATTGGATTATATCAAAATTTAGGACTTCTACTCAACAAATGACACCATGGACACTTTTAACAGATGCACAAAGGACTGGAAAAGACTGTTGCAATGTCCAAAATCAACAAGGACCTATTATCATTCTAAAAAGTAGAGGGAATGCCTGAAAATCAATGGAAAAAATGCAGAAACTACATTAGATAAAAGGGCAAAGAATTCGAAAAGGCAATTTTCAAAAGAGTAATTCCAACAGAATTAAGAAGTATATGAAAAGATGCTTAATGTCATTACTAAATCAGATAAATGTCATACTACAGTAATCAGTAATGCTTAATTGGCAAATAAATGTCAATAATAAATAATTATGTGTCACTTTATACTTGTTAGACTGGAAAGATTAGAAATCTAGGTGATAGCAAGCACGGAGCAGGGAGAAGGGTAGTGGAAATACCATGTGTTGCTGGAGGAATGCTGGTCGATGCTGTTATTCTGGAGCGCCATCTGCAACATGAGGTCAGGCTAAATATGTTCAGACCCTCTGACCCATGCAGCTCATGGGTCTACACCCCAAAGAAACTCTCCTATGGGGCCATAAAGGAACACGTTTGAGGGTGCTTGCTGTAGAGGGGGGAAGAATCAATAGATAAGTAAGACATCTTAGAGTATGCAGGAATTAGAAGCAATGGATTAGATGTACACAAGGCAACTTAAAAACATTGTAGCAAGTGGGGAAAAAAAAGGAACAAAAAGTCTCAGATGAGACCTATGATATAAAAACGTTTACATAAGTTAAAAACACACAAAACAGTAATCCACACATTGTAAGAATGTATACAAACAAAGGGCTTTACATTAACCAAAATAGTTGGGAGGGGGAACAGGACTGGAGATGAAAGGAAACAAACAAATAGACAAACCAACCAACCTGCTGAACTTCAGAGGGATTTGTTATCCCCTAGACCTGCAGAAGAGTGACAGGTGGATGAGGGAGCTCTGAGGGGCCCAATTCCTACCCACTCAGCTTTAGCTGAATGCCTGACACTCAGTAGTTGCCTAATGTTTCATGAACGACTATGCAGAAAAGTCCATCTGGTGATATCATCCAGGACCTTACCAATTCCCTGATGTTATTCTCTTGAAAGTGCTAGAGGGGGGCAGTCCATGAGTTTGCTTGGCCCACAAGGAGGAGGTACACTGATCAGACCCACTGTAACTATTTTCCACTAACAAATCTCTTCTATAAAAAACAAAATGCCAAATTTTTCTCTGGAAGATATGGTTTATTTGTTTGGTCTGAAGTAAGACATAAAAGCTGAAGCTGGATCAGGTGTCTCTGTGGTTTAGCAGTTTAATGGCATAAGTTCTTATATGATATTTAGTGTAATATATTATTGTCACTCCTTATGTAAGTACACTCTCATGTTAGCAACAGCATTTCTTCAGCTGATCTGGGCAATCAGTTGCTCAGATTTATAGTTGAATTCAACCACATGAGCTTGTTGGATGAGCTGTTATTCAGTTTTCAGAGCAAGGAGGAAATGGGAGGCCACCACAGATACTGATGAAATATTGAGGAAATTGAATAACTCTCTGGACAAAAGTGCATAAGGGATGGATGGAAGCAGAGATAAATGAACACTCTTTTAGTTTGCCACAAGATGTATGATTCTATTTGTATATAATCTATCACCTTGAATTTAGGAATGAAAACTGATTGTATTTTAAAAGCACCTAAGTAGGAACTTATTCGAATTTGAGCAATAGATAAAGCCAAAGAGAAGAAAAAGTTGAAACATCCAGAAGAGCATTAAGAGGCTGGGAGAGGGTTAAGGTTCCTACCTTTTAGAAGTGTTATACTGGGACTCGATCCCATAGTCTGGGACTATCAGTGCCTTCCCAGGTGCTAACACTGTTAACCATCATAGAGAACCATTGGCATATAGCATTTCTTCCAATATTATTTTCTTTTAGTCCTTGGAGAAATGTCAGTTAAAGTAAAGGTCACTCCTGCATGCAGCTGGGGTGGCCTGGTTGGATGCTGCTATGCCTTGTAAAAATGTGCTATATTATAACATTGTGCATCAGGAAGAATTGGGGAGGGACAGGGAGGGTCCTGCCAACTTTCTTCTTTCAGAAAAATGAAGAGGACCATGGCTGGAACTCAAAGACAGAGTAACGTCCTCGTGCATACATTCAGAAAAGACACAGGTAGACTTCAACAGAGAGGCCTCCAAAGCTGGAGAGATTTAGGCATGGCTCCCTTGGGGCATCCTCCAGAATTCTGGGCAAATTGCTGGCAGGGCCTTGCAGACAACATAACACAGTGAGGGAGCACACTGGTTAAGAGTATGTGCTTTTGAGCCAGATAAACCTGTTTGAATCCAAGCCCTGTCACCTCCTGGCTATGTGGTTTTAATCAAATTATGTTAGTTTCCCAAAGCTTCTGTTTTCTTCATCTTGAAAAATGGAGATAATAGTGTATCGACTCATAAGATTCCTGAGAGGATTAGTGAGGTCATCTGTGAACTTTACATGCTGCTGCCTGGAACACTGAACTCTCAACAAATGGTAGCTATTCAGGTTATTTTATTTCTTAAGCTGTATGTAGTCAAGCTTCATCATATGATGGAAATAGTGAGTGCAATACTCATACGACATAGCCTTCCAGACAAAAGTAGAGCCTGCAACAAACAGCCACTCAAGAGCTCCTTGGAGGGAGTTAGTCAATGTCTCATTCCCATCATGTGTAGTCCTGGATCCCCTTGTCCACCCAGCTCCAATATCCTACCTCATCTCAAACAACCTGGCAGGCACAGTGACTGGTCCCACGTTGTGACATGACTGGGATTTCTGCTTTAAGAATTCAAGTTAAACATTCAAGCCTTGTTATTCTTTGGTTCCACAGCATTTGGTTATGTAAGTTTCATGCCTCTCTTGGCTTCAGTTTTCTCCAAGATTCAAGACCTAAGAGTGGATGCAGAGAGAAATGGCCACGGCTGCTGAGGGTGTGGCAGGATAGCATCAACTCCCACACCCATGCCACTGTGGGGCTGGAAGTTTGTTGGATTTGTCGACGTCTTCGGTTGCTCTGTAGGAGGTTTTGCCACATTTTGAAAAACCATGGCAAGAAATATGAAAGTAAGAAACAGAGTTGGTAAGAAAAAATATTATGACTTGAAAGGAGGGACAGATTAGAATCACTGGAGAAGGAACAAGACTAGGAAGAAGAGAAGGACATGAGGATGGAAGAACAAAGAGGGAAGAGAGAAAAACAAAGTCCTGAAAGCAGACAAACGAATTGGAGAGAGATGGAGCTTTCTAATGCTGATGAAGCGTAAGAATTTGGAACTGATAATAAGTTTAAAAAGTGGGGGCGAAATGGTTAGAAAGCCCCAAAGAACCATCATTACAAAGGAGCTCCTGAGGCATTATATGATTCATCTTCCTGTCTTCATAATTAAAGAAAAAATAAAGAAAAAAATGAAACAAATAGATAATCCTTTGTCTCCCTATTGGTAAAACTAGGAGACTGGATTATGATCTATAAGGCCCTTTCCAAAGCTAACAATCTAAAATTTATAAGTCATATCTATCTATCTATCTATCTATCTATCTATCTATCTATCTATCTATCTATCATCTATCTATCTATCTGTACACATACATACATACACACACACATACACATATATTTAAGATTTCTTATTTGGTTAAGATACATCACTGTGGTCTGTGTAACATCCATGAAAGCACTTTCTGATGGTGATGTGAATGTGCTTGATTTTCTTAGTTCTCAAAAAGTCAGGATCATAATGCCCTTCAAAGTTTTAAATAGCTTATACAGTATGATTTTTTTTTTAAAAAAAAATACTTGGCTAGCCCCCAGATATATTCCGGAACTAATGCTGAACTTTTGGGAAAGAAAGAATTTAGACTAGATATCAGGTCCTAGAACTTTCTGGCATTCCACTGGGTGAGTCCTCTGTTTTCTCGTTATTAACTTCTATGATATCTGTTTCTTTGGTGTCCAGGTTTTCCATTAAATACAGCACATCAGGAAAGACTTGAGGGCCAGCCACAAAGTTGATTCCACTGGTCTCTGAGGATGTTTCCGTGTCAAGTAAAAGAGCCGGCTCAGGGTTCATGGGCTCCGGGCTTAGACTTGCCACGGAGGCGTGGCTGGCTTCCAGAAACCCAGGGAGGCTCCACCGTTTTGGGAACTCGTCATTCTCATCAGGTTCTGCCTCAGGGGCAAACTTGAAGATGTTTCTCTCAGCTTTGGCTAAAACAGTCTGGAGACTGGGGCTTTGAGGAGGTTTCCCCTTCTCCAAGGGGAACAGGATCAACCCTGCAGGGTCCTCCTGCTGTCCAGGGCTGCTTGGCTGAACCCCGGTAAACTCAGAACTCTGGATGGAGGCGGTGGAGTCATGGTGGTGGTCATCTGACGTGGGCCCCGGGGCAGTGACCAGTACCTCAGGGACCTGTGGCAATTTGGTGGGGGAGGACCTCACACTGGTCTGTGGGCTCAGGCTCTGTACTGTGCTTGTCCGGCTGGTCTCCCTGATTGTGGACAGTTCTCCCAGGCTGGAATGCAGCGTGGGGCTCGCCTCTGGGGAGCAGAATTGCTTCCGGGGGGCTGAGGCACGGTGGCGGCTTCTTGAGGGCACGTCCAGCAGATCCCTGGTTGGGCTGAGGTCACTCTGAGGGAAGAATGTGGAGCTATCACTGGCCTGCCTCCTGTAGCTTCTGCTCCTGGGGCTGGAGGGGTGTTCGTGGGCACTCAGGAACCTCTTGACTCTCCTAATCATGGAATGGCGACGGCCATGCTTCTCAAAGTCCCATAGCCAATCCTCGCCAGGCAAATCGGACCCAGACAACCTGAAACACACGGCAGCAAAATGTAGGCAGAGCAGCTTCAGGGGCCTAACTTTGGGGACAGAGTCTCAAAGTTAAGGACAAGAATGGCATTTTTGCATTAAAGATTATAAAATCGAGTGGGGAGGGTGACTTTGACTTGAAATAGTATAGCAGAGGTTCTCACATTTTTTGGTCACAGAATCCTTTTAAACTCTTAAAAATTATTGAGTATCTCAAAGAGGTTTGTTTATGTGGGTTATAGCTATTGCTATTTTCTCTATTAGAAATTATAACTGAGGAATATTAAAAAACACAAGAATGTACAAACACACATTCCATTAACAGTTAAGTAATGACATCACCACATAGCATGCAGCCTCTGGAAAATTCCACTGTACATTCATGAAAGAATGAAAATGAAAAAGGCAAATGACATCTTAGTATTACAAAAACAGTTTGTTATAGCTAACACTACTGTATGATATATAGGGAAGTTGTTAAGAGAGTAAGTCCTAAGAGTCCTAAATCACAAGCAGAAAACTGCTTTCTCTTTATTCTTTTCTTTCTTTTTTTAAAAAAATTATATCTATATGAGAAGATGAACATCTGCCAAATCATTTCACAATATATATCAAACCATCATGCTGTATGCCTTAAACATATACAGTAATATATGTCAATTATTTCTCAATAAAACAAGAAGAGAATTTTGTCCTTAAGGACTTGGATCTTGGGATCTTAAGTCTTGGAAACCTGCAAGGGTACCCAGACCGCTCTTTGAGAATCACTGATCTATGTGCTTGCTTTGGCAGCACATATACTAAAATTTGAATGATACAGAGAATCACTGGTCTGGAGACTTGGACATTAAAAAATGATATAGTATATATTCATTCTTCCTTATTGCAGATGAACTAAGGTCATGTTTTTCCCAGGTGCCATAAAAACCCCCTAAACAATGGATCATAGCTAAATTCAAGACAGTGCAAATAAGAGCTAACATTTACTGACCTCTCATGCATTAATTCACCTAATTATCACAGCAATCACGTGAGTGGTATTGTTTCTTTTTAAGTTCATTGGGGTGACATTGCTTAGTAACATTATATAGGTTTCAAGTGCACAATTCTATAATATGTCCTCTGTATATTGCTTTGTGTTCTCATCACCCAAAGTCTAATCTCCCTTTGTTACCATACATTGGACCCCCTTTACCCTTTTCAACCTCCCCCTAACTTCCTTCCCCTCTGGTAACCACCCTTCTGTTGTCTGTGTCTATGAGTTTGTTTTGGTTTGATTCTTCATTTGTTGCTTTTCATTTTATGTCTCACACATGAGTGAAAACATATGGTTCTTATCCTTTTCTGTCTGACTTATTTCGCTTCGCATGATCCATCCATGTTGTCGCAATTGGCAGTATTTCATCCTTACTTATGGATGATCAGTATTTCATCGTGTATACGTACCCCACCTTCTTTATTCAGTCATCCATTGAAGGACACTTCAGTTGTTTCCATGTCTTGGCTACCATGTATAATGCTGCAATGGACACAGGGGTACATATATCCTTACGAATAAATGTTTTCAAATATTTTGGGTAGATACCCAGAAAATAGGTTACTGGGTCATATGGTAGCTCTATTTTTAATTTTTTTGAGGAACATCCATGCTATTTTCCACAGTGGCTGTACCAGTTTACATTGCCACCAGCAGTGTATGAGGGTTCCCTTTTTCTCACATCCTCTCTAAAACTTGTTATTTCTTTTCTTATTGATAATAGCCATTCTAACAGGTGTGAGGCAGTATCTCATTGTGGTCTTGATTTGGTATTGTTATTATTATTCACACTTTACAGATGAAGACACTGAATGAGGCCCAGAGAGATTCGTTAAGGCTATGTAGCTAATGAGAGCCAAACCCAGAAGTCTGACTCTAAAACCTTTGTTTTTAATCACCTGATACAAAGTGTGAAGAAGAAATGTGAGCCTCGTGGAAAGAGTACGTCCACTGAGGTGGTGAGGACCCACACTGTGGTTGGGCTTCCCTTGTGAGTAAGTTTGATGGGTTTGCTATTTCAAAGACTGTCCTGTTGAATTTTTAACATTTAAGACATAAAATAAACAATCCTACTATTTTGAATCTTCTCCTTCGAGACCGAAATAAAATGGATAATTGAGATAATAGCAAGAGCTACTGGGTTGTAAGACCTGCTCCTGTCTCTGCTGGCTCTGGGAGCCACAGTGATCTGGCCGGCCTGATCCAATGTTTGTGCTGACATCCATGGCGACAAGATGCTTTAACTATGCCAGGTGCATTTTATTTGACATAAGGAAAAAGTAAGGGCAACGTAATATTGGTGTAACCTGAAAGGGCAAAGTGAGTGGTAAAAGAAAACGTCATTCCTTGTGTCTATGAATAAAATATGGGTGATTGGAATGATTAACTGGCTAAATGTCCCAGGATGGCATCCGATTACAGCCTTGTGCTGTTATTCTAAAGCCCCAGCACTGCCCTTGGCTGCCAGGTAGCCTCTGGCCCACCCTCCACTGGGCACAGCTCAGATTCTGTTACATTGACTTGAGAAATGCAGACTCATGCTTCAACAGCCTCAGTGACCCTGCTCGTTGCATTTCATTAGGTCACATCTGCAGTCACACTTCAGGGCTCCATGTAGTTAGGGAAGATGCCAGAGGTGCAGTGAGCGCAGCTGTTCACCAACATTGCCTCGCTGACGCGCTCTGGGAGTCTGAGGTGGAGCTGCCTGTCTCTCTAGAGGACAAGCCTCTGTTCTCCATTTGGGATCTTGACTTTTTGTTCAAGATTTGTTTTTTCTTAGCTCCTTTGAAACTGCACAGCCTTGTAAGAATGACACAATCTTCTAGGAAAAAATGTTCGTATTATTACTTCTTCAAGACTTCAGGAATCCTAAGGAATAAACTTTCTCGCTATGCACCGATGTGGTGGATAAGTACATTCGACTGTGACGAGATTAGGGCCCTGCATCACAAACTGGAGGACAACAGATCAATTTGCAAAGAGCAAACTGCCAAAAGGCCAGTGCTCTTGTTAATGTTCTGACACTGGGCAGCGTTGCCAGTGAGACCCCACTGCACCTTCCTGCCTCAGGAGACTGTGGTGTGGATGCATGAGGCTTATCCACTTACCCAACCAAATTTATTGAGCATGCACCATGAACAAATTTGTTGCAGTAAGTTCTGTATAATATAATTTAAAAAGAGGGAGAGAGTATGTATATAAATACTAAATTCGGGGGAAAGTAAGCTTTTGAGCTAGAATTTTGACACAAAGTAGGAATCTAACAGGCAGAGAGGGGACAGAGTATTCCAGGTGAAAAAAGTGACTTGAGCAAATAAGGTAACAGGAAAGTAAGGAATAGGTTATGCACAGTTTGTGTGAATTACACAGGGTAGCTGGACTGAGTTATGAAGATTCTTATGTGCCATGTAGAGGGATTTGGACTTTATACTAGAGGCAGTGGGCAGCTCCGGCCATCTTTTAGAAGGAGGGCCTAGCTAGAGTTGTGTCATTTGATAGTAGTGTCCAAGCTGGAAAAGCTACATGGAGAGCAACATTGATGAGTTTTGTCAAACAGAAATGCTTTGAATGAGCAACATGATTAGTCAGAGCTTTCCACACTGTTAGTCTGGAAATGGGTCTTTGGAAGAACACTTTGTGGGCTGTGATCCGAGGTGCAGTTTTATGAATCTCATGCTGAAGTGATGAAGGAAGCCCTCCAGTCTTTATGCTGCCAAGACAGTGTGAACCCCCCGCATGATGAACCTAATGAACTTCCTTCTAAATGAAACTTCCCGTGAAGGATTCATTGCCAACACACAATGCTCATCTACTTTCTCTGATAGTCATGGCTCCCAATATGACAGCAGGAACTGTGGTTTAAGAATGAAATATTTAAAGCTTAGAGCATACAGAATAGAATACAGTTAAGTCCTCACCTAACATCATCGATAGGTTCTGCGACTTTAAAGAAAACGACAGGTAAGGAAACCAATTTTACTATAGGCTAATGGATATAAACAAGAGAAAGGTTCCCACAGCATCTCATAAAGGTAATAATGAGATGATGTTGAATGAAATGACATTATTCACGGACCCGCTGCACTTGAAAAGATTATTTCCCAGGTGGGAGGCTTGAATGTATCTTTCGGGTTCTTGTAGACTTTCAACTTCTCGTTTGATGTTGAAAGTGTGCTCTTAGTATAGGGTTAGTACAGTCCTAAAGCCCAAATATAATACCATTAAAATGCCCACAAACAATTAGAGGAGAAACATTATATGATAGAATGTCAGCACTTTCATTATACTGCTATATATTAGAGAAGGTCAGCTGAAAAAGCAAGGTCTTATATTCTGGAATTCACTTGGGCTGAGATGGGCAGGTATCAGGTAATTAGAGATAGGAGGACATCCATGGAAAGTGCCATGCAGCCAACAGTGTCCAAAAGAAAGAGTTTGAGAATTGTCTCTACGGTAAGAAAAAAGATTGATTTGGGGAGCTCGCCGCCCAGGCTGACACCAACTAGCTGTGTGACCTTAGGAGATCCACTTAACCTCTCCAAGACTTAGCATCATACTTGGTAAACTGCTGACAAGTTTACCTTACTCTACCTTCCTTACAGGTTGTTTAGGAGTCCAAAAGGAGTAATACATATGTGGACAAGCCTTGAAGAATAGAAGATATAAAAAGGAGTCTTTCAACGACTGGCAAACTTTCAGGTTTTTTTCCCCCCAAATCATCACTGATTTCTTGCACATGGTTGGAGGAAATGCTAATGAATGCCTCAAGGTCACTCCCTTTTCTCCAAGAATGTCCTGTAGGCATGTTACTATACCCACCACGTAACAACTAACACATTAGAAGGCATGACTATTACAGCCATTTAAGGTAAGACTAGGGTATTGGGTGAATGGAGGGGAAATATAAGATGGGAGGAAGCTGGATTATTCGAGGGTAGGAAGTCAGGGCTGATCAGGTGGTGGGACTGCTCTGTCTTTGCCTCTCGATATTGTATTTTGTGTCCTTTGCAGACACCGCCAAACCCTGCAGCACACAATATAAATAATCGGTACAGAAATATAGAAAAAGTGAGTGTGGGAAAGGTTGTGCCATGCGCTGGGCTATTTTTGAAAGGAAGCAATTTTTGAAAGGATGGATGGGAGAGAGAATAGGTTATCCCAAACCAGCCAGGCCGGGTGGTTATAGTCATGTCTAGAAAAAGGAAGAGCACACATTGTTTCTACAGGTCAGATCATTGTCTAGATTGATGTCTGTGTTCTTATTTTAATCTCAAGTGTTAGAAAAACAACTACTTCACATTTCAAAATATCTATAGAGCACCTACAAAACCATCAGCTCCACAGTCTTCCTTGCCAATGACAAATCTGAGGGCACAAGCAGCAGAGATTTAATTAAGGGCTCTTGAAAAAATGCTAGGTCTGGTGAGGGGTGCAGAAGAGCACTTTTTGCCTCCTGTTGCCATAACAAAGAAGAGGCAGGAGACAGGACCATTGAATATGGCAATGCACTTTCAGACTTCCTGGGGTATGTTCAATATAGAAGAGCCAAAACAGCCCTGAAGACGTCAAAGATTGAATGCATTTTTTTTTCAAAACAAGCTTTTTGCAAAGTAACCCCCATCTCTAGTGTGTGTGATGAGGTAAATACAGAGCTTCAAAAGATTGAAGGATAAAACTGGATGATGCTTGCCTTTCTTTCTCTGTGCCACTTTGAAAGTGGTGTTTTGATAACTTACATTCAAATAATGAGAGGTCATTTTGACAGGATTGAAAGGAATAATTTAGGAAAATGATATTTAATATGAATTCTACTTCTCACATCAAATTTATTGTTTGCATATTGCTAGTGTACTCAAAGTCAAGCAACTGCCTTGGAGGGAGCTGATAATTTGACTGAAAATCTATCAGGGCAGTGGTTCCACGTGTTAGGGAGCATTTGTTCATGGGCAAAGCAAAATGTACGCTTCCAACCCATTAGGGGAAAATGCTGTTATTTTTAACCTTCTGCAATGCAGAATCACTGTCACTACTGCAGTCAAGGATTTAGAAGATAGAAAAGGTAACCTTCACGCTGAGCTGGAAGGTCTGGGACCAAGCGTTGTGAGAAAAATCCAGTGGACAGAAGGTTGTATCCACCCAGCCCTCTCTACTCCCTGGCTGGAGACAGTTTCAAGCTAGTGGGACATCACATGAGGTGTGCTTAGCTCAGAAAGCTGCATGAAGAGCTGGTTATTCTCCTGCTGCCTTTATGTTGCCTCTCTGCTAATTTGGACCAAGTATTATGGCAAATCTGGTTAAAGAATAGGCTTGTCTAACCTCACATTACCAACCTGATTATGCTCACCTGGTCTCCATTGGGTGACACAAAAAGAAACTGTGGCCCAAAGTAGGGGTTCATAAAGTCTCCTGTCTTTCAATACTGTTATGTTCTGTAGGAGTTTTTTTTTTTTTTTTTTTTTTTTTTTTTTTTTTTTTTTTTTTTTTAGAAAAGGAAATTAAGCAATCTAGACCTCTCATACTGTTTAGAAAGTAAGAGCATCAATGGTGACCACATATCAGCATATGAAAGAATCCCTGAGTAAATTCTAAAATTATAAACTTAATGCACATTCATCTCCTTGGGATGTTCCATTTCTAATTCCTTTCTGAGATATTAAGTGAAAATCAATGTTCCAATAATACATTTTTGTTGAAGTTAGTTAATCCAGAATTCATGATATTTTTGGTTGTTTATGACACAAGCATGAAATAGTATATAGAAGACTATAGATTTTCTTGTAAAGCTAAATTATTTGCATATAGTTGGCTAAGAAAGGATTACTAAATAAAACATCTATCTAGTATAATTAACCAGACTTTAATAAAATCTTGCCTTGCTAAAATACATATTTTTGTATATTTGAACTAATATCACTAAGAATACTTCTGACCTACATCTTAAATGCTTTGTGCATGTTAAATATATATATGTATAATTGCAAAAAAGTAATCATATTATTTCTCTATACTGTCAGAATTTTTCAATGAAGATAAGTAAAAGTCATTATTTCTGGTTAATTCATTATAGTTTCACAGTAACAGATAAATCTTAAGTAAATTCTTCAGCTCCTAACTAGAAGAAACTCTTATAAAAATTTGAACATTTCTCCTTTTTACTAAGTGGATTCCTAATTGGCTTCGTAGACCCATAGCTTAAGATCGAGGACGTTTTGACATATTTGAATCATGGCAGAAAGCCTAATAAAATAGTGCTCTTTAAATGGATTGCAGTCAGCCATTTAGGGTTTACAAGGCTGAGCGACATGCTTTTAGATTAGGACGGTTAGAATGAGCACAATCCCACGTGTGCACCCTCATGACACACTTGAGTGACCATTTCATAATCAGTGACAGCCTCTCTTCTCCAGAATTTTGAATCCTTTAGCAGCTATGGATGGATATTTTATTAGGGCTTTTCCAATGCCTTTAAGGGATTATTAAGTCTTTACTGTTGGCCGTTTTGATTTTCAAGACAGGATTAAAAGGAGTTATGAGACTTCAAGTCTTTAATTTCTATTTTTTTCATTCCTCAGAAACTTAAACAGTTGTGCTAATGGATAATCTCAAGTATTTAAAAAACTATAAAAATTTTGGAGTGACTGACGATGGTATAATGTGAAAACAAGTATTCTATCTCAAGCTAGTTGTGGTGGGGTAGGCCTGGACTTATTTTTCGTTGTTTGTTTTAAAAAGAAATTTATTCTCAGCAATGCTGGCTTGAATTTAAGCATTCTATGTTTGTTTTGGTAAAGTGAGCTTTATCAAGCATTAGGTGTTTACTCCTGCCCAAAGAAGAACCATTTTCATTTTAGGGCTTGAATGTATTATCCTGTTGTACATCTTATGGACAACTCTTCTTCTGGCTGCTTGAGGGCATTTTCTTCATCTTGGTCATAGTGTCTCCATGGTTAAACTAATGAAAAGATGCCTTAATTAAAATAGCAGATCACAAAGTGTTCCATGTTATGACAAAAAAAACATACTAAATACATTTAACTGAAATCGTCTCAGGTGTGATAATGGGAAAAAGAGTTCAAGTAGGAAAGTTTTTTTTCATTGCTCAGCTAATTCATAGGACGGTTTATTAAGTGGAGAATACTAGCTATACAATAATCAACACTATTAAGTGCTCAAGACATATATTTATGAAAACATTTCTGTTTTGGGTGCTCAGTTCAGATTTTCAACTGGACTTTTTATTTAAATTAATTTCTAAATTAAATTTATAGAGAGAATTTTAGTTAATATCATGCTTAATGGTAAAAGCCACAGAACTCTGTTAAAATGGTGGAATATTTAAAGTATATAAAAAGCCTTTAGGAGGGAGTCTTTTGTAATTGTTCCCCCTCCTCTCGCCCCCACAACAATAGGTTGAAGAATTCAGAAGGTGGCTGGCTGTCTCATGCCTGGCTTGTTTTCTGGCACTCGGACATCTTCCTCCTTAACAGTTTCTTTAACAGTGCAGTGCAGGAAAGACAAGTTTGAAAGGTTCACCACAGCATGGAGACTGGGTAAAAGGTCTAAACTCTCGCCTCTAGAGCGTCTCCTCACTTTGCACATCTAAGTAAAAGGCTGGCTGGCAAGGATGTTTTTTTTTGTAAAGAAAATGCATGTTGTAAGGATCACATACTTAGTATTTTTTCATTGAAGAAATTAGCAAGTTAATATGCTTATTCCTGCACCTAAAATCAACATCCTAATTCAGTATTCCCTTAAATTTACTACTGAAGTACTCGTAACTGCTAATCAGAGACTTTGTAATGCATATTTGAAAACAATTTTATGTATGTATGTATGTATGTATGTATGTATGTATATATGTATGTATGTATGTATATATATTGGAATAGAATGTAAAATAGAAGAAGAAACTTCAAATAAAATTTGCAACTCATTTCAGACAATACCCTGATATGTCTAGAGTACAAGGTCAGCTGGCATTTTTTTTGTTAAAAGTAGTCATTCTAAAGTTGATTTTTAAATACAAAAATTGGGAGATGGAGATTCAGCACTCATTTAGTGTTAGAAATTATAAAACATATTTTTAAAACAGAATCTTTTTGGTCTTGGATTGGATGGAGAAAGATGGCCCTTGTCAAAACTTCCTTTGGATGAAGACATAATGATGACTGGATGTGGTGAGAACACTGGTTCCCACTTCATTAGCTGAGGCACTATCTACCCCCACCACCGCTCACTACATCCATCCTGAACTCCTTCCCTCTAGCTCAGGCACTGAAGCCCAACTCCTTGTGACCAGCCCCAGGCCATCCTCCATGTTTTCTCTGCGACCTTGCTCTGTCACCCCCCTTGCTCCTGTGTCTTCCCTGTCTTCTGGTGGGCTCCTTTTGCTCAGCCTGTCTTTTTCCCTTCCTTTTCTAGAGCAAGATTTATCATTTTGTTTCTTTACTACATCTTACTTCATCTTATAAAGAATTTGAGGTGACTTATAAAAATCCATACAATGCAATAGTATATAAAATTAAGTTACTATAGGAGAGCTAGAATAAGGAGCAATAAGAAGATGAGACCAGCAGACACAGTACCTAGATATCCATGACCCCCAACCTCACAGACTTACTAAAGGTGGGCTACAAATTTGGTTTTCAGCTTTCAGCAGCCAAAATAAAAAGGAGACCATCATCAATGATAAAATTCAGTCTGTAAGATAAATAGTGTAAGAGTTGTCCAGAAGAAGCAAAGCTTTCTTTTTTCCCCACTAATATCTGACAAAAAATTTCCCTGTGGGTCCTCTGATGAAAGAGATGCTAAGTCATACAGTTGGCAGTCCCATATGGGGTCTGTCATGGATCTGCAAATACCATATGGGGTCTTCATGGATCTGTCCAAACAAGACCGGGGCATCAAGTGAAATTCAGCAGAGATGGTGAAAATAATTTTAAGGAATGGTGGCAGATTGGGGGAGGGCAGCTTACCCTTTCCCATTAAACACAATTAAGGCGCTCTCATCATAAAATGTTATAGAACAAATAAAAAAAATATGCTATTACCTTCAACTCTGTGACTGTCACTGGATACTATCCAGTCTCTCTCCTTCCCCTAACCCAGATTTTTCAAAAAAGTAGTCTGCAGACTGTTAATGAATAAAGGAATTATTGTGAAGTTAAAGTTTTGTTTTAGTTTCATTTTTTAGTAAATGGGATTATGGTTATATTTGCCTCACAATGACTCAGTGTCAGGGAGAGTAAGACTGGGTGGGAGTGTGGACTAAACGAAGTTGGCCTCGACTTGATAAGGGAGGGTGGCTGATGGGTTCATGGAGGTTCATTATGGTTTGTTCTCTACTCTTGCTTGTGTTTGTTTGAACTTTTCCATAATAAGATTATTTTTTAAAATAGTTTATACCAGAGTTCTTGATCTCTTCACCTCTTATTAACTCCTCTAATTACTGTAATTTAGCTTCTGCCCAACATTCTCATTATATCTCTAATGACCTTAAAATGCAAACTCCTATGATGTTTTTCAGGCTTTGTGTTGAAACTTTGCACCCTTGGCCTCTAGGACAGGGAACTCTCCGAGTTCTTCTTCTGCATCCGTACTGACCATTTCTACTCTGACTTTCACGGACTCCTTCTCCTCTGATCACCCTTTAAGTGGTGGTATTCTACCTTTTGTACTCACTTCGCACTCCCACCCACTCTTCTGGTTCTAATGCCATCCATGTACTGATAATAGTCAAATGCATCTCTTGCTAGCCATCTCCATGTGAATTGCCCACAGAAGCCTCAAATTCAAAACATACAAAAGGAAGCTCATCATCTTTTCCATTGAACAGCCTCCATTTTCTACTCTCTATCATCCTTTGTTCATTACCAATCACCCAGTCATCCTTAGCTCCTCTTTTCTTGAATCTGTCCCTTATGCTATCTTCACTGTCTATATCCCTTGTAATGCTGCCAGTTCAGGCCCTTATCTTCTCCTGTCTAAATCATACACAGACACGGACGGACACACACACACTAAACTACACTACACTACACTACACTACACTACACTACACTACACTACACTACACTACACAGCCTGCTAACTGGTCTCCCTGGCTTTCTAGTCTTATCCCCAGCAATTCATCTTTCAGTCAGCTGCTAGGCTAAGTAAGCTATCTAAAAAACAAATGTGCCCATGTCATTTAATAGCTTTGGAAAAAGGCTGAAGCCCTTTACCCAGAGTATAAAACCCTCCATAATCAGCCCTTAACTCCCTCTCCAGATACATTTCTTGGCTCCTCTGCTTTGCATATCAAATTGTTTCTTTACTAGAAATAGAGAGTAGAAACCATGAAAAGTGGTTGCCAGGACCTGGGGAGGCGGAGGAGGGTGGGGATAGGGAGACATTGATACAAGGATACAAACTTCAGCTATGAGATGAATAAGGTCTGAGGGTCTAACGTAAAACATTGTGACTATAGTTGATAACACCATATTGTGTAATTGAAATTTGCTAAGAGAGTAGAACTTAAATGTTCTCACCCCCGACTTCCCACCCAAAAGATAAATATATGAAGTGATGGATGTGTTAATTAACTAGATGAAGGGAATCCTTTCACAATGTATATGAATATTAAACTACCATGATGTATACTTCAAGTATTTTACAGTTTATATGTCAATAATACTTCAAAAAAGTAGAAATTTTGAAAAATTCCTACTCTAAAAATATTATTTATCATTCCTTTCTCTCTTTTACTCACATTGACCTGGAATTCTACTGAATCCACTCCAACTCTCCCATCTGTGTGTTAGCTCCTAATTCATTCTTAAGGGTGCATATTAGAGCCCTCATCTCTAAGAAGCCTTCTCTGATTCACCAGGCTGGGCAAAATGTATCTGCATTTTGCTCCTAAAAGACTGTGAGCATTTCTTATTTACCAAATGATAACTTGTCTCCTCATTATGTTTGTGAGATTAAGGAGTGTTTTTTTTTCTTTTTCTTTTGTTGTTGTTTTGCCTACCTCTAGCATCTGGCATACAATCTATCACATAGTAGGCCTTGAAAAACATTTTACCTGAACAAATGAATGTGTTTCATATGTGATGATATGAGGGAAAACACAATATTTGAAATTTGTTTTTGAGATTAAAAAAAAAGCGGGGGGGAACCTACTTTATTTCAGTAATGAATATTTGGTACATGCAGAGAAAATAGGGCAATATTTTGAACATGTTCCTGAATGTAGTGAACAATGGAATTGTCTCCAAGGAGTTTCCTTTTTATGTGGAGATGAATAGTGTGCTGAATATGAAAGGAAAATGAGGCAGAATAATTTTTCAGGTTGCCCTTGAATAGTATTTTTGCTGAGTTATTGAAGGGCATTATCTTGATTTTAGAATTTCTGGATCATGGGAATTGTGATTATGAAACTAAAATGTTGATATAAAAAAGATAAGGGAAATTTAATTTCTGAGTTAAATATACTGAAGATAGATACCTTAAAAAGAATAAGAAAACAGAAAACTTTCTCATCGAGGAAAAAATTTTATATATCCATCAAACAGAAGACACTTTTCTGAAATGTTTGTACCCATACTAAGTTGACATCTGGTCTCCACCTTAATGTAAAAAGCTTGGTGGCTCAGTTAGCATCAACAAAACCACTCATGCTAAAATAATCCTTACTTTTATCTTCCCTATCCCTGAGCCTCAGTCAAACAGATCACTTGCTATTGACCTTGTATTTAGTGAGCGAAAGATCCAATGCCTAGGAATTTTCTTTTACAATTTTAGACAACACCTATTGTTTTTGCCAGCTCAGCAAATCATTCACTCTTCTCTTGATATTAGCACCTTGATTTTTCTTGAGATATCACCTATGGTTGGTTGGGGCTGACCATACTCTGTGGTCCCAAGATGGGCATGTGAACCAGCTCAGCTAATCAAAATATTGAATCTAACTGTTGATAGTGATTGGTTCAGGAATGGATATGTTAGCTAAGTCCAGCCAATCATAGCAAATTCAGTACATTACTTTTAAGAGTTGGAACAAAGATGTCCTCTTTTCACAAGATTTGCTGAGAAGATAGCTTCTATATCTAGAGCTGCCGGCTGCCATCTTGTTACTTTACAATCAGGAGGGGAGAGCCTGCCTGAAACTTGAGCCACGAAGAGAAAAGCAGAACTGAGAGACAGAGAGGGTATTCATGAGTCCTGGTGACATTTTTTGAGCCTCTGGATCCAGATACATCCAAAGCCAGGTTAGTGTCGAGATGAGATCCAAGAAACCCCTTTTTGCTAAAGTTAAAATTTGTTCTTTTTTTGTCACAGACAACTAGAAACATGTTGTGCAATACTACAGTAGTGGAAAGTATTGACACTAACAGATCAAAGAGGGCATTCCTGTGAACACTAGCTTCTAAAGCCTGTGTTCCTACAGCAACTTTTCCTGGATTGTGAGGCTCCCTGTCAAAGGTCCTCATTCACACAGAAAATCAAGATCAAGTGCTCTTTTGCTTAATGGTTTCTTTGATCATTTGGTTCTAGTGAAGTCTAGTTAAATGTCTTGTGAAAACCTCCCCTCGTAGACTCTGGCCTTTGCTTGTGCTTGTCCCTGTCACGCTAGTAAATAGGCCATCTTAATCCGAAGAGGTGTCTCTGATAACTGGTAACTTTTTGCTGCATTCTTTTTTTTTAAAAATTTTTAAATTATAGTTGATATACAATATTATATTAATTTCATATGTACAACATAGTGATTAGATACTTATATATTTATATACCTTACAAAGTAATCACTCCAATGAGTCTATGCTCATAAATAGTTACTACAATACTCTTGATTATATTCTCTATGCTGTACTTTATATCCCTGTGACTATTTCTATAACTGGCAATTTTGCTTCTTAATCCCTTCACCTAATTCACTCATCCTCCCAACCCCCCCTCCTATCTGGCAACTGTCAGTTTGCTCTCTCTATCTATGAGTTAGTTTCTGTTTTGTTTGTTTATTTTGTTTTTTAAAATTCCACATATAAGTGAAATCGTATGATATTTGTCTTTCCCTGTCTGACTTATTTCCCTGTCTGACTTACTACCCTCTAGGTCCATCCATGTTGTGGCAAATGGCAAGATTTCATTCTTCTTTATGGTTGAGTCATATTCCATTGTATATATGTACCACATCTTTTTTCATCCATTTGTCAATCAATGGACACTTAAGTTGTTTCCATTCTTCAATACTGTATCTCCTGTTTTTCTCTCAAGCATTTTATTTTTATGTCCCAAATTTTCAGGGTGAAAGTTTAATATGAAAAATAGCTTAGCTTTGTTTGATTTTTCTGTGCATAAGTTTGACATCCACAAATAAGAGCGATACTAGTTGGTAATAATAATGTTCTATAGTTATATCTAGAGTGTTTTATGTTTACAATCTCATTTAATCTTCTTGATAATTGTTTAGTTTACATAATTTCTCCGAGGTCTCAGAAATCCTTAATTCTATGTTTCTATATTTAGAAGTAGGGGAAATACATACTTAATATTTGCTAAAGAACATAGACACTTACATAGAAATGTAAGATTATGATAATTAGGATGGATATGCATATCAAGATGAAAATCTTGAGACAAAAAAAAATAATTTTAACCATCCTGCAAAAACAACTAAATGAACATTAGAAATGGAGCACAAGTAGCACTTGCAGTCTAAACAGAGTTATCACAATAATTTCCTGACCTCATCAATCGTGCTGGTCTCTTTTCTTTTACAAGTTAAATCTTAAAATACTATGTATTAAACAATGATGAAGGTGGAGGGGAAGGTTAAAGTATATTTAATTATCTAAAAACAAATTCACAGAAAAATATCTGTTATTTTTAAAAATTGAAAAGGTTGCCAGACATCCATGAAACTGCCACTGTAGAATGCACTACAAAATGCTGAGAAATGCAAACTACAGGAAATTACTATTTATGGAGACTGAGCAATCTGCTGGGGTGGGGATGGTCTGGCCTGGAAGAAGCCCTGGGCAGGAGGGTCCAGACTCAGCAGCCTACCCAGAAGAAGAAGTGAGTGTCACCTGGAGTAAGCAACCTTCTCTAAAGTGTTCTTGAGGATAAAAAGGCAAAGCCCCTGGCTCCTAAACTGTCTTATTTGCCACACTAATGAAATTCTACTTCGTCATCTGTTTTCCTTCTTTCTCTCTCTCTCTCTCTCTCTCTCCTCCTCCTCCTCATCATCATCATCATCATTACTATTATTATTTGTCATTCATTTTCTTTGGGTCTTGAAAGTGTTTCAGCCTTAGAGGCTCCTTTGGAGGAAGAACACCACAAACAACTGTTTATGATGATTAAGAGACACATGGCTAAGAATAAAACCTTCTAGGAACAGGACTGAAGCTAGATATCCTAACAGGGAAAGAGGAGGGCTGAACATTGTGGAAGGGGAAAAAGAGGGGTCACAGGTAGCTACTACAGGACACTCAAATCTGCTTAGAGCTGGCCTCAGGGAACAAGGAGACACAGTTTTACCAAAAGCTAAAAGAAAAATTCTGCCAAAGTTTTCCATTTTTTTCACAATTCTTTTTGAAAGGAGTTCATATTTTTCTAAATTTGTCCACACTCTTCTTTTTAAGTTATTTGGAAACTATGGCATCTGTCTTCAGCAAATATGCTTAAATTCTCCCACATTCACACATTTCTCCAAAATCAAATACATTATCAGATTTAATAAAATTATTCAAGAACTGTGCATGATTTACTGCAGGCCCCAGCCCATCTATTTAAAGCTCATAGTACACAGGGACAGATTGTTATATTAAAACCATGGAACAGAGACTGACTTGTATACTAAACATAGTTGGATTGAATTCTAATCTTAGGGAAAATGTTTGATAAAATTCATTTCATTCCTTAAGATTCACTTGTCTGCAAGTAGTCTAACACAGTGCCTGCACATGGTACATGCTCAATAAATACTTGTTAAAAATTACACTTAATTATGATAGTCATAAATAAATAATAAATGACTACATAATTAAATAATTAAACTACTCTTCAGGTTGGAAGGAAAAAAGAGGTTAGTTTCACAAACATGGAAAAGTTTGCTGTGGTATAAAAGCAAGGTAAAATGCAAACGACTCCTAAACAAACACTCTTGTACACATGTGCATGAGTGTACGTGCGTGCGCGCGTGCGCACACACACACACACACACACACACACTATTTAAACCAAAAACTATAGTCTCTTTATAATTTCCTTTGGCATATTAATTATATCTGAAATTTACAAAGGTTACTGTTATATTTAAAACTTGACACTTATAATAAAAGTAACTTCAAGACCAGGGCAAAAAAAAGATCAGACTTACTTACTTTCTAAATATCGATGATCTTTTAAAAAATGCACTTACCCCATTTCGACTGTCGACCCTAGAAATGAGGGTATGCAGTAGTCAGCAGCTGCCAGTGTATATGGTGGTCGAGCAGCAGAATCGTCCCAGTAAATGTCCTTCTTCATCTTGGGTAAGTTCATGTGCATTTCATCCACAGCTAAAAGAGAGACCTAAAATCATTGTTACAGTGTTAGAATAACTCAGGTGTGAATTGTATAAAGAGAATAAGTTCCACAGGTGAATGGAGTTTGGAGTGGGATGGAACACAGCCTGAATGAGCGAATATACAATGTCTATAGTTCACACTCGCTGCAACCAGGGCTGCTGCAAAGAGCTATACATGTTGTTTATTGCACAAGAGCCCTTGGCAATGGGGGCAAGTAGGGCTGTAAAACTGCCCAGACCAGGTTCATCAAGCCATAGCCTCAGAGTGGAGCTGCATCTTACCTGGAGGCAGGAGAGGCACCTTTTCTTCTTTGCTCAGGGTTATCATATTGTCTAGTGGCTCTCCTGACAGCAACCACATAAAGCCAGTTATTACAGGAAGCTGAAACGTCTCAATGTCCTATTCTGTTGATTCCATTCACACGTTTATACTTGATATCATTTTTTTCTATGTCCTGAGTTTTTGTCCTTTTGTTTGGAAAAGTAGATCGACAAGCCTATACTGCTTGGGGCTATAGTGGTCTCTCCTCTTGACTTTGACAAACTGATGCATGAATAAGTTATTAATCCTCTGGGGATCAAATTTTTACAAAGAGCGAGTGGCCCAGGCATTATGCTTCCTCCCTAGCAGACTGATAATGTGATTGTTGGAGGAGGTGAGGGAGAGGCCATGACCGCCAGTTGACCCACGAGCCAGACCTGGGCAATTGGAGGCTCCTCATCCCCCTCCCCAGTCTCTGGAATGTACGTTCTGTCCACCTTTCCTACAGTGGGAACCGTTCTGGAGGACACAGGCTTGAGAGAGCAATGTGTCGTTGAGAACATCTGGATGGTGTAAATGGCCGAAGGCCTCTATGTAAATTTCTAAGCTTCTGGCAGGCTGGTGCGGAGATCTACTTGTCTTGTTGCCCAAGACAAGCCTCATTTGTAAGCTCCCTAGCTTATCAACACTGCCACCTACCAATTTGGAGTGGCCTGCTTCTTTCTTTGGTCTCACCTTGCCTTCCTTGTATGGGGGACAGTTTGCAAACCAAGAGATCTGTGGTGAAATGTTCAAACCTGTTTAAGAACTGAGTAAGGGCTTGAAACAAATAGACAAGCTGAAGGCCTTTCTCAGTCAATGGTTCTCAGTGTAGAGAATGGTCTGAAGAGAGTCTGGCCACAAAGAAAACTTTTTTCACGCTGGTTCTTCATGAAAAATCTCTCTGGAATGATGAATCCTTCAGGGGAAGGGCCCTGAAGCCCATTTGGTGTGATCTGGGCAGAGCTGGGACCCAGGCCAGCGTGGCCTGTGCTCCCAGCATGCAGCTGCTGGACATCTATCTACTGCACAGGACCTACATGAAATGAGTTTGGGAACTCACATTAGATTATGTCTGGCTACCATTTTATGTCATTGTTAACCTCTCTGGGTGACAGCAGAAAAGAGATTAAAAACTGAATTAAAATATTATTCTACACTGAGGTAGAAGAGGGTAGGTAATACTAATACTACTACTACTAATAATAAATTGAAAACTGGCTTGAAAATTCTACTTAAAAGGAGATAAATTTCACTGAAACTGAAATCTAGGATCTGTGAGGATCCAAAGAGACCTGAGACGACATGCTGAACAGCCAAACCTCCCTTATTTTTGGCTAAAACTCTGAAATCCAGGGGCCTGAAGTTGCTTAGATTTGCAATTTCACAAGTGATTATTTATGTTTATAAAGAAAGGAAAAGCTCCTCTAACCTGCAAATTTCTGTCAATGCACCAGTTGGTTTCAAAATCATCATCATCTTCTCCAAAAGGGTTGATAAGCTGCTCAGCGACCTGCAGTGGAGAACATAGAATAAATCAGCCACAAACCTTGTCACTTTCATAATATGAAGTCTAGAGGGGAGTGGGTTGTTCTACAGACACAGATATTTATCAGTGAGTGAGACCCTAAACGACTTACAGCTATTTAGTAAGTTTTCTCACTGGGAAAAGTTTAGGTAGGTTTTTATCATGTATCCTCTAATAGTTGGTCAATATTAGATGTTCTTACTGTGTTCTTGAATTGAATAAGCTCTTGATGAGAGATTTACATGCCAAATATGACTCACCTGTTATTCTCATTTTGAATAATTTTTATTGATTTTTATTATCTGTGTGTGTGTGTGTGCATGTGCGGTTTTTTTATTGGGCCTAGATGGTAAAAACTTACAAGTGTAGAAAATGAAGGCACCATTGATTAGTTGAGTTTCTAGATTCTGAAACAATTTGGTAGAAAAATCTACCTACTTATTTTTTAGGATTTAAGTCTAATCACTCAGAGCAGTTGTTCTCAACTTGAATATAAAAATCTCCTACGGATCTTTAAAAAAATGTGATGCCCAAGCCCTTCCCTCAGAAATTCTGATATAGTGGGTGTGAGGTTGAGACCAGGCATCAGTGTCAGGTGAAGCTCCCAGGAGACTGTAATGCACGGCCCGGTTTGAGAACCACCATCCCCTGTATTCTAAGGGATAGGCCTGGACAGAGGGCTCGAACAGCCAGCCTCACAGCAGTGTACATGTCAAAGTCCTTTACTGCAAATTGCTGGGGACTATCTACTTTTTCTTGCCTGGAGTTTTGCTTAAAATACATGGGCCACTGGATGGGTTCTGAAAATGTTTTTGTTATACCCGGAATTTCACTTTTATGATATCAGTCCTGCATATAGTCATAGAGTCTACATTTAATCACCAAAATACCTATGTCTCTGAATTAACTATCTCACAAAAATATGTTTTACTTTCTTGGAGACTCCATTTCTAGAAAATAACTAAATAATATACTGTTCAAAAGGTTAAGATGGGTCTACAGCCATGGTACCCTGAATAAGCCCGATCCCATCTGATCTTGAAAGCTAAGCAGAGTAGGGTCTGGTTAGTACTTGGATGGAAGAACACCTAGGAAGACCAGGTGTTGTAGGCATAAAAAATAAAAAAATAAGGGATTATAAGATGACAAGGTCCTTGCAATCTGTAAGGTCAACCAAGGGTTGCCTCGGCTAAAAAAAAAGAAAAGGTTAAGATGGGTTTTCTGCACTTTGAAAAGTGTTACAAATATTAGAATAGTCAAGATAAAACAGCTGTTTAGAAATTGAGATGCAATCCACAGTGGGAAAACTCACTGCTCTTGGGGTTGCTTATCTCTTAATGGAGCTAAGATTGTCATTTCATTTTTGCCTTTAAAATATTTTGTAAAGAAAAAGAATGTTAATATTTTACAGAGCATGTCAGGAGGTAGAAACTAACTGTTCCTTAGAGGCTGGCCGAACACCTCACATGGACATGAAGCAAAGACTAAAAAGCTCAGCACAACTCAGGGGGGAAGGACAATAAAAGGCCAGAATGATTGAGCATTTGGGCCATTTTGGTGATTTTCTGTTTATAAAAATAGTCGACTTTTTTCTCTAATGGTAAATGAGAGCTGTTGGTCTCTCTTGTTCTTTCTCTGCCTTAAATGGGTAAAAATATTTAAGAACCACAAACATTTGAAAAGGATATGCCTCTGCTCTTTGAAGTATAAATTGAAATGCCAACATAATTAATTTTTCCTGGTTAAGATTCAAACCAATGAAAGCAAAGACATCTGCAGAGAAAATGCTGCTGTAACCTGGAAGGCCTCAATCGTGCACTCCATCATGTGGCAGTTTAGAAGGTCAAACATTTGGAAATCCTGTTTTATTAAAGTCATCTTCAAAGTGTCATTAGATTTCAATTAACCTAATGTAGCCATTGTCTCTGTTTTTTCCCATCACATACTGTACATCTCTTTTTGGAAATTCACAAAAGAGGTGGAAGACCTCAGATATTTATTTACACATACATCTAGGGAGGGGTGAGAGGAAAGGAGAGATGGTGGTGGTGGGAACAAATAAAATTCCACACTGATGATTGGACAAGTCGTCCTCACTTCTCACCTGTTTTTAATTTCCTGACAAACCAAATGCTGTCATTAATCCTGGTGTTTCTGGTTTTGATTTCGATGAATTCTTTTCCGAGGCTCAGTGCTGGTTTTGAAAATGGGATGCACTTAATGTTGTAGGAAAGCTAGTGGGATTTCGGGGAATCACAGCTAACTGCTTCCAGAGTTGAGCAGAGCCACGATAACAATACAATATTAATGATTAAGTCTGATACACACAAGACTTCTTATTTACTCTCTTTTATTCTGACTAGTTGTTTATTGTGGTATAAAATATCAGTGCAGGTACTTTACTTTATTACTTTACTTACATTATCGTAAACCTAATGGGAGTGCACAAAAACTTAAAAAAATCAATAGCTATGAAAGAGTATTATAATCTCTTTGCATAAATGAACTGCTTTAGAATGCTGTAATACAATACTTACCACATCCCTGACACTTGAATCCATGGTTGAAAAGTAATAACATCTCTGAGCTATTAAATGTAAAATCTACCTTTGACTCACTCAGGAATGATTTTCTAGACTCAGTGAAGGATCAGAGTGCAGAGTTTGGAACATGACAGAGATTACAGAGTGGGTCTCACGACACCAAGACTGTTGGCTACCTTGAGCCATCCTGCATAGAAGAAGAACTGCAGGAGAGTAAAGATTGGAATGTAAAGATCTAAGTCATGCCCCGTGTAGCCTTCAGTGGGATCCAAGAACTGGCGTCCAATGAGGCACGCAACGAAGAAGGTGTAGACAGCCAGAGTGACAACCTGGAAGAGAGAGAAATCCAAGTGAGAATCCAGTGCTGGTTGCCCAGGCAAGCACCAAAGCGGGCAAGTGGAAAGAAAAGTCACATGCATGGTGTTGGATACCTGGGTGTAAACCAGCGGGATCCCAACCCAGTCATAACCAAATAAGAGGCTGCACCAAGAGCGATACCGGTTCATTTCCTAAGCCAGAAACAGATAAAACACAATTTACTAAAATGATGAGTGTGGTAATAAATATTTATTAGGATTCAAAATATGAACATGTCTTTTATGATTATGTCTGAAAAAGATGAGACTAACCTGGTCAGGCTAGAAAACTGGTTCTGAAAGCTACCCCAAAAGGAAAATTCTGAAAATGGCAAGCAATGATCAGCATTCAACAATGTACAAAAAGGAGTACATTTGAATATATATTTAATATTAATACAAAGCAGGACTTTTTGGAAGTATCTCCTACTCTACTAAATCCACAATTTCCAACATGACATTGGTCCAAAGTGGTGATGGGGAAGCAGTGGTTAATATTTTAAATAAATCATTTCTAGCCACTTTAGTAAATTATGTGGAGAGCAGATTATTTTGTTTGTTTCTCTCTTTTGAAAACATGCTTATTATAGATCTTAGAAAAAAGAAATCAAATCCACTCCACTCACCATGCTTATATTGACAGAAAATCTATATTTCCTTGGAGCAGGAAGAACTGGGATCCATTGATTTTTTTTGCCCTCTATTGAACATAAGTTATTATCTGAGACTGGGAAGAAGCGTTCACATTCATTTGGGAGCTATTTTTAAATCATTCACTCCTTTTAGTCTAATCCAGGCAGGAGACTGTCATGGCACAAATCTATGTAGCCCTTACATTAATTTGTTTCTTAGATGAATTCAGGGTTATGAATTCATAGTCATATGAATAAAAACATAGTTTTGTTTGCTGGAGCATCATAAAAGCTGCCTTAACCTCAGGTTATTTCAATTTTGGGGAGGTTTATTTCTACTCCAGATCTTACTCTAAGATCCTGGAGCCAGGGATACAAACATGCTGCACAGGCGCCAGATTTTCAGAGCCCTTGGCAGGCACTGCTAATCAATCAGGGGACACTTTCTTACAGAGGGTATTATAAGCCTAATTCTTTTTAAAACAGAGCTTCCAAGCCAACCTCTCTGAGTCAGAGCCCGTGTGCCATCCATGTCCTGTGCGTTGAGCATTCTGACACCAGCCCAGTCTTTCCGGTTCCTTCGGAACCAGAAGTGAACAAAGGGATTCACTCCAGTCTGACTTGTCACATCCAGGTGCCTCTTGGTCTCTGCATTAGCATCTTTCATTGACAGTTTATGATGTACTTACAGTCATCAATGATTGCAGATCAACACTGTCTCTGATTCTACCTTCGTTCCGTGCTTTAGCTGCCAGATTTCCAAACCAGATGAATGGAACCCAATATTTTAGATGAGGAGATTTGAGGTGGTCGAATAATTTTCTTTCATCTGCTGTCATAAAACCTTTACACAAAGTTAAAAATAGCTGGGTTATACAGACCTAGTTTAGCACTAATACGTTACCATAAATATTTTGGCGTCTACTGTGTGAGCATGTAATGGAGGAATATCAAAGAAATATAAAGTATCCTGTCTTGAGTAGTCTGCACTTGTATTAAAGATAGGGAATGTGTATACGCAAGCACTCACACGCTTGTGGTGCGTGAACTCACAAGCTACATATCAACATATGAGGCAACGCACGTCGGCAATCCCTAACAGAGATGGCCAGGAGGAAGCAAGGCAACTAGATTAAATGTGGACTAGAACATCTGGGGAAGGTTTCTTCCATAGGTTTTGATTTCTTCATCTAAAATTAAGAGCAAGAATACTTAGAATGGTTAGGATTCGTGAATCACATGACTTTTCTCCCAACCACTCCCTTCGGATTGCTCATTAACCAGGTCCTCTTCAGTGAAGCCTTCCTGGATTCCTTCCTTCTCCCTCCCTGGGATTTCTCCCCTTCAAAGTTCCCGCCATGAGCTCACGTTTGCCTTATATTAGTGTGTTATACATAAACGTGTCCCCCGCTAAACCCCCTTGGAAGGACAAAGAGCATATTATTTTCATAGTTCTTGTAACATTTTGCATCTACTTTAAAGGTGCTTCTTTAATTCTGTGTCTGTATGTGTGTGTTTATGTGTTTCTGTGTGTGTATAACACAATTTGCTTGAGCTTGCAGTAAACTTTCCAAGCCTCAGTTTTCTCTTTTGTGAAAGAGAGATAATAATATGTACTTCACAAGGATGTTGTCGAATTACCTGAGATGATGAACACATGTCAAGAGATTAACATAATGCTTAGCACATACTTAGTACTCGATAAGTGCTGAGGCATAATATAGGAGCGAAACTTTAGCTATCTATTCCCACCCAACCTGCCCACCAAGGAAAGAAGAGATTTGAATAATAGGAGGAACAACGTAGAAGGTTTATTTGATAAACAAACATTTATCGAATGCCTCCAATGTACCAGAGTTTGTTCAGACCAAGATTCACTCAAAAAGCTTACAGTTTACATTTGACCTTTTATTTATTTATATATTTTTTTATTAAAATTATTGAGGTGACTTTGGTTAATAAAATTAAATAGGTTTTAAGTGTACAATTCAATAAAACCTCATATTGCACTGTGTGTTAACCACCCAAAGTTAAATTTCTTTCTGTTACCAGATCTTTCATTTTTTAAAAAAATTTCATAAAGTAATTCAAACAGTACAAAAATCCAAAAGGGCCAGAGGAATATTAATGAGGAAAGTGCGAGACATTTTCCAAGCCTCACGGTTTCCATCTCTGAAAGAAATCACTATAACCAGTTTATTGTGTATCTTTCCAGAGAAATACCATGAATTGAATATAGGCCTAATTTTTAAAAATGCAAATGGTTTTTATACTACATACATATCTAGAATTGGCTTCTATTTTCAGTTATATCTTGGAGATCTTTTCAGTTAATATGTAGAGAGAAGCATCATTCTTTTTAATGGTTGCATTCTAGTTAATTGTGTACAATATCTTATTTAAGTAGTCCTCCTTTGAATAAACGTTTCAGTTGTTTTAAAATTTTTGCTATTAAACATAATGCTGTAATGACTATCCTCATATACTTACCCCCTTGACTTTTTTATTTTAAGTGGACTAATATATAAATAGTATTACAATTATAAATTATAAATAATATTTTTTGAATTAAAGTTTATTTCTAAAACTGATTTTTAATTAGATGTTAATTTTGAGTTACTTTTGTCTCAGAAATGTTTATGAAATTCTCATAATACATTCAGATGAAAATCAACTTTTGCCCTAAAATAACACTTAATATTCTTAACCATCTTAATTAGTTTATAAATCTGGTTATCCTGCTTCATTCAAGTATTCCTCTCTCCTTAACATGCAGACTGAGTTTTATTTAAGGGTTTTTGCTATAACAGAAAAGAAGTCTGAGGAGAAGTGAGACATGTCCATTTCGAGAGTCATGGATTCATAAAGCTTTGGAGTTACCTGGAGTTTTCATAGGTTCTAGGCCAATGTGTTTGAGAAGGTCTATGGATCATGGGATTGGAATCACATGTGACACCTATTATACTTGGAGGGGACTGGGCCCCACCCTCACCTACCAAATTACTCATCAGGGCAGAACTTCTTGACCCAGGTCTCATTTGGGTACTCTAAGGAAATATCAGTGCCTTGGCCTTATCCCCAGAGACTATGATTCAACTAGTCTAGAGTGAGGCCCAGGCATCAACATTCCTTTCAGTCTTCCTGGGTGATTTAGTTGAACTGGGTTCAGGAAGTTATTTGCATGTTTACCAAGTTCTGCAGGAAATTTTGACACACAGCAATGTTTGAAAATCACTGCCAACTGAGTGAAGATTCTGTTTTTCATATTTGAAATAAACAGAGTAACAACTACAAAGCCAATATTTACCAAGAGGAAGCTAGTTTTAGATAATAGTCAGGTTATTCACATTAGCTTATCAAGGTTCCGCCCATGCCTGGGGAACTGGAGCCTGATAATTCTCTTCTTGTTTCTTAGTGTATCTTGAAGTTGTTGCATGATCCAGATAATGGCTTTTTTTTTTTAAAGACTTGCAGAGCATGATTAATTCTTATTACAAGAAGTTAATAACTTGACCTGTCTTGGCTTTATGCTTAAATACTTGTTGCAGCCCGTCGTCATCCTTTCCCTGGAAAGCTTGTCTTAGACATTTCATATCAATTATCTAATAGTTATATTCTTGGGATGTATAGTGCAATTTTCATAAATGACTGCATTTATATACTGACTGCAATCTTTGTCATTTGACCACAGAATAACTTTACCTCTAGTTATTTTTTATTCAGGAGCATGGATCAAATTGTGCTGGCAAGTCCTTTCTTAGGCGAAAGCAAATAGCAGGGTGAAGGTTTATTTAGTGCAAACGCCAAAGGTAGAGTTGGGTTCTCTGCTCCATGTAGTGCACCCTCTGACTGGAAGGGAACATGCAGAGCAAGGAAAGCTGGTGATTTTTACTTTGCAGCCCAAATTTATTAAAAACTTTGCTAGGTGTTGTGAAAAATGAATGATGACCAGACATTAAAGTGTCCTCCAAAAGTGCACAGGCAGAGTGGTTTTTGTTATTCCCTGCAGGGTCACACATCTTATCCAAAGTAACGTCATCTTTGGAAATTGAGTTTTTGGTTGCTTGAAAGAAAATTTCTATATTGTCGGTCAAATCGATTCAAGGAGCATTTGTTATGAAATGAAATGTTATCCTCAGCAGCACTTCAAGCTATTTTAACCAGAGACCAATTCTCTTTTTCAGAATGTGGTCATTATCCTCATCTCTCAGGCAATGTTAACCACAGGTATTGATTTGCTACAGTTTGGCAGCACTACCAGTCGGCTGGTCCTCACACTACTCTCTCTCCTTCACATGTCTGTCTTCATGCCACGTTCCCTTGGGCCCTATCCATACCCTTGACTTTGCTATTTTACTTGCCATTGCATCTGCCTAGAGTTTCTCTGGCTATATTTTTTTCTTTCTGGCCTCCTGGCTGGTTCAGCTCTGCTGAGCAATTTCCCTACTGCTTATCCCAAAGAACCCTCCTTAATATTTCAAATCAAAGTAAATTACATATATATATGCACATATATATATTTATATTTATTTGCAACCTGAATTGTGGTTTGTTGGAGTAGAATCTGCTACTTAAAGGCAACATTTTATTGCCGACAAGCCAAAGGACCAATTAAGTCCTTCAGTAAACAGTATTCCAGTCATCACAGATTTCATCTGCTATACATCTATTTTTCCTCCGTTGAAGCCAAGGCAGATATCATTTGCTTTTAAGGCAGAGTGTGAAAATGAGGCTTTATTAGCAGAACTAAAAGCTCTGCATCTCAAAACTTGAAGGCAGAATGGGTTAGTTGCCAGTTCTTTCTGAAAGAGAAAGTTGTGCATTCAGCATCTGAGCCCTTCTCAGAGAGATGACTTTTTCAGGAAGGTTGCAACAAGCCTGGCTCCTTTTCATCTCTGTATTTTCTAAATGGATGGAACGAAGCCACCAGATTCAGCTATAGCTGTCCTTGAAATCTGATGGTAAAGGTTTAGAAATTGCAACTGGAAAAACCAAGGGGAGGCAAAATGAGATTGAGAGAGAATTGGAATCACATTGTGAAGGCATCGTGTAGGGCTGTATGTCAGACATTGTTTACCATGAATCAAAGAAGATATGTGTGGTTTACAAAGCAGTTATTGGCTCTTTTACATAATGTGCTTTTTGATCTTTTCTGTTCCTTTCCATCCCATTCCATTCCATTAAAAATGCTAGTTGCAAGCCATTAATAATGATTTAAGAACCCAGTAATAAGTTACAACCCATAGTTTGAAGAGCTTGAAGTAGGAAATGGTAAAATCAGTTTCTGAGTTAGCAATGCTGATCAGAGGCAGGGAAACAGCCCTGTTTTCCTGATGTGAGCAAAACGTCTCTAGTCAGCCATACCCCGCCCCATTTACCAGAAGGTAGTTTACTGCCTTCTACACATTACACACAGGAAATGTAATACACAAAATCAGTGCTCTTAACTCCTCACCTGCCCAGAATTTCATTCAGCCTTAGTAAATAGATCTGAGGTAATCGGCAGGTAAAGTTGGAGGAGTTAATGGATGTGCCCTAGTGCAGTGGTTCCTAAACTTTACTGCATATTAGAATGATCTGGGGAGCTTTGAAAACCACTGTTGTACCCTATTCCTATTGAGTCCTAATATCTGGGAATGGGAGCCAGGCATCAGTATTTTTAAAACAACCCTAGTGATTCCAACTTGTAACAAAGTTTGGGAACAACTACCCTTGTATAGAATCACACAGCAAGCTGGCTATTTCAGCATTTTTTTTTTTTTTTTTTTTTTGGCTCAAGTCAAACATCCTGCAGCACTTTTGGAGAGCTTGTTTAAAATGTGGATTCCTAGCCCTAAGACACAGAGATTCTCATTCTGTAGGTTGCCTGGGTATCTATAATTGAAAGAAGTACCTTGATAATTCAATAAATGTGGTCTACAATCATACTTTGAGAAACACTGAGTAGGTAGCCTTGACTGAACTCCTAAACAGAACGGGGGAATCTTCAAACACTGACCAGCTGAGACTGTCCAGACATGGTGTTCATGCCAGGAGGGCTGGTTTTACGGTGCACTTCCTCTGTTAAGCAATGCAAGTGCACATAGATGAGTCAAGTTTCACTCACAGGATGATATTCTGTCTGTCTTGAGCTCATCATGTGAGACTATAGGGTAACTGACTCAGCCTGTAAAAGTTCAGCCAACAGAGATAAAACTGGCACAGCTGTGAATACCACTGTTCCCTTGATCACCTCTCCTGTAACACAGAGCAGTGGGTGATTTCAGACACCAAGTTGCCATGGAGTGCATCAGAAAAACCTTGAACAGGAGACCGCAGAGCAGAAAGTCAATATACAAAATCCATTTGATTTTACTTGAATTGTGGTTTGATGGAGTAGGATGGGAGAAGATCACAGATTAAATGATCTAAATATGCCAGAAACTTGAATGGGACTAGCCTTCCAGCCAGTTATTATAAAGTTAGAATTTTTATCTTGATAGCCACTTGACAATTGGATGCTTGCTTAGTTGTATTAATGTCTGTTAACTATAAACATTGATAAAATTTCTATAGGTTCTCATCGAGCTCTCTCTGGTCATGGAAGAAGCTCAAGGGACTTCATGTCAAGATTCCAGGGCTTTAACAAAACTAAAGGGCGTCCTTTCCTCAAACTTTATTCTCTTCTAACCACTCTTATGAGCTACGAAGCACAGAAGGAAAACATTTTAGAGAACGAGAAATGCAATATAGAGATATGAAATTTAGCTGTAAAGATACTATGTTTGTCTCTGAAAACGATTCATGTAAGAAAAGATTTGTCATAATTTTTCCTGACCCTTGAGGACAGAGACTACATTTGTTCTCCCTTATAGCTGTGCTCCAGTGCTCAGCAGAGTGCCTGGCATCCAGTATACATGCAGTATATCTTTGTTGGATGAGCAAATACATGATAAATTTAGCAACAGCTTTAGGAGTTTTTTAGAAGAATGTATATAATTGTCTATCTTTGTGTCTTGATGAGTAATTTCAAAGAGAAATATTTTCCTCTTCTGAACACTGTGAAACACTAGATAGAATGTTTATGACAATTCACTATCATACCATAATGTTGCCACACAATTAAGGACATCATCTGAATCAGCAGAAATCTGGAATTGTGCACCCAAGTTGACTTGGATGAGTGGCATCTTTTAGGGCAGGCGATTGGAATGATTAGACTTTCCAGGACAGGTTTGTAGCTAATGGGCAAAATGATAGAGACTATATTGCTACTCTACTGGTTTGATAAGAGACCAGTTCCAGGAATTTTCAGCAAAATAGACATAATTTAGCATTCGTTCATTATATTTCTATTTTCATGTGAGGAAAAATAAAACAACTTCTTATTTTTAAATTGAGAAATTTAACCTGTAACATCAAAGCATATGTATTTCCTCAGTAGTAAGCATTTTGGTCTTTTTAATTTTACAGAATAATAAAACATGACTGTTCAACTTAAAAGCAAAGAAAGTTCAAGGATCGTCAGATGAGTGAGCTAGCTCATCAGGCCCCAGTCAAGTGATTGTCAGATGCTTCAGAAGGAAGGGCATCTCTCTGCCTTCCCACTCATTTTCTTCTCGCCAGCCCTGAATCTTTGTGGCAGGGAACCTCCCTGAAGCAAGGAGAAGAGGCTGGAGAGAAGCGCTGGTTACTTTAGAGCCCATTGTTTCTCAGAGTATGATCCAGGACACACTCGCCTCAAAGTCTCCAGAAATGTCTTAAATATACTCATTCCTGGACCTCACCCCAGATCTACTCAATCATAATCCCTGGGGCCATATTTTGGGATCTGAATTTTTAGCAACATTGATTTTTAACAATATCTGATGCATACTGGAGTTTCAGAACGTGTGCTTTTCCGGGCAGGTGATATTATGTGGGGAAGTCACCTGACAAGGTTTTATTGCACCCTCAGCATTGCATCCTACCTTTGTCCCCACCCCTTTATGGCCATTGCATTTTAATTCTTGCCCTCTCTGCCCTCAGACAGTGCAGGTGCCCTGGCTCTGGGCTAAAAAGATCTGCCAAACATTTTCCGCCATTCCTGAACCTCCTGTTCTTCCCAAAAATACTGGCACAAGCAAAGGACAGTCAGAGTGGTGGAGGCACGTGTCCAGTTGGGAGAGCTTGGAAACTGACCACACGTGCATACTGAGTCAGCACTCTCTGCTGGGGAAAGGAGCAGAAAGTCAGGTGAGTCAATGTTGCCTGTGGACAGAGAGGGGCCACTCATGTGACTGGCTGTGGGGCAGCCAGATAGGAAGGACCCCGCCTCTGAAGCTTCTCCCCCAGCCTTAAGGGCCATGGCTCAGAACCTTTGCCCCACCACTAACACACAAATCTAATGCTCCTGGGGGCACAAGCCGTTCCATTACCCCTTTTCCTGCTGTTTCAAGAAAACACTTTGGAATGAAAGAGAGCAGTAAGGACCTTTTTATTGCGATCATCAGCGATGGCACCAGAGGGCGCCTGCAAGGGCTTCAGACCCCTCCTATCTTATATAGTTCTCTTCCTCCTTCAGCCCCTCCACAGAAACCAACAAAAGAATGGAATTCAGAATACTTGTTATATTCAATCAGTTCTAATTCAAATCCCCTAGACAGTAGTCTCTGACCAGACTGCCACCCCAAGACTCTCTATAATGCTGGAGCCTCTAGTATAGCCAAAACCTTGAATTCCCTCTCTTAATCATTGCTACTTTGTTAATAGTAATGAATTACTTGGTGGTTGCTAAAGGCTTTTACCTTAGGGGTGAGAAAAAGAGTTCAAAAAAATAAGTACCCTAGAGAAGACTCAGTACTTCTCAAACTTTGGTGTATAAAGAAGCATGTCATAGGAGCATGTTTAAATGCAGGTTTCCTAGGCCTTACATCCAATGGTTCTGATTCAGTGGGTCTGAGGTTGGGCCCAGGAATATGCATTTTAAATAAACAACTCAAGTTATTCGAGATGCAAAGGGCTTGTGGGTCTTCAGATCACACCTTGAGACACCCTCGTTTAAATGCATTTCAAGGAGGGAATGACTGATTTCCAGATTCCCTTGGAACGGTTGGGGGTTTTGGTGGTTGGGGAAAGAAAGTATTTCAAATGCCCTGGAAAACAAAGAGGATGGACACAAGTACATGGCAGGTATTTGTACAAGTTTGACAAGGAGTAAGCTTTGCTATTATGAAAATTATACCTAAAGGACATAAAACATGTCATTCTCTTATTCACCTCACCTTCTCTACTTGCCCCTCAGACCTGAGCACAACTCAGCCCTCCTGAGCTCAGGTCTGACCAGAGGTCCCAGAGGCCTCTCCAATTCCAGCCATCCTGGCTTCCTCCTTATTTGCTTTTAATATAAAGGTGATGCTAAGAGGCTGAGATTTGCTTTGAGAATTGGGCCTGGCATCTGGTTCCTGTCAGAATGTACTTTCCTCATTCCAAGGATGCATCAGGACTAGAGAAATATCACCTTTATTCATCCAAGTAAACTTTAGCTCTCACTCATCAATTTGGAATGGGTCAAACCTTTCTTATTTATTTTTAAGTCTTCAGAAGTAGTAATTCTTATTGCATTTGATCCTATAGACATTAAGGTAAAAGAAATTAAGTTATCAAGTAGCATTTTCAACTTGGTTGTTATGAAGCAGTATTCAACTTTTAAATTTGGAGGAGGCATGGCAGTTAAATTTTTTTTTTGTTTCTACTGGTTTCACATCAGAATACATACACCTGGGCATTTACCAGGCCACTAGTAATGTCTACCTGAATCTTTAACCAACTCACTGTACCCCATTACTTTCTCATATCTGTACTCCTAACAACATCCCCTACAACCCTCATTCCTTTTTTCCACTTTGACTTTCCCAACCTCCTGGTCATTTAGATCAAGAAGATCTGGGATGTCATTTCAAATGAGTCTTCTTAAGTGACCAAAGAGCATCTTATGGTGTAGTATCAGATGATTTCATTGTTAATACCAAGAATTCATGTAGCATTTACCATGTGCCAGGTATCCCTCTAAACACGTTGCAAATGTTAGTTTATTTAACCCTCACAACAAACTGATGAGGTATATAAATGAATGGTATTATAAATTACTATAAACTCATTTTGTGGATGAGGAAACTGAAGCATAGAAAGGTCAGGTAACTCATACAAGGTCATATAGCCAGTAAGTGGTAGAGTGAGGATTCGAACTCTTATACTGTGTTCTTAGTCACTATGTATATTGCCTATCGAAGAAAGCAAAACCAAACCAAACAAAGGTCAAAATATAACCCTTCCAAAAACAAACAAAAGATATTATTCTTTTAAAAAGTCTATTTTTAAGGACATTTCAGAGAAAGAGACTATATATAGCAAACTAATTTGAGACAGTACTTAATATAAAGGCAGAACCATATCATGGTCCTTACATCTTCTATACATCCATTAAACTATTCCAACATATGAATAGTCTATTAACAACAACCTAGCACACACAGCAACATTTATTCAGCACATGCTGAGAATTATCTCCTAATTACCTCCTAATCTCACTGAAGGCCAGTTTAACAGCTTCTTTGCTAAATTTAACACACCAAAGAGGATCATCCTTCCGCCATGATTTGTACTCAGTACAGTATGTCCAGGAACCCAGTAGCATAACTGCATCTACTTTGAGGAATAGGAGAGACAACAGACCCACACTGCCACCCCTCAGGATCCGCCTAGATGAAAACCCACATCCTGGTTCCTAGCAGAATCTACTTGTGTTTTGGGAAAGGATTACCTTAGGATTTTGGAGCCTGAATTTTAATGTGTGCTGTGTGATCCAGAGCAGGTCATAATTTCTCTGAATCTGTTTCCAATTTTTCTCATTTTTTAAAGTTCAAATGAAATAATATTTATGAAAGTGGATAAACTGTAAAGAGCTAGAAATGTAATATAACAGATGATTTTAAGTGAATATGGTAATTATTATTATATTTACCTAAAGGCCATGTGACTGTATGCAAACTAATTTGAAGCTGACCATCGGCTTTTTCTCCTCCTCCAACCCACAAGTAAACATCTGGAGGGCGGGAACCATATCTTGTTCATTTTTGCCTCTTTGGACTGTTTCTGGCACATAGTAGGTAATCAATAAATGTTTCTTGGATGAATAAAAAAATAAAAAGAACTTTCAAAGGAATTTTTGAAGATTCTCATCTAGGTGAAGAGGAGGCCATGGAAGGAAAAGCCAGTCACAATACCTGCTTCAACCACATGGTCCATCGTCGGAAACCTTTTGTACACAGCTGTGCTCACCGAGCGGAAGATGAGCAGGGACGTGAGATTGACATAGCGCATCAGCGTCCTTCTGAGCAGGCGCCCGTGCTCGTCGCTTCCGTGAACGCTGCTGGATATGAGGAGCATCAGTCTGTCCGGCCAGGGCAGGTTCACGAACTGGTTCCACCATCGGTTCACCACCAGAGTAACATAAAACCCTGTAGAAGAACCGGAAACTATAAAGCAATTTCTTACAGCAGACACATGGTTGGTGCTGATGCTTTTAGCAGAATTTTAGCCTTTTATAGGGGTTGGGTGTAAAAATATGTTGTTATCCATACCTTATGATTTTGCCGTCCAGAAAAAAAAAATGTAATTTGTGCCTGGCAATGCCGTAGTACCCCGTAAGTGGGTATTAGAAGTCAAATAGTGACAGCAAAAATGGAGAGTTAGTGAAGAGAAAGCTTCATTGTCCAACAGCAGATTATTACCTCAAACTTGTTTGGTGTTAATTTAGCGAAAGCAGCCCTGAAGGCGAACCTTATGGTTGATTCTGCTTCTATTGCAAGCGGTGGCTTCTCAGGCATGCCTCTCAGCTTGGAAACACTCCCATGCAGAGTCATCGGTGTCATCCTAATGGAGACAGCTGTGTGGCTGCATTCTGCGTGTGACCTATACTTACCAAGCACAAAGGTTACTGGAATTTGTTCAGCATATCTGTCACAGTAAATTGATAATTTTTCAAAGTAACGTTTTTGGGCTCCTGTAAGTAACAATCTGGAGCAAAAATAAAATGCACAGCCCTTTATGATATTATACTTCTGCACCTGCTCTGCAAGTGAAATTCAGTGCAAACAATTAAGCACAAATAATCTTAATTTTTTTTTTAAGGAGAAATAACTTTTTCTTTTCTACCTAAGCTGATGTATCTCAAAAGCTTTTTAATTGCTGACTATTTCAAGTACTAACATTTTTAGTACATAAATGTTATTGGTCATTAGACAGTGAGATTTATTAACCATTTTATTTTTAGATACTTTATATTAAACTTTATATGGTTAATGCATTGGATTTGGAGCATGATACCTTATAAAACAGTTCGTATTTCAATAATTTGTCAGTTGTACTAAAAAAAAAAGAGCATCTTGATTAAGTGGATTATAGTTATTAACTTATTATTAATACCAGCCCTGAATTTGACATCTTGATCTTACTTTCTCCTAAATACGCTACTTATCACATTCTTGATTTTCTGTGTTGTACTTCAAGGGATACTATAACTTTTTTAAAAAAAGCCTGCATTTATTTAAAATAGAAAATAACATTTATCAATTAGAAATGAACATTTTTATTATTGTATTTGGTGGGTTTATATTAATATGATACAAATATCAAAATTTATATTATAGACCTGACCCAAATCCATTTTATGGTATTGTTAAACATAAAATCATTGAATAGAATGATTATTAATATTTATGTTGTAGGGAGGGGATTCAGAGTCAGAAGAAATGTCTCAAAGCAGGTTAATTATAATGGCTAAAATCCAGAAAGAGAAGCAATAGAGATGAATTTGCATCAAAGAATGAGTACAGCTGTTCCAAAGGAGAAGGAATCCCTTGGAAAGATCCATGTTAACGTCTTTCAAGGGACTATTTGGGTCGATAGAACTTTGATAAAGGAAGCAGAAGGATAATGATGTAACGGCGAGCCACCAATCAGACTGCAGATAAAGAACTGGGAGCTGGTACTGACAAAGGGGGTGTAGGGTGCAGAGCAGGCTTAGATTTCGTGCCTCTGCTTGGAGGAGGTGTCAGACATTCTGCAGTCAGAAGAAGCTGACAAGAGAGGCCTCAGCTGGCTGCATGGACCTATCAAGGTCATGCTGATGACAAGTTACAGCCAGAATGGTTTCTGGTACTCAAATAGAAATGATCAAAGAGGATTTAATTGTGGAAAGCATAGACCATAGGATCAGATAAAATCAGCTTTGAATCCCAGGTCTTCCACTTACAGATTTGGATTAGAGTGTATTTTAAAATCTCTCTGAGCCTCAGTTTTCTCATTGTAAATGAGGATAATAATACCTATGTATCAAAGATGTTATGAGGATTAAAGAATATATTATATGTAAAACATCATAACTTATGACGTCATACTTAATGATAGAGTGATTGTTACTATTAAGTGGCCAAAAGAAAAAATATTTAGCTAATAGACACTCAGAAATTTTACTACCTAGAAAGTCCTACAGCCAATTATTTTGTCAAATTCATACCCGCCCCTCCCCCAAAAAGAAGAGCTATAATCAAATTAATGAATTCTGGTGCTGTCTTATGATTTTTGCTAAGTGTAATTATTTGCTTAAAAAACTTAGGGACATTAGTAGACATGAGAATTAAACTTGTTTAAATTGTGCTATATGTATGTTTGACTTTCTTGACAAAGTCAACTTATAGTTCTTGGTGTATCTTTGGTCAAGATGTAAGGACCTGTTTTAAAAAGCTTTTACAGTTGAACTTCAGAAATGAAGAATGACTTGAACTAATGGTCATTTTATAAAAGTAAATATTCTTTGGTCTTTAGAAAAAATATATGTATATAATTTTGTGGGCTATAAATAAGATATTGGAGCAAAAGTTAAAGCCCTATGGAGCATTTCTGGCTACAGTGCAACTGTTCTAAGGGGTATTCTATTCTAAGCAGCAGTAGCAGCAATAAATTCACATTAGTAAAAATAAACTAATGAGACAATTATCCTGAAATGTCATGTGTCCTCCATCATTTCACATTCTGAAGGATTAGGCAACACAAATAAATTGTCAAAATAATATCATATTTATAAGACATATTTGAAAAATTATTAGAGGTTTTAAAGAAAACATTCTCTTTGAAGATATTTTGCCAAAATATATATCAATATATACATTTGTTTGGAACAGTAATTTTGGTATGTAGCAAAATAGCTCTTCCTATTTTACTTTTCATAATTATCAGCCAGCCAAATTGATATCCCCCTTCTTCAACTGGGGTCCTGTTGCCGCAAGGAAGAACATAGGTGAGAGTGATGATATACAAATTTACTCAACTGTATGCAGAAGAAAAATAACAAACTGATGTACATAGAAAAGGTGGAAATACAGCCTCAAAAACCTTTAGCTTTTCTACTTTAAATTTTAATTTCCCCCAGAGAAGAAATGTGTGCAATTAATTTTAATATAAAAACACTCATAAAGCTTCCCTTTTATAATACTGATAAAATTTTATTAAGACTATAACTTTTAGTCATAAGAGTATTTCTTGGACATAACATTGCTCAAATTTTCTGTCAGTCTGACAGGCATAGGTTGTGATGTTATAAAGAATAAACATCTCCTTTTGTGAATATAACATGCCCCAAACTCAGAAGATATAAAGAAAATAAATCAGTTTTCAGGCCTTTTCTTTAGATGAAGTAAGGTTGGTAAGGTTGGTGGGAATTATCCTGGATAAGTTCTTGTCATTCCAGGCAAAAGGAAAGAAAGTTCCTGTATCAGGTGTATATGCCTGATAGACTCCATCCACAGACATGTTAATTATGTAGGTAGTTGCTACAAGCTGTCAGATCACAAATTTAAACTATGAATGACATAGTTGAGAGAAGCATAAAGAATTATTTATCTGTGGACTTTGCCATTCAAAATGATCACATAGTGAGGATATAAGTATAAATCTTTTATTTTATGCCTATAGCAACATTCTTGACACACGACTAATACCACACATTGATCAATTGATATGGGGCTGGAACGGACACCACTTGAACATAACGGTTTAGAGTCTAGTTAACATCCTATAAATGGTTAAGTGTGGAGTAAAACACACTGTCCCAGAGAGAAGAAGGCAACAGAGAGGGCCATGCCAAGGAGGAGGTTACATAACATGAAAGTAAGTGGCACCCACAGGGCTCGGATTTTTGAGACTGTATTCTCACGTGATATTTGATGGTCACTGAAGGAGACATGCAAACGAAAGTACCTGTACACCAAACTTATTGCTGTGTAAAAAACAGCAAAAACAATAAATTCCCTGTACAGTAGTTTGTAGATGCTGCCTCTCCACTTGAGAAGTAACCTATGAAATCCAAAAAAAGTCGCATTGGCTACTTTACTGGAGTAAGTAACAGTCATCTTGGATAGTTTTTCTAGAAGAGCAAGAAGACAAAACACAAGTAAGAAGCAACATTTAAGACAGAGCATAAACCTGTACCTCAAAGAAAACCCAAGCCAGCCACCAGTCGGCCATTTCCCCCCTTTTTTTGCCTTTCTCATTTGTACAATTTGAAATGTGGAGATCACCACCATTTGGTGCTAAATTATTTAGTAGAAAAAAGGAGGAATGGCGTCCCTGAAAGTAATATTAGAAATCATAAGCTTATCTTAATCTCTTTCTTTTTATTTATTTATTTATTTATTTATTTATTTATTTATTTATTTATTTTTATTTATGGTGATATTGGTTAACGAAATCCAGTAAGTTTCAGCTGTACACTTTATCAGTAAGGCATGTGTATATTTACGCTGTGTTCAGCTTGTCTTAATTTCTAAGTATTATTTTTAGATTATATAGCCATTGCTCCATAAATATTTAAATGAATAAATGAGATATCTGAAGTAAATTGTAATGTTACCTATCATATATTTTCTTAACCCTCAGGAAGATTTAGGATATTGATATGCTATATTCATTGACAGTTTCAAAAGCAGTGGCCAAACTTATTCTTTGGGCTCTTATTTGTTAAAGTATGTAAAGAGGTATTTATGTCACCCTTAAATTTACTAAGGAGAAGTAATGGCTCTCTCCTTAGAAATCAGGAGATATTGTTGGAAAGAAGCAAGACCTTGTGGAAATTTAATTGATGAGTTATTTTTGGTGGGTTTAGTTGGATGTAGTGTCCCTCTAACAGAGCTCTGAGTGCCTAGTTAGTGCTCTGTGCACTTTACAAGGTGGACAAAATATTGGGTCACGTGATACCAAGAAAGGTGCACTTTCCCAATGAAAAATGTAGCATAAAATGCTTAGGGATGGTTCATTTTCTGTTCGGAGCCAAAAAACAACCAGGAAAAAAAAATCAGGCCATTATTTAGGACTCTTTCTTTTCCACTTGGATTTGTTCAAGGATGTGGGTAGGATGAGAACTGGGCCCTGAAGCCTAGTTTTCAGTGAGACCTCTGGAATTCTATTGCTTTCACCAAGACATTAAACATTCAGGTTTTGAGAATATGGCCCAAATCTAATCTTTGTTTGAAAATCCTGCTCAACCACTCTCTAACATGGAACACATACAGATGATAGGAGATTTCTTTGAAACCTTTTAGTTTGCTCAAAAGAATCTATAAGGAGAGTCTTATGGAGCTACTTAGACTGAAATTATGGAGCTTTTAGGTAGAACTGTACTAGATACCAGAAACAAATCTCACAGACAATTTCTTATATAAAGTAGCCTATAGTACACATTTTACTATTTTCTGCCTTTATTCAGAGCTGAGAAAACAATTTAACTCTAATTTGCCTATATTCCATAGGGGAATAAAATGGCATTTTTTTGTAGTCACAAACTTAAGCTTTCAACATTACTGATTAGAATTAAAAAAAAAAACAAAACAATAAGGCCTTTGGCATAAGTAAGTGGCATTATGAAAGGATGGGACTTGTGCCATAAAACTGGTTTCATTTTTCCATCTTCACTTTATCTATTTGTTTAATGTGAGTAAAGCCAAAATTGGGAGAGGAGCATAATAAATTAAGCCCATTTCCTAATTTGTTCTCATAGTAGTTTTGAGTAACAGTTCTGAAATAACTTTCATGTAACAGTTTAGCCTTCTATTTAAGCTCTGTCAGAAAAACTAAAATCAGATAGAGTAAAGGTCAGAATTAAAATGCAGAGATATTCTCTTCATGCACTAACCTATTTATTTGGTTTGGAGTCTCCGACAAGAAAGAAAATCTTCAGGCTCCCCCTGAACAGGTGCCTCCAGGTTGGTGTTGAACTCGCAGTTTCACCCTTTGTTCATTCACAGTCAGATTTTCTTTCTGTTCTCTGGCTACTGAGAGGATCCAGACAAGTACAGGGGTTAAATGATTTTCCACTTGTGGAGGCCTGTTTATGCCAGTTTGCCCCTTCGATGACAGTTACAGCCAGGAACAAATAGAAGCAGCAGCTGCTGATGTGGCTTTTTTCTAATCTATAATTATAACTCCACCTGCCATCCAAAGTATCCCTTTGAATGAGAAGTCGGAGGTGACGTGAAGGAGGCTGGTCCGTTTAAGTCTGTTATTTTCATTTTGACTCTGCTCTGGAATCAAGGAAGAAAGAGCCATTTTCCCCCTAAAGAGTTCCAAAGAGGCTCCACCGGCCAAAAAAGGGAATTAGGACAGTCTGTGTGTGCTCAAAACGCAGAATAAATTCTTGTGAAGCCATAAACTGGGGCAGACATGAGTATAAACAGGATTCACACTCATTGGAGAGGTACTTAGAATGCTCTTCCATTAAAAGCAACGAGCATGTATGCTTGAGAGAGACAGAGAGTCTTTTAGAAGAGCATAGAGAATTATCATGTGTGATGGTTTAGTATAGTGCAGGACGATTGCATGCTGATTCATTACCTTTGTGATCTTTTCGTGGTCAGCTGAGAAAATTTTTTATTATTCAAAATGTTTCCTCTTAGATAATGCCTCCGTATTTTTCTTCTTGAAAGAAAACATAATTACCTCTGAATTCAAGAGAGCATTTTTAAAATAATAAAATAAATAATTTCAGGACCTATTCCTAGGACTTTTCCACCTTCTAAAGTAACATGTGCACCAAGTATTGCTCTTTAAGCTTAAATAAAATGACTACCAAAAGAAAAAACACCCATATATTTTTGTGGAGAAAGATATAGAAGAAAATGCTTACTCAGTAGTTGTGAATATATACATTTAAAAGTGTAGTACAGTATTCTTAAGTTTCACATGCATTATACTGGTTTATCAAACTATAAGTATCTTAGAGCAAAGATAGAGTTGTAGGTATCTGATTTCTTGCTGCATGCCTGTTCATAGTTCTAGTAAAGAGCCCTGTGTGTAATGGATATTCAATATGTATTTGTTGTTTATCACCTTATCTTCACTATGATACTTCTGTTAGTCCATGTAGGGGAATTCGTGAACATTTAGAAGCATACATATGGTGCCACACATTTTATATTTAGGTTGACATGAAAAGTGGTAGGATAGACCTTCTATTGCTCTTACAGAGCTTTGCAAGACTAACTAATGTTATAAAATTTGAGTAAATCTAAACCCAAGTGCTTATGAAAGAGAAACGTTGGAGTTTTTTGTTTTGTTTTGTTTTGTTCGCTTTAAATTTCACTCTTGCATCTCCTGTTGGATGTATGATAGCCCTGAAACATGGAATGACTGCATGACCAGGGATCCGCCTCCTCTGTGGGGCACAGTTTGCTGGCTTCACTTTGAAACAGATGTAATTATGTTTCTCTCTCCCCTCAGGCTGTTTTGAGGAATGACTAATTAATGGTTGAGATAATATTCTAAATTCAATTTAGTCAATAACGATTAAATCGAATAAACAAACTCCAACTGTTGAACTTTGAGTCCGGTGGCTATTTCTAACAGGTAATAAAAGATGTCATTTAGAAATTAGCTCATTAGAGGGGACAAGCCACTGCAGCCTTTTTCGAAATATTTAACAAACACAAAATTGCAAAGTTAACTGTTCATATAGCTTTTTGAAGAAAACTTTAGAGTTTATTATTTAAAATAGACACATTTTTTTCCAGATTCTAAAAGTAACATATGTTTATTAAAAAATAAAAAGTAAAGCAACATATAGAGAACAGTGGCACTCTACCATGCAATCCTAGAGGGGTGATATCATTTGGCATAAAGTTCATCTTTCCAGACTTTTGTGGAAAATATTTTAATTCTGATAATTAATAACAAACAATGTGATAGACGCTTAGGTAATTTCAGGGCACTATGAAATAACTATACCAGTCATATTTTCTTTTGACAGCAAGAGTCAAGTTATGTGATCCTGACCACTCTGATTTTCAATAATCCTAATAAACACATTTGTCTTTGATTTCCGTAAACCTCTAGTGACAAGACATTTCATAAAACAAACAAACAAGCAAACAAACAAACAACAAACAAACCTGATTATTTCCAACTGATGGAAATACCGATACTCAATTCATAAATGTCAAGACAAATCATCCTTTGTTCCTAAAGGGAACAGAAACAAACAACACGTTTAGGTAGCTACTAACTACCACTTTCTAATAAGTTATTTTAAAAGCCCATGTTCATTTTAAATTGATCTACTTATTCCATTGACATGAGAAATCTTTTACCAGATTTATTTTGACTGCTTGGTTGCACATAGTAATGTGTGTGCAAAGTGTCGAATTTAAACGTTAACTAAAGACCAGAAATTATTGTATTTTGGTGGATTTGATTCTGACTTTTGGACATTATTAAATGGAGAATAAGGAATTAGAAGACATTTATGAACAGGAAAAAGACTTGAAAAAAATCCGTGTTGCAGAAAAGTGAGTCTGTTGAGAGGAAAAACTGGTGGATTTGAGTAGGCAGGGATTATAGAAAAGGAATCAGTTTGAAGGTTATTATGGTTGTCCTAGTGTGAACTGGTGTGGTGGGTGAGTAGAATGCAGAGGAAGGGTGACAAGAGAGAGCCCAAAAGCAAACCACCACTGGAGGATGAAAGAGAAAAGGGAGGTGGGGGGAGGGAGCGAAGGAGGAGGAAAAAATCTGATATGACTCTTGCTTTGTCCTTTGAGTCCATTTGCTCATAAAGAACAAGAACTACAGAACATGATTTCAAATTTGTTCAGGTGAACAGTTCTTTGTAAGGTGTCATGTAATTCTGATTTATATTTAATTTGATTCTGCATATAGGAACATTTTATCACCAAAAATAGATGCAAAGTAAATTTCTTAATTTGGAGCTCATGTGTTAGATCTCTCGAGAAAAAGGACTAAAGTTTCAAGAAAATTTCATAGAGTAAACTTTCAATCGAGAATATTCATTCATTATTTTTTTTTTCCATAGCAAAATACCTTGGTTCAGTTGGTTTGAGAACTACTCATAGTGATATTTTTTCCCTATAAGTAAATTTTTATTTGCGAATTTCTTGAGAACTCATATCTTACTTTTTCCTGGTTTTTCCTATTTACCGGTTGCCATGATGGATCAATAGCTGCATAACCAACAACTGGTTGGGATAACTCACGTGTCCATCCAGATGTGTGGAGGCTTCTGATATATGCTGGAGATAGAACTCTGCCAAAAATCAAACAGAGCAGGCAGGAAATTTTCTTAATTAATTTTTTCTCTTTGAATTGAGGAGAGACATAGTAAACCCCTAGGACTAGAAAGACCATTGAGTTTTATTACAGCTGAGGTTTTAAAATCATAAGAGACTGGATATTTGAGGAGTCATCATTACTCTCCTTACACAGAGTAATTGCCAACTCAACAAAACAGAAATGCATTAGTTCAAATTCTGAAGGTTATCTTTTTCTAATGGAAGGTACAGAAATTTTATTCTATTTTAGGGATGAAAGCTTAGCATCTAGATAATTATTACTATGGTGCTTAAAGTGTATCCTGTTCTTCATAATCAATAATATTTCTTAAATGGATAGTATTGCTTAGCTCAGATACATTCCAGATCACTAAAAAAACTGTAACATAGAACCAATTAAAAATCAGTTTAATTTCACACAATAAGGCATGCACATCCAAGTATATTGTTTATTCCAAAGAGCTGTGATATTCTGTTACTTTACCATCATCATGGTAGGAAGTAGCCATTCTGGAAACTACATTACCATATGGGTAAAAGGAAGATACAGACAAACAGAAAAAATTTCTATGCATAAATCCTTGGAAAATTATAAAATACCTTTACTTATGGGATAAAATGCATGTGGGAATGACAAACAATTGTTGGTTTTGTTTTTCTAATATGGTGTGTTGAGCATTCTGAAGACATCTTTTTAGTTTCTTAACATCTTTTTAGCTCCTTAATAGTGGTTACTGCTGGGGAGAGTAGTGTGTTTGGAGTAAGAGAGTGAAGGAGAAACTTCAGTTTTTGTTCCATATAATTTTGTATTTTTAAAGTAACGTCCATATTTTCCTATTTAATCACATGCAATAAAAAAAATCTTATTTGATGCCACTTCCAAATTTAGACCTCCAGCCCAGATCTTTCACCCAGCTCCAGACTTACACTTGATATTCTCATTAAACATCTTAAACCCAATATGCCCCAAACCGGTCTCCTGATCTTTCCGCTAAAACATGCTCCACCTTGCAAACATTCATCTCAGTTGATGAAAATTCCTTCCTTTTAAAAGGTCAAAAACCTTGGAGTTGCTTCAGCTCCTGTTTTCTCTTACGCCACAGTCCAAATCTTTCAGCAAATTCTGTTGGCTCTACCTTCAAAATATACTCAGAATCTATCACCTCACTCTCTCATGTCACATCCTTGTCTCCACTACTCCCACCTCCTCAGAGCCACCATCGTCGTTCTCCCAGCTTACTGCAGCAGCATCCCAGCAGCTTTCCCTGTTTCTTCACTTCAGTTGTTCTGACAAAAAGGCAGCGTCATCTTAATCAAGGTAAGTCAGGTGAGTCAGGTCACTCCACTGCTCAAAACCAGTCAATGGCTCCTGGTTTCTCTCAGAGTAAAAACCCACCTCCTTAAATGATCTGCCAGGTCTTTCATGACTTATTTCCATTTCATCTCTGGTCTCACTTCCTATTATTCTCATCTATCCTATGGGTCCCTCTGCAGCCACACTCATCTTTCCTTCCTTGAACATACCAGACATGGTCCCATCTTAAAGCCTTAAGTATGGCTATCCTTCCTGCCTAGAATGTTCTTCTTCCAGATCTCTGAGGGGCTGTCTCCATCATCCTTTTTGAAGTCTTTGCTCAGGTATATTCTCAATGAGCTAATCGCCCTACTTAAAGTTGCTGCTGGCCCTGTATGTATGAGGCGTGCTCCCTCCTCATAGTACTCCCAATCCCCCCTTACTTGGCTCTACTTTTGCTTTTTATTCACACCGCTTATCTCCTTTGAATATACCATATAGTTCACACATGTATTGTGTTTATTGTCTATTTAACTCAACTTGAAGTTTCATGAGGGCAGGGAGCTGTTCATTAATGAAAACAAAGTACCTCTAATAGTGCCTAGTTTGATAAATACTTATTGAATGAATATATTTAAAAAGAGGCTAGCGAGGTTTCCACTTTTTCTCATGATTGTAAATTTCATGAGGACAGATTCCATGGCTATTTTGTTAATTGTTTTATATCCAGTGCCCAGAAAAGCATCTGGTAATGAGCAGACACCCAGTAAATATCTGTGGGATGAATAAGTGAACATATTTTTTATTTAGAGGTTTGGCTCATCTTTTTCACACAAATCATTTTTATAGAATAACCAATAAAAGGTCTCAAAATTTTCCTGCAGAAGTATAGGTTTTATGGCACTCCAGAAAGCTAAAGACAGGTATCACTTAGGGAGCCCTGAGTACTGACTGCATTCTGTCTGTACTGTGGATGCTACGTCTGCATTCTGTGTAATCACCTCTTTTCTGAGTTTCTGTACCATTAGCTAACTCAGGACTGAGAGTAGGGATGTGAATAGTCTCTTCCAGGCAATCCCATCCATAACACTACCTCTAACCTTTTCATTTTTCTACTGACCTCAAGGAGATTCCCTCACATTAAATAGCAACAAAATATTTCAAAATGGATAAGGCAGGTATAAATTGATTTATTCTACTTCCTGTTGACTGCTCCACAGCATCATTTTGTTCCAGGCATGGCACTGAGCATCCACTTGGCATTAGATACCCCTTAACATAATGGTGTAATGAAAAGACAAATACAGTAAATGTCCTGTGATGGTGGTCTAGGTGATGGTGATATCGTTCCTGTGGCTCAGAAGGTGCCTTGGGGTTCTTGACTTTGAATGCCCTTCTGGGATAGGGGATATGATTCTTGATGAAGATTAAGTTATAAAAGGCCTTTAGTGGAATTTTAATGATGAAATGCACTGTTAAAGTGATATCCCAGAGCACATTCTGATATATTTTAATATTTCTGTGACATAAAAATTGAAGTAAATTGAGGATTAAGCATACTTCCTCTCTTAACTCACCGCCTTCTATGTATCCTGGTAATTTTGAGATGACTCATGTTCTTGCTCAACTTTTCTCACGAATTCATAATTAGATTAAACTAAAGACACAAAATTGAGTTGCAAAAAGCGCACTCATAGGACCCAGCTTCTTCTAGACTTCATGCCATCCTATAAAAACATAAATCTTACCTTTAGCATCATGAGGTATGCTTGTGTGCCAACAAGGCTACTTTCCCTTAGCATAGCATTATCACTTTATAAGAAGATAAAAGAAAAAGGTAAATTTTATGCAAGTTTTCTTTCACTCATGGTACAAAACTAGGGGATTGTTTTTTCCTCTTGGGCTTCCCTTCTGCAAACTCTTTAAGGAAAAGTTTATTTATTTTTTTGTATTTATCAATAGACTGCTTAAGAGAACCAGCATTGTTCCTGCTAACTTTATTAATACCTAACAAAATTATTATCTAACATATGAATTTACTTTATGACTCAGCGATCCCATTTCCAAGAATCCACCCTGAAGTATGCCTCCGATAATACCAAAAATACATATGTACCTAGTAATTAAATGCAGCATTATTTATAATTGCAAAATGTTAGAAAGAATCTAAATGTCCAAACATAGGCAAGTGGTTGAATCAACTATGGCAATGCAAAAATGGAGTACTATGTAGGTGTGAAAGGAATAAGAACATTCTTTATAAATTCATATGGAGTGATTTCCAGGGTGTATTGGGTGATAAAAACAAAATGCAGAAGAGTATCTATAGCAAATAAGCACATAAAAAGATACTCAGCATCATTAATCATTAGGAAAATGCAGATTAAAACCACAATGAGAAACCACTTCACACTCACTAGGATGGCTGTAATTAAAAACAAGCAAACACTGTAGCTAGGTCCTGCACAAACAAACATGGAAAATAACAAGGGCTGGGGAGAATGTGGAGAACTCAGAACCCTGGTACATTGCTGGTGCAATTTAAAATGGTGCAGCTGCTGTGGAAAACAGTTTGGTCATTCCTCGGAAAACTAAACTTAAAATAACTATATGACCCAGCAATTCTACTCCTATGTATATATCCCAAAATACTGAAAATATACCAGATTGAAACAAATACTTGTACTGAATGTTTACAGCAGCACTATTCACAAAAGCTAAAAGGTAAAAACAGCCCAAATGTCCATCAACTGATGAATGAATAAACAAAATGTAGTACATCCATACAATGGGATTACTATCCAGCCATAAGAAGGAATGGAGTACCGATACATGCTACAATGTGGATGAGCTTCAAAAACATGCTAAGTGAAAGAAGCCAGATACAAGAGGTCACATATATTGAATGATTCTATTTATATTAAATATCTAGAATAGGTAAATTCAGACAGAGAAAATAGATTAATTATTTCCAGAGGCTATGGGGAAGAGATAAAGAGAATTAATTTCTCAGTGAGTGTGGAGATTCTTTTTGGGGCAATGAAAATATTGTGGAACTAAGTAGAGATAGTGATTGTACTACATATTATTGTACTAAATACCAATGAATTGTACACTTTAAAATGATTGATTTTATTTTATGTGAGTTCTACTTCAATAATAAAAAAGGAGTACCTATATTATACTCCTTTCATGAAGGAAAAAAGGGAAGATAACAAAATTTAAATATATATATATTCATTTATGCAAAAGAAATACAAGAAGGATTAAATCTAATGCGATCGATTACTCAGGGATTATCTGGGAGTGGGGTGAAAAGAATGAGAAAGTGGGAACTGGGTGGTAGGGATGGGGAGTGGTAGAGACTGACATTTACCTGATATTCCCTTTTATATTTTTGTAGGCTCTGACTCTTAGAACCACAGTAATATTTCACATAATCCCCCCAAATAATTAAAAATAACCAGTACATCAGGGAGCCCAAATTAGAATACAAAGAGTAACAAATGGATATACTATATTATTAATAAATATTGTAACCATACTAAAAGAGTTAAAGAAGAACGAACTAACTTTGGAAAACAGCATTTTGATTGTATAACGTAAGGCTTAAGACAGAACTATATGCAAATATTATACTATAGTTAGTAAATTTTTTCTTTGGGAGTATGGGTTAGCAATTCTGAAACTACTTTATATCTGGACTAGGACTGAGCAAATAAATAATGAGCTTCTTGGAGAAAGGACTGATGTCAGGGAAAAAAAGAGAAGAACCTGGAACATCTTATGGTGCCAGGAAGTAAAGAAGTCCTAAAAAATGATGGGATATGTGAAAATGATACAGGAATCAACTTGAAGGAACTCGAAGGAACTCATAATGAAAGCTGGGACAAGTTGAGCTAAAAAATATACAGGATAATAATGGATTATAACCCAGAAAACAAAATAAATATCCTTGAGTTTATACTGGTACAAATGAATACTTGAATAAATTAAATGAAGAGAAGCAGCAGCTCTTCTTTATCATAGGGAGAATGATAGAAATAGAAAATCACCATAAGGCAAAGACAAGAATCAGTAATGGAGTCTAAAATTAGTTAAGGTAAGAATGTTGAGAAATAGGATATTTACGTAGTCTCAAAGTATCTCCTCACACGATAGTTTCAATTACAAAGGGAAAAGCTGTAACTTTATAGAGATGAAACCTGGTCAACATGGTATAACCAAGTGATCAAAGCCAACTTCATCAGTAATAAGTCATATTGGCATCAGGATGCTGAAGATGATGCACTGAGACGGGCATAACCTCACTTCTATGATAGCCTTGCCCCAAATGCATAACCCCAATCTAATTATGAGACAACATCAGACAAACATAAATTGAGGGACATTCTACAAAACAATTTACCAGGACTCTTCAAAAGTGTCAAGATCATGAAAGACAAAGAAAGACTGAGGAACTGTTACACATTGGAGGAGATTAAGGAAACATGACAACTGGATCTTGGACCAGAAAAAGGACGTTAGTGGGACAACTGGTAAAATTTAGATGAGGTCTGCACATTCGTTAATAGTATTATGTCAGTGCTGACTTCCTGGTTTTGACCACTGTACTGGGTTTGGGTAAGATGTTAACATTAGGGGAAGCTAGGTGAAGGGTATATAGCAACTCTGCGCTATTGTTGCAACTTTTCTCTAAGTCTAAAATTTTTCAAAATAATAAGTTAAAAACAAAAAAATTCTTCCTCAGTTAAATTTTTTGTTTGTTTTTGTTTTTGCTTGCTTTCACATTTAGTTGGGCCAAGATTTTGAAAATATGTGTAGAGTGACATTATTAATTTCCCCTTTTAAAAAATTTTAAGGAATTAAGGAAAGAAATTAAGAATATTAAATTAAGTTGCCACTGGTCCTCTTCTCTTCCTAGAAAAAAGATTTAATCTTAAACAGGAAGGTGGTGGGTCAGGATGTGGGTGAAGGGATCCAGTAGGATGTCATCTGAGAAAATGTTACCATGCCTAAGCCTGAATGAGAGAGGGGAGGTAGAAGTTCGTGGAACCTGGAAAGGGTAGCTTAACAAAAAGAATGCTGAATAGAATCTGTGGCCTTCAAGGGCAGGACACAGCCAATCCACAACAACCAAGCAAGGCAGCTAAATTTCCACCCTTCTGCCTTCTCAGCTCCTGCCAGGAACTCCCACTGGCTGTACCAACCCAGAAGCCAGAGAGGTCAAGGGAGACCAGTGATGCAGTTTAAACATACCAACGTCTAGGGGCCCAGAGAAGAGTGAAGAAGTTTGGAGAGTGACTTGGGAGGAAAAAAAGAAAACATATCTAGCACTGAGATCAGCTAATCTTTCCCTCTCATTTTGCATTTGAGGAAAAAAAAAATCCTCGAAAAGCGAACAGATTTATCCAAGTTCACAATATAAAAGCAGTGTGGTAGAGCCGAAAACCTATAGGTTTGTAAATTGGAAGACTTAGGCTCTAGTCTTGGCTTGGCCACTGCACTGGCCTTCAGTTTCCATATCTATGAATAAATGAGGTGAAGTAATGCAATAGTCTTCAAACTGGGATTCACATACCCACTCCTGCGTATACATGAGCGTTTCTAGGAGGCAAAGGGATGGATAGTTAAGCGAATCATTTTTCCAGACCCACAACTTCCTTACATATATATTTTCTCCTCAAATTAATCTGCTTTCCCTTTCAAAATTGTACCCCTACTTGACAAAAATGTTCATCTCACCCATCTCAAATATTACTATAGGGCATTACTCCAGGATGTGAAAATTTGAGTACACCAAACAATGAGACATTTTGAATGCATAGCATTTGAATCAGATTCCTGTGACAGCAAACCAGAGAGCTCCAATGAAGAAATACTGAAATATTAAAAGACTACAGCACTTACTTGTGGCAAACATGTATCCATACCTAGTCTTTCTGAGAAAGGTTTGAATCTCACATATGAGCCTTTCAAACACAAATTTGAAAGTGAGTCTTTGTCCACTTAGGAGGAAAAAAGATCCTAATCTGATTCAGAGGATGAGCAGCTTGAGCTCTTCCAGAAACTGGTTGTACCACATTCCAGGCTGACTGGTGCAACCACGGGGGATGATATGCAATTATCTCTACCTCTGATACACATGGTTTTATCCTTGTATGAAGCTTTTGTGTCTTCACAGGAAAACCAGCTTGTGATGAGCTATATGAGCCAGGAGCTTCCAAGACTAGTTGTCACTTCCTTTAAACACACTCAAACCCGGACATGGGAACTGTCATACTGGTTCAGCCTTATGATTCATTCCCCTGTTTTCTGCTTGGAGAGCAGAAGTGATCACTTTGATGCCAACTTTAAGGTTAATAATTTTGAAGTTTCTACTAGTTGCCAATTATAGTTCTGCCTTCCCTATATTTCTCTAAATAATCCATCCATTTCTTGAAAATAGTATTATTGTTTTGTTGAATGACAACATGCTCACTGTAAAAATTCAAACAATTCAAATGTGTAAAAAGAAGAAACAAAAACATCCCAAATTCTGTGAGTAATAACTGTTAACATCTGGTGACTGTCTTTCCAGACACATTCTATGCCTAGATACACATGCATATTATTTTTCATAAATGAGACCATATTATACACGCTGTATGGTAATCTGTTCTTTCTCTGAACAATATGCTGTGAAATACACGCTGCATACCATGTATGTTTTATGTATGTGCTTGATACTCCCTTATTGAAGTCCATTTAGATGGTTTTCCATTTCTCAGTTTCAAACAATGTTGTGATGGACATCTGTGTGCATCTTTCTTTTTTTCATGTTTCTGCAAGGGTCTCTTTCTATTAAAGGATTGTATTATTTTTGGAATTACCTTTGAGAATCTAATGAGAACTATGGATCACTTCCCTTGCAAAATGTACATATTCGCATACCTCATTTTGACCTTTTCTCTCGGTGATTCATAAATATGTCTTCTGAATTTCATCTTTGGACTTGTTAAGGATCTGTGTGTACCTCGAATTAAGAATATCTACTTTAGGGTTAAATCCAAGATATGAATTTTTAATAGCCTTTAAAATTATTTATATTAATTTATCCCTTATTGTGCGAAGTAGTTACATGCCTTCTGTCTCTTTTAATTGGGTCAACTCTCCAGTCTGTGTCCAACTTTGGAGGTTTGGTGACTTAATAAATAATCAGATTACATAAATTTCCATTGACTGCCGATGGGGCCGAAGGGATTTTAAGCACAAAACAGTGCATTCCACCTTACTTTACAGGCTTTAAGAAAAGTTTCATAAGCAAAAATTTTCATAGGTTAAAAATGTATCTGAGCATTTCATTCCTTCATTCAACAAATAGATATTGATTAATGGTTATGTGCCAGGCTTGGTGCTAGGAGCAGGGGATACAAGGTGGATAAGATTTCATCACATCCTTCGAGGAATGGGAGACAGACATATAAACAAATCATTGTCAGGCAGAGAGAGAGATTATATGCCACTATAAACAAAGGTGTGAATAGCACGGTACTTGGAACTTCAGGGGTCAGTGTCATGGAGGGGTCTTGGTTAGGAGGAGAAAGGGCATCCTCTATGTGGCGTTTTACCAAACCTGGCCCATTCTCTATCTCCAGCCATCAAATCTTCTTCCTTTCTCTCTACACGATATTTATTTCACTTCTCAGGGAGACTCAATACAAACTTGAAATTCGACAATTTCTAAGATGGCTGAAGTCATTCTAGGAAGCCAGATGGTTTCCTAGAAACACTTAAGTCCAGAAATGTAGCTAGGCTGTTTGATAACATTCACTTCTGTAGATTACAGATATAGATGTCGTAGCTATTAAATCACTCCAGTAGTTGAGAAGCAGGAGAAACCATAGGTCAAGTTTACATATACAGATAAGTAGATTGCTTGCTGCCCAGTGCAATGTGTAATTATTGTAAATGCAAAGCAGTAGGCTATCTAAGAAACTCTTTATTCTTCTATTTTTTGCCATACTCTATACCTCTTGGTTTGGACTTAATATCTCAGTGCTCTTAGAAATAAGTCATTTCATTTATCTCCACCACAGCCCAGGGAGCTTCAGTAGCTTGATTTACTTTTGAAATGGGTGAATCTTACCTATCTGTTCTAGTATTTTAATCCTCTATTTATATCCATTCTTCTCATTTTCCCTCCATGACTATATTTTTCCTCTTTCCTCAATGATCACCATCTGCTCTTTCTCTAAGCATCTCACAGTTGGATTACCATTCATTGATAAATTCTTCCAGGTCTCCATATTTGCAATAATCTTCAACCTCCAGTTACTTATCTCCCTGTGTTGGGCCTCAGGGTTCCTAAGACATGGCAGGAGACCATTGTTCAGCTAAGGTCTCCCCTTGTATTGGAGAAAGACGAAGGAAGAAGAGTCTAACTATTTTCCCCAGTGTCATATTTCTTAATGACAGCATTCATAAAAATATTTTAGTTATATTGACTTTCCCTAGGATTTTGATGTATGGTTATTCTCAGGATAAAGATTGATTAAAGAAAAAAGTGGGTGTGCATGCATTTTTCATTCAAAATGAAAGTATGTATTGTTGCATAAAATGTTTTTAATATATTTATTATTTACAAATATGAGGCACAGGCATTTGAAACCAAGTATTCAAGCCTATTGAGAATAGAGATAAGTGGTACTTAAATAGTACAAAGGAGGATGACTGCAACATCTGTCAGCATCCCTGTCACTCCTCTAGGTTATTGACAGTCTTTTTTCTAAGACTTCACGATACAAAGAAAACCATTTAAAAATCTCTGCAATATTTTTTGCATATTCAATTTTCACAAAAAAGCTTTATATTACATCTAACATGACTTATTTTGTTTTCAATGCAAAACGTAATTTATTTCCCTTAACTTTCTATATTTCACTGATATGAAAACACGTTGTATTTTTTCAAATCTGGTTCACACCTATAGCCAGGGATTTTTTTTTTTTAAGTTCTCAATGGTACCTTATGTTATGTTTTTATAATTAGTATAGCTTCTCTGTTTTTTCATCATAAAAGGGGGATCATAGAGGGTTGTTACAGGGTCACAGGGTTGTCAAATAAATTAATACATATAATGACAGTGACAACTAACATTACTTGAATATTTTCCATGTGCTAGGCATCACTTTAAGTACTTTACATATATTACCTCATTTACTCCTCCTTACGCTATGTGGTAAGTACAATTAAAGTACTATTATTATTATATCCCATCTTTTTTTTTTTTTTTTTTTTTTTTACGAATGAGGAAATTGAGGGCACTGAGCATTTAAGTAATGTTCCTAGGTTGCAAGGTGGCAAATGGCAAAGCTGGGATGAAAGCTCAGGCAGACGGATTCCAGAGCCTGCACTCTTACCCACTGTGCTAAATTGCCTTTAAGGTAAAACAGTCACTAAAAAGAAAAAAACAGGCTGTGGATAGGTGGAAATTTCTATAAAAGTTGAAAAGTATAATGTAGAGCACATGAAAGGAACATTTTCATATTACTGATGCTCAGTGTAGTTTGAGTAAGGCATCTCTAACATTTAATGGCTGCTATTTCAGTAAAATTTTCAGGTCCCTTGCTCTTACCTTTTCTCGAATGCTTTTAAACATCTGACTTCAGGTAAAAGTATGATAATGGTAAGAACATGAACTTTTGAATCAGAAAGTGTTCGATTATTTACCAGCTATGTGATCTTGAGCAACTTACATGTCTCTCTGAACCCGTTTTCTTATCTGTAAAGATGGCAGTAATATCTGCTTCAGCTTTCACAATGGGAGGCATAAAGTGATTAAACATTTAAACACTAAGAAAGGCAATCAGGAGACCAGACAATGCATACAGAATATGACACATGCTCACCCAGACTGAGAGCATTGTCTTAGCTGCCTCCCTGGCTCAGAGTTTTGCCAAGTCTCGATGAGGATGACAATGAACATCAGAATCTCACGGAATATCACTGTTTGTTGCTTATATACTTATGTTTTAAATTCTCTATATAAAAATTTGTATATTGTTTTCACTCTATAATTCATGTAATAATTCTTAGTGGATCTTTTTGTTATTTTAACCAGATCCGAACATGAAGAACTTTTAAAGGTGTACTATACGTATTTCTAATTTGTGATTTTAGTAAAACTTCTGGTGTACGAATGATATGAACAAACAATTCAGGTAATAGAAAATATAATTAGTTAGCATGTATATAGGAAATACTAAGCCTCTTGGAAATCAAAGAAATGCAAAAAAAGAAAACCACATATCCTGTTTCACATATGAAAATATTCTGTGCTGGTGAGGGTCAGATTCATTGTTTATATATAGATATATTATTATATATATATTACATATATATATAATAATATATATATATAATATATAAACTGGATAAAAATTTGCTGGAAGGCATTTTGTAAAATGTTACAAGAATCAAATATGTTCATATATATTAAGATAGTATCTAACTTAAAGAAATAACATGAAACACAGAAAAGGCTTTTAGTGTAAAGTGTTCATTGTGGCATTATTTATAATAAGAAATTAAAAATAACCTAAATGCCCTACTTGATAATAGTTAAGTAAACAAGATGTTCTCCATCTAATAGATGACTGTGCAGTTATTTAAAATTATGCTTATATATAATTTATGACAACATGGGGAAATACATGTAATATAATTTAAATGAAAAGCAAGATATATTTTATATATAGTATAATCACAACGAAGTAAAAAAGTTGTATAAATACAAATGTTTGGAAATAAATGTACCAGAAAGCTAATAATAGTTACTTGTGAGGTGACGGTTACAGGTAACTTATTTTCTTGCTTTTAACTTTTCTATATTTTTCAATTTTTTTCACAGTGAGTGTGTGTTATTTTACAGTATTAAAACACAAAGTGAACACCATAGGAGTAAAGATTTTGTTGCTAGAGTGGGCAGCATTATCTGTTCAGTATGATGCTTAATTAGGCAGAGTTCCATCAGGTGTGCTCCACATTACACTGCTCCATTGGATTTCTGTGAGAATTAAATATTTCATTACGTGTAACCATGGCCAGTATAGATTATTATCTAAAAAGAAGCTGTTATAGAGCATTTAAATTTTATAATCTGATCTAAGAGATTGGACAGTACATTATGAAAGGATTTTCTTACGTTTCCAAAGAGTTCAGTTTCCTTAATGAGCAAACTGTCCTATGCATTCCCTAGCCTGCAACTTCTCAGGAATAGTTCTGTTTTGTGTGACTTAAGGAGTTATTGGTACATCCTGGTTCCTTTATCAGAAGCAGCCCAAGAAAAAAACCAAACTTGAAATCAGTCAGTTGTTTTTTAAGAAGTTTTCACCCCTTATTTGATGGTGATAAGTAGGGTCCTGGTTTACCCAGGACAGTCCTGGTTTACACCTGTTGTCCTGGCATAATTATTAATAGTATTAAAACAGGATTAAGCACCCTCCTTTTTTTTTCTAAAAATTGCTCTGGTTTGGACAATAAGTGATGTGGTCACCTTAGCAACATCTGATATACAGAGAAGGGAGGAAAGAGTGGTATCATCTGGATGCTGACTTGAGAAGGGGTACATATTGGGGTGAGGAGCTGTTGGCTCCTTACCTCCAGCATGTAGGGGAGGGAGCCAGCAGCAGCACTGGAAGGGACTGAAAGCAGCCCAGCTGTAAATAAACACTGGCCCACGGGCTGTATTACTTAGTCTAATTAGTGGTCTGTCTATTACTGGATAGTGATGCTGACAACATTAGCTCTACCTGAGGGTAGAACAGAAAATCTAGCTGATTCGAGATACTGAAGACACACCTGACACAAGATTCTTTGTCATCTCAGTCTGGTGCCTGACATTTCCACCATTAGAGTTATAATGAAATGTTATTATAGTAATTAAAATTCTTATCTGGAGAGAACAGCACAAAAGGACAGGGAAAATAGCACAGTTAAGAAGTTGGAAAGATCTGCAGGCTGACTCTGCTCTTCCCAGCTGAACAACCCTGGGCAAAGGACTCGACTTCTCTGAGGTTCCGTCTCTTTAGGAGTTAAAAAAAAAAATCTAATTTACCTATCTCTTGAGGTAGTAGTGTAAACAAAATGGTTACCGTATGTGAAAATGCTCTGTTAATACATCTGAAACTGTTAATAAAACAGCATTCTGCAAATATCAGAGAGTATTAGTATTCTGATGTTATTAAAATAAGGTATCACATTAGCAGTGAGTATGTCCTGGGGGAAAAGACACAAACTGGGTAAATTTTGATGGGTAGTAACAAGGAAGAGAGAGAGGACTGGAGGTGTCTGGCTGATCATCTGAACTATCTGGAGAGCTTTTTAGAAAATAGCAACAACAAGAACAACAACAACAACAATAATAAGTAAACAGACTAGTGGTCTCCATCCCAAGAGCTTGAGATTCAGCCGATGAGACAGGCAGCCCAGAGTAAGTAGCCTGGGAGGTTGAGAGTGGGGAAGCTGCTAAACATGTTGCAAACGGGACCCAACAGGGCTAGAAAGAGAGTGATGGGGCAAGAAAATAACAGAAATTTGTTGCTTTGACAAGTTTCTCCAGAGCTAGCCTTGCTAGGAAACAAAGGGCTAAAATAAATTTTTAAAATTTTTGGTTACTGCCCCTCCCAACCCACTTCCCCCAATTCTAGAACATAAAATTCACGTGGGTGGTGATTTTTGTCCCTTTGCTTCACTGCTGATCCCAAGCACTTAGAACATGTCCTGGCACATAGTATCAGGATATAAAAATTACATAAATAAATGTCATTTGCCTGTGTCAACTGTTTTCCCCACCTATACTTGTAATCTGCAGTTGGCTAAGTTTTGTTATTGCAGTTCTGAAGCTCAAAGGAAAGGTTATCAGAGCAGATTTAGGGTGAGGGCCTTGATCCAGGTCGCAAATGGTGGCTCTCACACGTGGTGCCGTCTGCTACCTCCACCACCAGCCTTAATTCTTTATTGGCGACTTGTCAGGTTCTGTTGTAATCTCTGATATATACTCTTCTTTTCAAACACTAGGATTGTCCTATCAAGAACAGAATTCTTTTTAAAATTGTGTTTAATTGGTTATGTCTGGAAAAAGTATGAAAACAGGAGTCTGATCTTTCAATTCTCACTGAAATTTGTTGCCATCCCTTGGAATATCCGGCACAATATGATAATGATTTAAATAATGCAGTTTGGTGATTATTTTTGATATTTAATTTTACTGATAGCCTTATACTTTTTTTGTTTTTACACCTTCAGCTCCTGGTCTTCCTAGGTGGTCTCCCATCCAAGTACTAACTAGGCCCCACCCTGCTTAGCTTCCGAGATCAGCCGGGATAGGGCTTGTTCAGGGTGGCATGACCGTAGACATGCTTTTTGGATAAGAAGTAATTTGGATTTTATTTTGTGTACCCTCCCTTCTGTGCTATTACTTAACCTCCCACCAGATGTGTACTATATAAATTGCAGGTTGAGATGAATGGACCTAATTAATTCAATTCTAGAAATGTTTGTTGAGTACATACTATGAGCAGGCATCATGTTAGGAGCTGAGAATATTAAGATAAATAAGATAAATATTATCTCTTAGTCTTCAGTGAGATACATGACACCAGAATATATGTTTTATATGTATGTATATATAAATATAATTTTATGTATAAAATTAGATACACACATTCATATAAATAGTCAGCCCAGGATACTTTTGAAAGCAATGAATGGAATACCTAATTTAAAATGTCTTAAATAGTGAGTACATTTATTATTCATGAATCAAGAATTTTAGGGGCAGGGGTTTCCATGGTTGCGTAATATACTGCCTTGATGGTATCATGGCTCTGGGCTGCTTCTCTGCACTGTATTTAGCTTGTTTCTCATATCCTAAGATGACAGGGGGGACAACTGGAAAGATGAACACAAACATAACTGGGGTCTACCAGCAAGGAAGGATTAAAGTGTCAGGGGTGGTGGTGGCTGTGTGTGTGAGTGAGTACGGGGAGTGATCAACAGTCACACCCAGATTAAAAAAATTAAGAATATTATAGACTAATTTTGTCTGAGAAATACAATGGTTTATTAATATACTAAAGCCTGCAAAAGAATAAAGTTGGGAAACATATGCTAGGCTTATTAAATTATGGTTTAGTTTAACAAAAAGTAACACATGCTCATTGAAAAATGTAAGCAGCAAAGACAGACCATTGTTTAAGGTCTGATGTGTAGCTTTCTCACATTTCTATGCATTTACAAACAAAGGCTTAGGTGAATGCCTATGTATATTCATTCATTCATCAAAAATGTATATATATCCTCAATCCCTTGCTTGCTTGTGATCTTAGCCTGGATTCCCTAGATGGGAGAACCAGAGGCAAGGATTAAAGTGTGGTCATTTTATCTGAGATATGCAAGCCAAAGATGGTGATTGATGGTGAGGACACAATGCAAGCAAGGTAAAAAGATGCAAAGCAATATGATGAGATGTGTTACTGCACTAGCCACCATTTCACAACAGGCATGGCAGGTGCTTGTCAGGTGTGTCCAGCTGGCATGCAGCACTTCCCGGAACAGGCTGCAAGAAGAAACCACACTCAGTAGTCTACTGCAAGAAGGAAGGAAAAGGAATCTTTTGGCTCAGATTCTTCCTGCCTCTCATTTCCCATTGGCCAAATTTCACCCCATAGAGACGTAGCCCCCAAATTTTCAGTCCTTAGCAGCCATTGAGGAAGCCAGTTCCCATGCTCTGAAGTGTGGCATTTCATCCAAATCTAGAGTGACAATTAAATGCTAATAGGGGTCCTAAGGGGGTGGGGGGAGGGCGGTGCAGGCACAGAGTTCCCACTTGAACTCCAGCCATCTCAGGGAGCTCAGCAAAGGCAGTGGTCGTGGTCTGAGAAGGTGCACAAAGACTGAAACCAATATACTTGCTTTGCAAAATGAAAAGTTTTAAAAAATAGAGTAGTATACATTGTTTTGATATTTGTTTTGTCAAAAAAAAAAAATCAGCCAGTTTTCCCATCAGTATTTTAAAATCAAATTCATTCTTTTAAACAGATGCCTAAGATTCCAGAGAATGGATATGCCATAATTTATTTTGCCATTTCCTTACTGATGGACATGCAGATGCTCCCCAATTTTCCACATTACAGAAATTATCCTTAAGCAACATGTACAAGGCTTTCTGGAGGACAAATTTGATGTGCTAAAAGTAATTCGAAAAGAAAGATCTTATTTAAAATCAGTCACCACACTCATCTGGAGCTTTACTGATTTCTTCTTTGTGGCTGCATTAATCATGTCCCATTACACTTTGTCCAGGGTCTGGCAGCTGTGAGTTTCTGCCCCTGACTGGGATCTGCTGGCTTTCTGAATGGGGCTCTGCAGCATGGATAAGGCATGCTACTCTCTCAGGAGGCTCCCAACACTGAGAGGAGATTACTTTCCATTTTTGCATATGCCCAAAGCCTTTTCCATTTGAATAATCTTGTCCCGAATAAATGTCTTGAATAAAAAAAGAAATGAAATTCTCTGCGTTCTGCTGACTTTGCCCTGCCTGGGTTTCCCAAGCCCTATCAGGGAGGCAGATGTACTTGGTCAGGCGATGGCCTAGGGGTGAGAACTCAAGGAGGAGACTGTGCCTTCCCTGAGAGGGGCTAGAGGTGCTCATTGATGAGAAAAACACCTCAGCATGGGAAATTTTACATATCTTTCACATCAAAAATCACCTCAGTTTCAGGTATGTTTTAGGGGAAAACTCTTTTACTTCATATTTTTGTCTTGTTAATGCTTGGACATCTTGACAGTTTTGAAGGTCATGCCCCCTTAAGAGAAGCAAAAGGGGCTCCATCTGCTTTTCCTCTCTTCTAGGCAGCTGTACCCCTCAGTCTCCAGTAGACTGCACAGCCTCTGAATATCACTCTGGTACCCTTCCCCCACTTACGCTAAAATTGTTAATTATGGTATTTCTGAAATTGCAACTTTCCTGACTTTCATAAACCCATCACTTTAAGAGTCAACTAACTAACCCCTTCGGACAGTAGATATTGTTATAGAATACAAAATATTTGTTATTCTAATGCTAATTTTATTTATTTTTCAAAGAAGCTTAATAACATAGACCTGCTGTAAAATAAAAATCAAATTCTGCATGAAAGTATGTAAAAAAATATCAGATCAAGCGGGATAGAAGAAATTATTAATGTAACTTAGTCCTTAAAGGTGCTTGACTAGCAATGTTGACTGAATGAAGGAATGCTTCTAGAATTAAAAAAAAAAAAAAGAATTGAATCTGCTGAACTTAGAATCAGAACAATATATTTTTATTTTACATGATATATTTAATATTTTTAATGCAAATATATTATATCACTTTATTGATTATCACATTAATCCTGGAGTCAATAATTCCATGTGAACAAATGACATCTGTATTTTAGTTATCATTATTCTAATGATAGAATATATTTTGTGATTTTTAGGGATAAAACACGTTCACAAATTATAGACTATTCCTTTTAGATTCAGTGACTCTAAAACCAGGAGTCTAAAATCAGGAGTCTTAGAACTTCCCTATTTTTGCAATCTGCACTTGTGACTTTGTGTCTTTAAAATGCTGCTTGTTTCTTTACTAATCAAAGTTGTATGAAAGCACTTTTCACACTGCAGATCAACACAGGTTCGTACTATACCAGCTCAAAGCTAGAAACATGACATATTTGTTTGCTTGCACAGTCTTATCAAGAATAACTGTACAATTTCTATGTGATACATTTTCTGAAATGCTGAAAACAGTTCGCTAAGCCCCAAACTACCTTTGAGCATCCTTGAGGGTCTGGAGACTCCCAGGTAGGGGGACATCTCCTTAGGCAGGGTTTGACACTGATTCTTAGATGAAACTTGTACCCTGTCTAATATCTGTGACTGGTACCTGTATCTTCTCAAAGTGGCCTTAAAAAGGCAATTTAATAATTGTTCAATTTCCAAGTCACTGGCAGAAAACAGGAGAGAGTGAAAAGAGAGAGCCTGAATACTTATTTCCATAATTCCTTCCTTGCTGAGTCCTCACAGGCTGCATCCCCTGTCTGAAGGTAACAGCTCCTGTCTGGCAGCCATCTCCACACAATTCCCTGTTTCCTGGTTCAAGTAACTGCTCCCTTTCTTAAATAAATTGTTAAGCAGGCCTTTAAAGATGTACATTTGGTTTGTCTCCAATATCGTTCTGGTGAGAACAATGCTGCAATGAATAACTTTGTATTCATTTTGGGAATGAATACAATTTGGGATCAAAGGATTCTTGGAGTTGGACTACTAAAGTGAATAACTTGGAAAGATGGGAAGTGAGGCATCAGAAAATACAATGACAAAATTAAAATCATGAAGTTATTGATAACGCCAAGGTCTAGAGCATGACTATGGGGCAGGTGACTGAAGTATGGTGGAGAACATCAGGTGATTTGAGGAGTTCAAAAAACTCTGACACTATGGTGTTGGAAAGATCACCTAAAATATTTATTGAAATCACCAAAAATTAAGGCTAAAGAGAGAGATTATCAGACTGGAGCTAATATCATTGAAAAACATTGAAAAACACTCAGCCAAGATATGGAAGTAACGTAAGTGTCCATTGATAGACAAATGGATAAAGATGTGGTACATATCCGAATTGCCAAAGCATGAGAAAAAAGAATGAGGCTGGAGGCATCACTCTGCCCGACTTCAAATTATACTGCAAAGTGACAGTAATCAAAATGGCATGGTATTAGAAGAAAAAAAGACACATGGACCAGTGGAATAGAATCGAGAGTCCAGAAGGAAACCCTTAGTTATATGGGCAAATAATTTTCGACAAAAAAGCCAAAACATACAGTAGAGAAAGGAAAGCCTCTTTAATAAGTGGTGCTGGGAAAACTGGAAAGCCACCTGCAAAAGAATGACACTAGACTGTTGTGTATCACCACACACCAAAATTAACTCAAAATGGATTAAGGACATGAATATAAGACCTGAAACAATAAAATGCATAGAAGAAAACATAGGAACTAAACTCAGGAACCTTGGACTTAAAGAGGATTTTATGAATTTGACCTCGAGGGCAAGGGAAGTAAAAGCAAAAATAAATGAATGGGACTACATCAAACTAAAAAGCTTCTGCTCAGCAAAAAACATCGTCAACAAGGTAAAGAGACAACCATCCGAATGGGAAGATATATTTGCAAGCAATGCCTCCGATAAGGGCCTAATATCCAAAATATACAAAGAACTCGTACAACTCAATAACAACAACAAAAAATGATCCAATCAAAAATGGGCAGAGGACCTGGATAGATAGTTCTACCTAGAGGACATACAAATGGCCAAAAAATATATGAGAAGATGCTCAACATCGCTAGCTATTAGGGAAATGCAAATCAAAACCACAATGAGATACCATCTCACACCTGTTAGAATGGCTATAATCAACAGGACAAGTAATAACAAATGTTGGAGAGGATGTGGAGAAAAAAGAACCCTCATACACTGCTGGTGGGACTGCAAATTGGTACAGCCACTATGGAAAACAGTATGTAGTTTCCTCCAAAAACTAAGAATTGATCTACCATATGATCCAGCAATTTCTCTACTATGTATTTATCCCAAAAACTTGAAAACCCATATCTGAAAATATAGTCACACACCGAGGTTCATAGCAGCATTATTCACAGTGGCCAGGATATGGAAGAAACCGAAATGTCCTACAATAGGAAAAGTTGAAAATCACATAATATCACTTACATGTGGAATATAAACCTAAAAGCAACAAATGAACAGGACAAACAAACAGAGACTCATGGACATGGATAATGGACTAATGGTTACCAAAGGGTAAAGGGAAAGGGGTAGGGGGAAGGGGAGAGGTAGACAGGGGAAAAAATTTAAATAATTTCTTCAACTAAAAAAAAGATGTGGTACATATACACAATAGAATATTACTCAGCCATAAAAAAAGAAATCTTACCATTTGCAATGACATGGATGAATCTAGAAGGTATTTATTATGCTAAGTGAAATAAGACCGATAAAGACGACTATCATATGATTTCACTTATATGTGAAATCTAAAAAACAAAATAAACAAAACAGAAATGAATTCATAGATACAGAGAACAAACTGATAGTCGCCAGATAGGAGGGGGTTTGGGGGATGGGTGAAAAAGGTGAAGGGATTAAGAAATACAAATAGTCACAGGGATGTAAAGTACAGCAAAGGAAACATAGTCAATAATATTGTACTAACTATGTATGGTGTCAGATTGCTATTAGACTTCCAGGGGTGATCACTTTGTAAGGTAGGTAAACGTCTAATCACTATGTCATACACCAGAAACTAATATAATATTGTATGTCCACCGTAATTGAAAAATAAAAAAATATAAAAAATAATAAAAATTAACATGACATGCAAAAAAAAAAAAAAAAAAAAAAAAAAGAAACAAGAGAGCATGACCCAAGAGTCAGTAGATGACAGCAAAAATAAATAATATTGTATGAACTAATGTGATAATATGAGATTTTAAGCTGGAGAATTTCAGGGTGGGAGTGAGGAAAGTCTGAAAGTGACAGTGAGAACACAGAGGTAGCCTATCCCAAACCTAGGCCCAGGTATATGAAACTGTGGGAGAAAAACGGCTGCTACATAAGATGGTTGCAGGGTAAGCAGTACCCTCGTGGGAGAGCCAGGTTTCTAGAGCAAGGAGGTGAATGAAGAAGTGTTTAGAGAAGAGGTCGAAGATATAGGAAATATGATGATGGATGAATTCCAGAGGCTTCGATGGAAGGATTCTATTGAACATAATGTTCACAAGCAGCCCTTTGGCTGTAGTTTTGCCAATTATCTTTTTTTTTTTTTTTTTTTTGGCCTAAAGTTCATCTTTTAGTCGTTTTCTTTAAAAAGGCTAATGAGAATGTTATCTGGAGCTTTGCATATTAAAAACTCTTTGTCGTCTTTATACTTTTTAGTATGAAAAGTCTTTTTGTCTATTTTTATATTTGAGGATCTTGTATATGTTACTCCATTGTCTTGTAATGAATGCTGCTGTGTAGAAATCTAAGGGCAGCCTGATACTTCCCCTTTATAAGTGACTTGACTATTTGCAAGCTCCCAAAGGGATTATTTCTTTCTCTTTATAGTTAGTAGCTATATCAAGTAAAATGTACCTGGCATATAATACATTCTTTAAAAAAAGTTTTCTTTTAACTGAGCAAATTTTTTTCAATCATTTTTTAAAATATTTGTCCCATCCTATTTTTTGGGGTCTTTTTCTTGTGGGCATCAATTATAAGGTTAAAAAAAAAACCTCCTTCACCTGTATCCTGTGTCAATTATTTTGTTTCTAATCTTTTTGACTAGATTTTTCATTTTATTTTGTTTGTTTTTCTCATTTCTTTTCTCTATATTACTATCTTTTAAGTTTCTTTTCTTTCTCACTTTCTAATTTTGTCTTCATTTCTGCAATGGTTTTTTTTCTACTGCTTCTCTTCTGAATTCTTCTCTTATTTCACAAACTTCTGTTTCACTATATCTTCCCTGAATTACTGCATTTCTCCTTTATGGCTTTCTTTTTATACTGGTGATTGCCTCATTCCCCTCCACTCTCCATTCAGGGAAAGATATATTTTAAAAAATGTATCTGTCATAGAAACATTTTACTGGTAAAATATTCTTCATATGTTAAGTTTTGCTCCTGTTTTTCCAAAATTTCTGTTAGTTTATTTACATTGGTGCTGTGATACTTCCTGTCTTATATCTCGTTATTGAATGAAATGTGTTTTCCTGGCCAGCTATATGCAAGAGTTTCCAGCACAGGTGGGAGTAAGGGTGGGAAGGAGCTGGTTTTTCACAAAGCACAGGCTCTATTTTCTGCAGCCACATAAACATACTGCATCCTGCAAATATGGCTTATCTATGTGATTCTCTGTGCAGTCCTACTTGCACTGTCTTTCTGAATCAAAGCGGCTACAGGGTTTTTCTTGGCCGGCATGGCTTGCCCTGGCTTCCACACCCCGATTTGCAAACAAAAGATAAAGTTTCTATAACTCAGAATGTGCTCCTTGCCTCCAGGAATTATACTTCGGCCCAGCATTGTCCAGCTGGGCCTCCTTGCTACTGAGATCTGTCTCTGTACTTCTTCTCTCTACTTCCTCCCACACAATTTCTGTTCAATCTCAGCTGCTTTTGGCCACCTTTATACATGTTTTAGGAGCTGAGCAGTATACTTGTGTCTTGATTTGCAAAAGAAAAAAAAGGTTTATGGATTTTGGGGGATGTAGGTTGCATTTTTATCCTTGCGGCTCACTTTCAGAGATGGAGAAAATACTAATGTAGCTAGTCATGTTCACACCAGGAGCCCTCTCTAATTCTTTAGAATAGTGATGTCCACATCTTATGGATAATCAGAAACTCAAATATGTATGGCCTGAATTCTCTCCTAATGGTATTCAAAACTAAGGATTTTTTAAAGATAATATTTAAAAAGTCCTTTAAAATTATTTAGTTAACTATTAATAAAAATGTACATACAGTCTACCAAAACTAGGGATGACTCATATCTCTTGGCTAGGCCTTACTAGAAGCCTCATAATCACAATATGATAGAAATTTCAATACCTCAAGAAGTAGACTAATTAAAAGTTTGTATTATTCATTTACTCCTTAAACATACTATGCTAAGCATCCTACTTCCAGTTCTTTGCCTCAAGGTCAGATTCTACAATTATCTTAACCATCAGTGCCTTGCGCTGGCATTGCTGGCATCAAATTGGGGACAGATGCCCATTCCTTGCAGCCAAAAGTGTCTGCCTGTCTGGCAAGATTTATTTCATGTGGGGATGATGTCAGAATATTTCTGGTACTGAAAGATATTTACCTAAAGCAAAAATTTGTTGATTAATTTTGATTATGCCAATGACAATACAGTTATGTATGCAACTAAACAATTCTTGAGACATCTGGACTGTATCCAAGCAGTAGATAGCTGAATTTCTATTCCAAATTTTTGTTACTGATAGTTGCTATCAGCCTGGATTTCAGCAGTTTCATAAAAGAGAGCCATGCAGATAGAAATTTAGGACAATTTTGCGATTCATATGCCACTTTTCAAATTCTAATTAAATTGTATCTTTTTTGATAGCATAGTTTTATTTCAGGTCTGTGAAATTAAATTCCTCTTGCAACCAGACTACACAGATAGGAAAGATACTCGGTAATTCAAACACATCTTGAGGTTTGCACACCAAAAGCAGCTGCAGAAACAAAGTTCGTTTCATATTCATTAAAATATGTCTTCTGAAATTTAGACTTTACTTCTACCAAAATAGTACAGCAACTCCTCAAAATCTGTAATTCCATTAAGATCAGAGAAATTGCTATGAGCTCAATTCATATGCCTGGTTTGAACCTGAGCTCTTCACTTCCTGAAACAAAAGCTCTTCCTTTCCCCAGAGGTTTCAAGCTCAGTATTCAGATATTTCATCAGATCAGCAAGAAAGCACAATCTCTTGGGCCCCTGCATGTTGAGTAAGTTGGGCCTCTGAGAACCCTTTTATCTCCAAAGTCCTTGATCTCAAAACACCTCTTTAACAAGTTCCCATAACTTAGTCTTCTGACTGCATTCAAATAAACCCAAACTGCACACATTGCTTTGTGTTTGTCCAATCTAGTGATGGTTAAGGGCACAGGCATGAAAAATGTTGACAACCACAATAGCTTTCATTCTTACACCAGGAAAAGAATCTTATACAGCTCAGATCACAATCTGGCCTGATGCAAGGAGCATCAGACTTCTCTTTTCTCTTGAATTAGTATTGGAGCATTCCTTGACTTTCATTGCAATACCCCACCTATAGTAAACATCCACGTTTATACCAAATTTCTCAAATTCCTTACTGGCAGAATTGCCCTTGAAAAGTCTGTTTGTTCTAGCTAATCAGAGTCAGTAAGGTTGATGCAGGGCAGGGCACATTCCCTGAGTGGTGGGGCGCTTAAGCCTCGCAAGCCTCGCACCGAGAGTGAAAGGGTTCTTTGAGTGCAAGAAAGAATTCAAGTGCACGCCAGAGTCAGAGTCAAAAAAGGAAAGTTTATTGGAGAAGGAGTAACGCTCCACAGACAGCACAGTTTCCTCTCAGAGGCAGGGAGTGAGGGCCTGAGAGAGACTCATAGGGACAGAGAGAGAGAGACAGAGAGACAGTGAGAGGGATAGAGGAAAAGATACTGAGAGGGACCCTGTGTGTTCAGGGAACTCAGTTTATATATTATTCTTAGTTTCTATGAGTTTCAGTTTAAAGACTTTGTTTACCCATTTTTCTTTGATGGTAAGGGCATACAGTGTGAAAGGATAAGAGTATGTAGAGTGAAAAGGTGAGACTGTGTAGCATGAAAGCCCTGCTGGCAATGCCCAGCTTTTGATTCACAGGTTCCCCATGGGTTTAGCCATAGGGAATGAATGATTGTGTTAATTCTGTGTAGGACCCGATTTAAAGATTTTCTTTTCCTGTTTTTCCTTCACAGTATGGGTAAATGGGTTGTTAGTAATCTCAGCAGAAATCTTTCCTCATGGTTTGGCCATAGAGCTGATCAGCACATTGCTGTCTCTGAATGTAGCTTGATTTAACATTTTAGTTCTCTTTCCTCCTCCCTATGTTGAGGTCATCTTCTGAATGCTGCTGCTTTGTAGCAATCCATTCCATACATTTGGCACATGGGCTTATATCTTAAATTTAAAATAAAATAAATATTTTTACATTGTTGTTTAAGTGTGTCACAGTGATTTCCAAACTTTTTTTTTTTACATTTTCAAGTTCAATATGTAAAGTAAATAAAAGAGAAGCCAGCTATACTAAAAGCCAGCTGAGAATAAAGGAGCATTTCCCCTGCCTATGAGACATCAAATCTCTAGGCCTGTTTGAAGCCTATTTTGATGCATAGTAAATTTCTGTGAATAGTCCATGGCTATATGAAAAGAAGATACATTCTTATCTTCCTTCTCATATGTATTTATATATACTTAAAAATATATAAATATAGAAACATATTATGTTATTTAGCTCTTCCTTGTTCTTATTTTATTATTTTTGACCATAATATCTGCTCTGTATGAGAGGTAAATTAGTCAAGATTTCTCATTGAATTTCTTATAGATTTTGCTTAACGAATTTAAATGCTATGTTATTTGGTGTACGGATATTCATAAGTGTGAGATCTTAATTTTGCATTTCATACTTTATTGTTATAAAGTGTTTTTATTTAATTTTTTTCCTGCATTATGATTTTCTCAAGAGAGAAAATTTTCATTTGCTTAAGATACCTTTGTCTATTCTTTCATTTTCACTCTAAATCACTTTGTTTTCATTATCTTATGTAAATAGCATAAAGTTGGGTTTGATTTGATATTCCATTTGAGAAAATTTTTCAATTAATTCTTAAGTTTAATCTTTTTACACTTATCAAAATGCAAGTTATGTTTTATTTTAGTCCACCCATCATTTTTTTTTTTTTGCTATGCTTTTAGTTTATAATGCTCATTTAATTTATTTCACTACATGGCTTATAAATCTGTAGAATTAAGGCTACATGACATGTCTTAAACATTTCTCTTTCAACTGTGCCTTCTCTTTTACGACAAATAAGTTTGAGGGGAGGCACTGCTGTCAACCAGGTACTTGATTCCTTTGTTTCAAATGAAGAATTGTTGGGTTTTTGCCTCCAAGGTAAGTCACTTAATTGTGTAAAATATACTTTGTTGGTATTTTCTGGGATCTGTAGCCATCTGATAGCTTTTATGAGTCTTTCTGCTCTTCTTTGCACTTCAGGATATACTGTACTTTAGGGTTTCAGGTGTCTCCTTTTTTCAGTGAAAATGGATTTTGCTTTTTTGTTTGTTGTTAGCCTTGCTACTTGGTAATTTCTGAGAAGAGGAGGAGTAGATGATGCTATTTTTACTTCACTCTTTTAATTCTGGAGTTTCTTCAGAGTGTATTTTAAAAATCACTTTTCTGTATACATTATGTTATTCCAACTAGATTATAATTTAGAAAGTCTGCATTCTTTTAATTTCCTTATATTCTTTACTGTTGTTTCTTAAACTTTAGTATCATAATAATTGCTTTCTATGTTTGTTAAAAATTCTAGTAACTAAACATAAATATTTCAGGTGATTCTGATGCTGGTTCATTCTGAAAGCATGGGAGTGCCAGCAATATTCACCACATTCCTGTGAGGATCAGTGATCTTTCTGAACAATGTTGCTGTGACTCATGCCATTGTATATTAAGTGAAACTTATACACTACTGTGTTGGTCACTAATAATTGAACCTAGATAGATATCTGAGCTAAAAGCAACCTGTGTGGTTAGTTTGGGTATGAAGAAGGTCATCCTTCTGAAGTGGTATGAAGCTCTCTACAATAGGAAGTCTATATTCTGTTGACTGAAATCAACCCAGTATGTTCCCCTCTAGTTGAAAATATAAATGCTAAGTATGCACAGAGAGGGTGGTCATTCAAGTTCAACTGGTAACCCAAATTGGTGTAAACTATTGTTGACGAGGTCTACTATTCATCTTCATTATAGAAATACCGGGTCTCACATATTCTCTAATATCAAATAATATCTTTGCAATTATTTCTTTAAACATTAACTCCTTTATTTAATGAGTGTTTCTTACATGATAAATGCTGATTTAAATGCTGGGAATATGACAGAAAATAAGACAATGTCCCTGCCTTTATGGTTCTTACATTCTAGGGGAGGAGACAGTTAATACATGAGTAGATATATAATATAATGTTAAGTAATGATGCATGTTCTGAAGGAAAATAAAGCAGGACTCATTACTTCAAGAGAACTTGGTCACATACCCAAGCCTGGCTATAAGGGAGTCTGGGAAATGTAATCTCTAGATCATAAGTCATCTGTCAGGAAAGAAGGAAAAACTAGTAGTTTGCCACAATGAATGATGGAGGTAGAAAAGGGGGAGAAATTACACTGTGCTATTCCTAACATATATATAAATTAACACACAATCCACCCTATAGTTAAATTGACCCTAAGAAAGTACTTGCCTCTTAGTCAGATGAACATATAGATAACTTGTGTTTCTTCAGTCACTTTGGGGAGTCAGACTTTTTGTCTATTAAACTTTGCCCTATTTTGATGTTGCCATTTATCAATATTTATTGTGCATCATTAATGTGCTAAAAGCCACTCAGTTGAACAGATTACAGGATATTTCCTAGTTAGGAAAAAAATGTTTCTCTATTCTCCAAGAAAAACATCCCTGCCTCAGTACCTTCTCTATTGCTACATGTTATCTCATCCAGTCTTATGCATAAAAACAGTACCTATTCTATTACATATACCAAGAGTTCTCAGGCAAATACCCATGCCCTAGTAAATCAGTCAATAATACCCAGTAGCTACTTGCAAGGTACAGTTGGTGAACCACAGCATCAAAATCACCTGAGATAATTGTGTCTAATTACTAGAATTTTTAACCAACACAGAAAGCAATTATTATGATACTAAAGTTTAAGAAACAACAGTAAAGAACATAAGGAAATTAAAAGAATGCAGTTTCTAAATTATAATCTAGTTGGAGTAACATAATATATACATAAAACAGTGATTTTAAAAATATACTCTGAAGAAACTTCCATAATTAAAATAGTGGAGTAAATATAGCATCCTCTCCTCCGCCTCCTTTCAGAAATTACTTGAATGTTGTCCTTTCAAAATAGTTACTTCATAGGAAGCATATATTTCAAATGTGTTTGAAAACATTTTTTAGATGTCTTGTTTTGAAGTGTCAGAATGATACAATGGAAATATAAAGACTAGTATTCCAAAGATCTGTGATCAAGCAAGACCAGCATATATTAGCTCTGTGACTTTGGATAAATCATTTCATATCTTTCTGGGTCTCAATTTCCTCATTTGTGAAAATAGGTGGGGAGGGCAGATGACTTAAAGGTGTCCTCTAGCTCCAATATTTTATGACTCTGTAATTACTTTCAGACTTTTCATAGCATAATTGTGATCATTCCCAATTATACCAAATATTTTCTATTTGAAAGCAGATTTGATTTTTTGAAAGAGATAAAATTTATCAGAGCCAAGTCTATTAATACTATACATGACAAACATAGATGATATTGTTTTTAAAGTTTGGAATTATTATTAATGCCTTCTGTGCCTTTATTTCTTTATGTTCAGCAGCAAGTGGCAGAAAACCCAACACAAACTGACTTAAGCAAAGAGAAAAAGTACCAGTTTATGTAACTAAAAAGTTCAGGTTTTTCAACTTCAGTCCAAACTGATCCGGGAAGTCAAATAATGTCATCAAGACTCATACTTGGGTTTTTTTATCAATCAGATCTGTCTTCTCCTTATTAGTTCTATTCTCAGCCATGTTCTCCACTGGCTGGCAATGTAGAATGTGGCTGAGAACGTTGGCCCTGCTTGAGTCATTTGCTGACTATGAACTAATCACAGACTCCAGGAGGATTCTCAAATTGGGTTTGCCTAGGTGACATGCTCACCCTTGAAGTGGGGAGAATTCAGTCCACTTGAATCATATGAACCGAATATGGTCAAAGTATGCTTCCCTAAATAAAATAATTATGCCGATCCCAAAAAGGTATAATAGATGTTGAACATGAAAGAAAGAGAAAAAGAAGTGGAAGGTGTGGCGGGGAGAAGCTGGGCAGGGGGCAGAAAGATATCTAATCTCTTGTTGCAATAGATAAATTCATCCTTTGAAATGTTTCTCCTTTCCTGATTTTGTTGTAGTACAGGCACTCCCCATCTCATAGTACCTTCCTATCTAATTTCTTTACCTCTAGTCATTCCCCATTCAAGTATATTCCAGGCACTTGCCTACATGTAGTGCACTTGCACTACATTACTCTTCATAAAGCATAATTTTGATCATTTCACTCTCCAGCTCAAAATCTTTCAAGAACTCTCTTCTGACTACCAGTTTCCACATTCTTCAGTCTGGCATTTATGATCTTCCACAATCTGGCTCCCATGTATCTTTCCAGGCTTATTTATCTACGTGCATTGGTTTTATGTGCCAACTAATCTGCATTGCTCACCATCACTGACCACATTGCACGTTTTACTTACGGTGTCTTTGCTTTATTTGTATGTTCTACCTCATCACCATTTCTCTGACCCTAAGCCTGATTTCAGATGATGAGCCAGATACTGCTAGTTGTCTCCAATATTTGTTCTTCCCTTCTTCTTTAGCAATAGAACCACTGATTTTTAGTTGAGCACATAGACACTTAATAGAGACTACATGCTTCAACATCACTTACAGTCAAGTTCTGACCAATAAGGTATAGTGATGTACGTAATTTCTGCAAGTGTTCTTAAGTAGAGGGGTGTGTTCTTTTTTGCCTATCTCCTTTCTGTGGTCTGGTATAAGGATGTGATGGCTGGAGCTTGAGCAGCCATCATGGACCATAAGATAAAAGTGCATGTTCAGGTTGGTGAAGACACATAATAGAAGGAGCCTGTGTCCATGTTGATCAGAGAGGCACCATACCAACCCTGAAGGGCATCCTACATTTACATGAGAGGAATAAATTTTATTTTGTTTAAGCTACTGTTATTTTTTTAATCATTACAGAAACAAATCTCTCCACAAAAATATATTATTTTCCATTCAAAATCTAACCAAAGTGGGGGGAATTGTTTTAAGGATACAAGGATTTCTAATAAAACCTTGTATGAGATTGGGCAGGGATGAAGGAAGCCTCAGAAATAGACTGGTACCTGGGACTGAAACACGGTGGGGAAGTCAGGAAGTCCTCTCATTAAGTCTCAACTCTCTTTCTCCTCCCTCCTACTGCAGATTATTTATGTACCTAGTATAGAGAAGCAATGAATAGGTAGATATGTGTTTAATGGATGGCAACTTGTGTGTCTGTGAAATAAACCGGATCTAAAGCTCATTCTCAGAACATTTTCTTATATGTGTGTAGCTTAAGTGACTCTTTTGAAGGAAACCATACTTTTTAGAGTTTAAGCTCCTGTCAACCATTTCTCCCAGTCCTCAGATCTTTACAGTTGTTTATCCAACTTGAGAAAAAGGGCCTGAAATGCAGAGTTGTCCATGGCTGATCTAATGAAAGACACTTCAGAGATAGCTCTGCTTTTGTACAGGAGTCACAAAGACAAATTTTTATAGGAATGTGAGCAATGAGCACTGGACCACAAGAAACTATTTTGCTAAACATGGAAATGATAGATTGTTCTTGGTACTTTTTCCCACCCTTTTTTTTTTTTTTTTTTTTTTGCAATGTTAGTATTTAACATTGTCTGAGTTTCTGCTTTTATCCAGTTTTTGCCCTTGAGGGTGTCTTATGTCCTTGTCAGCTTATTGATATGTTTGATGTTTTATATATTTTATCTAGCACGATGAGTTATTTTTGGTGGGAGAATCAACCAGTATTTAGTCTGCCATAATGCTGGACATGAAGTCCAGTATGCTTTTTAAAGCATTTTAACCTCATTTGTTTGTAACATACTACCCTGCATTTTGAAGAGCGGAGTCTTAATGCTAGTGGTCCAAGCCCCTCATCTGTAAAGATGAAGAATAACTACCTTTGTACCTATATCAAATTATTTTTTTGTAAAGGACTCATTAGATAATTTATGTAAAGTCAGTTTAAAACTGGTAAGTACCATGTAAGTATACAACATTTTCTGAACGTTGGAAATAAAACAGAGGCAAACAAGCAATGAAAGTTATAACTAAGGGTAACCAACTTAGAATGATTTGTTCAATAATTTGTTCAACCTTAGATATTTGCACTCATGTCCCTTGTTTTCTGGCTCCAGGTATGGTTGGGAAATTCTTAAATTTTTTAAAAATATATATTTTATATGTTGTATTTGACATTAGTTGTATGCTGTAATTTATTTTTTAATGAAAAAGAAAGAAGGCAAACCTGAGCACACTACAAAATCTATCACATTTTTAAAGTGGTGAAGTATCTATCCGTTTAACATATGGTTGGGCAATCTAACTTAGGATGCTCACAACACTTCTTAGAATTTACAGGCTGAGATTCTGAGTATCTAATACTCTGTAATGTACTTTGGTTTTTGTGCTGCAAGGACACTGAGGTATTATTATAGGTAACTATCCATATCGCTCTTTGCATTCTCAGATTATGTTATCAGGTTAAGTATGTGAGAGAAAACACCTCGAAGTACATTACAAAGAGCCTCATGAACGGTAGGTGATTTGTAAATAAACCAACATAGGGCTTAGGCATATGGCTATTGCTTACTATTTCCTATACATGCATGATGTCTTAGGTCCTATGTAGAATATATCATTGGGCCTGTCCCGTAAACATTTATATATTGAGAGTACATCTCCATGTATGTCACTCACTCATTCTGCATTTATTGAGCCAGCCGTACTACATGTCAGGCCTTGTGCCTATTCTCAAGAAGCTCATAGTAATTAGGAAAATAGACAAAACTACAATTACCATTCTATGTGGTAAGTGCTAGAAAGAGGTAAGGTGGTATGGGAGCACTGTTAGGGGTACCTAGCCCATACTGGGTTGGATAGGGCTGCGTGGCAAGCAACAGAGAAGAGATGACAATGGAACTGACGCTTGGGCTGAATAATGAAGGCTAAGCAGGAATTACCTGGGTAAGGAAAAGGTAGAGGGTCAAGACATAATAAGAAAAAGGAGCAGCATATGCAAAGACAGGATGTATACCAGAGTGTGGCAAGACTGAGGAACTGAGTAGTTTGTGGTATGTTGAGTTTATCGTTTAGATTTAGTTGTTATTGTTATATTTGTCCCCCTCACTATGTTGTCTTTGTGGTAGAAATTGTGTATAATGGTTTCACTGTCCCTACATCCAGTAGTAGGCATACAGATGGAGCACAATAAATATCTGATGACATTACATGAACAACATTGTATAAGGAAGAACAGTTAAGAGTCCATTAATGAGGAAGGTCATATTTAGTGGCAGTGAATATGAGATGGAATAGATTTTAGAGTTATTTGGGAATTAGAGTGGATAGGACTTGATAAATTGAAGATATGGCATAAAAGATGGTATAAATATGGTATAAATAATGACTTTCTAGGTTTCTGCTTGGATTATAGGTAGATGATAATAGTAATGATGTTATTAATAATAAAAGCTAATATTCATTAGAAACTCTGTGTTGTGCAGTATACTAAGTGTTTAATATTAATCTCCCAGCGACTCAGTGAGGTAAGTGCTGTTACTATCCCCATCTACTGATGAGAAAATTGAGGCTATTAGAGATCAACTTGCCCAAGGTCACACAGCTAGTGGCTGGCGAATTGAAATCCAGGAATTCTGATTCCTATAGCCATACATATGTGTGGCCCACAGGTAGTAGCTTTTTTGCCAAAGAAATGATAAATTGCTCTTGGTACTTTCCCCCCTGTAACCGTTTTTTTTTTTTTCCATTGTTATTTTTTCTCCTCGCCTCTAAGAGATGTGATCAATACACAAAATGACGGTCCTGTTCTATACGTGTATCACATAAATTATATGTATCCCTTTTACTAAACATAGAGACCCATACGGTGGTTACCTCTTTTTGATCAAATTTTGGGAGCTTTGTTCTGTATTTTCACTCTTCCTACCTGGAGAACCTAAAATGGGGTGGAAGTTTGATAAGAACTTACACAAAAGATGAGAAAAGGCGGGTACAGAAATGATATTCTCGAATGCCCTAGCAGCTGCTGGAATAATGGGTTCCCCATCCTTCGGAGATCGGACTCTATCCTACCCCCAGCCTTCCCACTCCCCTCCACCACCCCCCACGTGGTAAGGTATATACCCACGCCAAGTCTCAGGTTGGTTCTAGCAGTCCTCAACTCACATCGAAGGTTCATTTTCCGACTCCTGGCGAGCCCAGCACACTCGAAGTTAACCCGAGACAGCCTCTCGAGCCCAGGGAAACACGGCTCAGCGCCGGCTCGCACTCGTTCCCCGGGAAACCGCTCGCAGCTGCACCTGGGGCGGGCGCCTCGGCACCTGCGGAGAGCCGCGCCTGGCGCCAGGGGGCGCGGAAGCGCGTCGGCCCCTCGGGCCCAACGCCGGCCCCGCCTCTGTCCGCCGCTAACCCCGCCTTCCCACGGCGGGGCGGGGCCGGGCCTCTCCCGGCTCCCGGCTCAGCTCACGGCGCAGGCGCAGTTCACCGCTCCCTCGGCGGCTCCCAGCGCAGTGCACCCGCCGCGACGGAGTGGAGCGGCGTCAGCCGACCGTCCTTCTCCACCTCTTGCTGCGTCCGGGCGCGCTCTGTGCGGCTCTGCGAGCGCCCCTTAGCGCGGGCAGCGGCCGCCGCGGGTTCGTCAGGTGAGTGCAGCCGCGGGAGGGAGAGGCCCGGGGCGCGGAGCACCGCCCCCCTCGGCGCCCGCCTCCCGCGAGCGGGCCCGGAGAGACTGCCGTGGCAGGTGCAGCTGCGGGCACGGCGGAGGGCGCGGCGCGCGGAGATCTTGTCCCGCTGCCCGGCCGAGCGAGCGCGCTCCTTCGCCTCGGCACGCGGGCCCCGGGACCCAGGCAGGTGAGGGGCTCTGGGCATCTGGGCACTCCCCGGGGCCGCGGGTGCGCTTCGGCGGCTCCGCGCCCGCCACCCGGAGCACAGGCGCGTTACTCATTAACTGCGCGGTCCCGAGCGCCCGAGGCGGGGAGCCCGAACCCCGGTTACCTGTCGGCGGGGCGCGCGCGACTTGGAGCTGGGGGCCCAGGGTCGCGGAGGGGGTTCTAAAGAGTTCCGGAATAAGTCTGGAGCCGGGCTCAGCGCGGGGGCTGAGCGGGGTGAAGCATCGGCGAGGACCAGGGGTCTCAGTAAACGACGCGCGAGGCACTATCCCGAGGCGTAGAGGTCACCCTCGGGAGGTTTCGGCGAAACCTGGTGGGCAAGAGCAAGCGCTCGGAGTCGCGCCGTGGGAGGCAGCCCCGTTCAGCCTGACTTTTGTTTCGTGGAGTTGAGACGAACTGCACAGACGTTATCGTAATTAACACTGCTCTTCGAGCGATGACAACTCGCTCAGACCGCCCGGGGACAAGCGAGCCTAATGGATTCTGGAAGTGATGATGTTAGGTGGATCTGCAGCACGTGAATAGTTGCCAGTTGTTGTGGGCTTAAAAAAAAATCTGTAACGGCTAGAGGGTAAGGTCTTGTAAATTAAGAGCCGAGTGCTAAGAGGCGGACAATTTAGTACGGAGGAAATGTAACATATTACCAGGCTACCTGTTTCACACTTGTGTTTCCCTCTCCAGCTCCTTCCTTTCAGTGTAGGGAAAAAACCGTGTAATCTTTTGCCACAGAATGATTATATAATTGGAGAGGCCAATAAGAGGATTAAAGCAAAACTGTTCTATTGTAAATCTGTTGCAAGACCCATTTTCTGTTCATTATCCTCATTCTTATTTTATTTTTTTGTTCATGCAGTTTAAAAAAAAGTGAATGATAAATCAAGGAGAAGTAGAATAGATACATTGACCAATCGTAGTGAATATTTGACACTGTTAAATATTCCACCAGTTTTATGGGGCCTTGTTCTGTTAACATTTGTTATTTATTTACTAGCATTATGCATTTTAATAGGACTTTTTATGTTTGAACAGACATCCCAAATATAGCTTAGGTGACCTAATACTAAAGCCTTTATGGAATTTATAGGAAAATTTAGCAGTTATATACTGTTCTACTCCATAATGTATTTCTTACTATTAGAAGAAAGACCTAATTTTTTCTTTTTCCGCTTCCTTAGGGCATACCTTTGTGAGTCAAAGTAAATACATTTAATATAACTTTTCTTTGTGTTTGGCAATCAAATCTTCCTTGGTATTGAATATGTCTAACCTTTCTCCAGGATGGATATTTGATGTTCACCTGTTTGTGGGGTTTGTAATTAGTAAAGTTTCTAATTACATCCAGTGTTACTTTCTGAATTAGTGTAGTTATGCATAGTCTTCCGTTAATATTTTCCTCTAATTTTCCCTAAACCCTTAAATCCCCCAACACACACATAGACACTCTATAAAATCATTTTTAAAATTATTCTTTACTCCCATCCTGAGCAGGACTCATTGAATTAATTAGTAAGCTGGCCAAATGAAAAATTATTAAATCTTGAAACATTTTTTTTTTTTTAGTTTTAGCTCCATTACTTATTGTGCAGATTACCATGAGTAGATTATTTACTCTCCCTGAACGTATTTTCTCCATTTGTGAATAGATATGGTATTAGATGGAACCATGTGAATTTGTCAGTAGTCATCTGTTTTTTCATATGGTTCAAACCTAATATGAACTTTATAATAATGAGATGAAAAGTAAATGAGATATGAGGAGGTAGGGGAAAGGAACAAATATAACCTTGATGGCGTGCCAGGCATTGTGCTGTTACTTTAGGTATCTTGACTCCTTTAGTCCTTGGGACATTCCTGGGACATAGGGGTGTTATCGCATTTTACAAGTTAAGAAATTGAGGCTCAGAGGTGAAATAACTTGCTTGTGGTTACTTATTTCTCCTTGGTCATATAGCTGACTAATGGCAGAGCCAGGATTAAAAACTGAATGTAGCTGCCCAAAATGGAACTCCTAATGTGCTTGCTTCTTCCATATCTGATCCGCACCTTTTGTATTTCTGGTTTAAAAAATATCCATGTTTTCTGATGATGGTAATACCACTGCTACCACTACTGTTGAGTCTAGAGCTTACCATGTATCAGGTTTTGGTCTAAGCTCTATATGAGTTTACTCTCACAGTGACTTAGATGTTCGGTAATCCCTAATTTCAACCCCTTATATAGTTGAGAAGATTGAAGAACTGGGAGAGGTAGCTTGCTCAGGACTAGATTAGAAGTCTGGCTGTTTTTCTTTAATGTCCATGCTGTAAATTATTACACTCTACTGTTTACTCATGTGTAGGTTGTAATGTTAAAGAATTGTTTTTAATTTAACATTTATGAGATACTTAATATTAGTGTAATAAGTAATTCTTCATATGTCACCAGAGCTTTTTAAATCAAATATTCATTGAGCATCTGCTCTGCAAGTCACAGTAGGGGTTAAAGTATTCATAAGGAGTCTTGAATGTAGGCCATTTAATAATTCCTGTATATTTTATAGGTTTTCAAAATTTAGAAGGCACTTTTCATATATATGTGTATGCGTGTATGTGTGTGTATGTGTATACACACACACACACACACACACACACAGTTATTGTAATTTTAACGAGTGCCAAATAAGACAAAATGTTAGAATAGAGAATAGTTGGACATTGGGGAGGAAGGAGGGGTGAGTAGTAGGATAGAGGTGTTTGTCGAGGTAATGACAAAAGCCTTGAGGACATTCTGAGTGAGCACACTTTATCAAACTAAACTGTTGTCCTATAGTTTCAGTTAAGATGCACTTCAAAAAAGGGTAGTAAATTGGTTCCTGAATTAATGACTTAAATGTACTTGACATTCTCTTTGACATTCTAGTAAAATATCTGGCTTTTGAAAACTCCTTTTTAACTAGTTTCTCCCTTTTTTTTTTGTACTGATATCCTTAGTTTTGCCAGGTAATACATTTTTTTCTTTTATGCTTCCAAAGCACCCAGTACATGCTTCTGTTTTGGTATTTATTAATTTTAATATTTATATTGTGTTTGTCATGTTCATTGACAAGGAGGTCTCTTCCTCTAGTGTACGCAAGCTTTGAAGGCAGGGCTTAAGTCATCTTACCCCATTTTATTGCTTTAGCATTGGGCCCGGAACTCAATAGGTGCTGTGTTGTGTTTGCTGATGGCTGGTCAGTAGAAGAATGTTAGGATGTATTGAAATTCATCTAGCAGTAGAAATGGAAATGAGGGGACTAAGGGAAGGAAGAGAGGGATACTTAGAGCAGATAGCATTAACTTGTTATTTCTATTTTTCTCTTCTGCTTTTCCTTTCAACTTGTAACTAAATGAGGTAGTTCAGAAGTTTTAAATTTATACAGTGATGGTTAGAAAAAAAGTGAAAATATAATCGATTCATCTCAGGATATCAACAACACAAAACCAAATGGCTATAGCCATAAACTAAGATGACTTAGATCAGAGGAAAAAGAATGAAAATTGTTGAAACAATTCAGATTAATGAGGTTTGTTGCTTGTAAGTAAGAACAGGGTTGTAAATGTAAACATAATAAAAGTTGGTGAAATTCAACATATAGATATATGAATTGACAGTCTTGAATAAAGAAACTCTATAGAGGAATGTAAGAGTGACCTAAGAAGCATAAAGGAACACCGGCAGATGGTAGCTTAGAACCAATTAAATAAGTGAATTGTAATTTGATATATGTAGAGAAGAGTAATAATATTGAGTATTTGTTTTGTAACACCTGGTTGACTGATAGGTATAAAATATGAAAGAATAACCAAAGAAAGTTTGAAAAACAACAAATAAATGTACATTAATTTCCTGTTAGGAAGAGAATTATATTTGAACTCTGAAGTTAAGTGACTTGTCCAAGTTCACACAGCTCGTCAATGACAGAATCTGAACTAGAAAGAATGTTTTCTGAAACTTGTTTGATAACATGCTCAGGTCTCCCCAAACTTTAAAAAAGTTTTTCCAGTCTTGATACTTTCTAAAGGTATTGTTTTATCTCTTTTTTCCAACTAAAGTTGCCTGAAATCACTATCTCTACTCTTTACTGCTTTGACATTCATTCCTTCTAAAGACTCTTATTGTTTATTTACCCAGTTAACATATACTTCAGTGCCTATTGAATGTTTAGTTGACATATATTCTTGACATATGCAAAACAAGGAGGCTTTCACTATTAAGAAGAAGTAATTTGCAAAACTATTTAATGTTACAGAGATTTGTAATTACTGGTTTATTTACCCAGTTAACATATACTTCAGTGCCTATTGAATGTTTAGTTGACATATATTCTTGACATATGCAAAACAAGGAGGCTTTCACTATTAAGAAGAAGTAATTTGCAAAACTATTTAATGTTACAGAGATTTGTAATTACATAAAATATTTGTAACACAGTAAGTTCTGAGCATTTTCTAAAAACCCTTAATTTAAGACTTTGTAATGATTAACATCTCTAAATATGTCAGGTTGTACATTTAAGTCCTGTGGAATTAGTAAATGGGAATTAATTTATGGTCTATATTAATAAGAGTGGGAAGATTGTGTGGCTTAATTGACCATCTGATTAATTTTTCCTTTGGGTTATTAATTAAATTCACACTTAGAATGCTTCTTCAAATGTATGTGAATTTTTTTTTTTGTTACAACCCAAATATTAGTTTGGAAAACCAACTTTAAAATTACAATGAAAGTTAATGAGAAAATGATTTTTTTATATATGCACTTTTTTGTTTTATTTTTTTCTCCTTTATTTGTGTAGTATTTGAATAAATCTCAAAGCTCTTTAATTATGGAGAATTTCAAATAAAATAAGTATAACGAACCTTAACATTTCCATCATCTAGTCCTAGTAACCATCAATAATGTTCAGTCCTGCCTCATCTACATCTCCCTCCTGTACTATTTTGAGCAAATTCCAGGCATTATATAATTTAATCTTTAAATATTTTAGTATACGTTTCTAAAAGAAAAGGGCAGTTAGGTACAATACTGTTACACACTTTAAAAATTCACACTAATTATTAGTATCAAGTTATTCACACTTTTTTGAATACACAAGAATAAGGCCACTCCAGTAAAATCAAGTTTCTGTTTGTTTTTCTATGCCTTTTCCCTACACGTCCTATAAAGGGATGAAAGAATTTTTTAAATCCCAGCCTAGCAGCAAAATAGAGGAGGAAATGATAGCAAAGAGAATATAGGGAAGAATAGAAAGAACAAAGCAATCACAAACGCTCATTTCAATGGCAGTGCATTAGAGAAACTTTAGTTTTCTCTTCCTGAAAGTTAAGACGGATTCAGAGATTAATCAGTATTCTGTTAAGATTGTTTTTTTCTTATGGTTGTTTGTGTGAGACCCGTCTTAGAGATCCTCTGCCTTGATCTAATCTTTATCTGAATCCTATGCCTCTTCCCCAATCGGTTTTACCTTTTTAAGTGATGGATTTAAGTGATTCTTAGTGGTTTGAATCCTAGCTCTGTTATTTTTTAATTGAGCTTGATGAAGTTAATCTCCTTGAGCCTCAGTTTCTGTATCTGTAAAATAGAGTTAAGAACCATTTCAAAGGGGTGCTGTGAGGAGTAGCTAGAATAATGCATTTATGTGTATGTCACACATACAGAATATAATATTGTAATGTTTATGTGAGTAATATAGTTTGTATATGTATATGAATAAATACAAATGAAGCGATCGTTTGAACGCTTTTCATGTATATATATATATATGCCTCCATCTACTCTATTGGCATTAGATCAGACCTTCATAATCTCTTAACTAGCCTGTTGCAGTAATGTCTTAACGAATTGCCTCTAGTTTCTTCTCTCTAAAGTCCTCATTGCCTTCGGAGTCATTTTTCTAATGACATCACAGTACACAAGCACTTTCTAAAATGTGGATCTGATCATCTCTTCAGGATAAATTCCAAGTAACATTTTCCACGTTAATGAAGCTTTTAATTATCTGCCACATGTGTGCCTTCCCAGCCTGATTTTCTGTCCCTTTTTGTGTTTGTTTCATTAGTGCCCAACCTCATTCCTTGACTGTTTCATCTTATTTCCTTGCCTGTCTGTTGGACTCCTCTGTAGCATTTAATATCTAACTTACATTTACTTCTTGAAATGTTCTCTTCTCTCTTCTTTCCTCCCCACAACCCTCAGGGTTATCACTTAGAGGCTCATATTAGGCTACACACTGTCTCTTTAGTCCATTTTCAAACCTGTATTCTTAGAATTTAGTACCAGGATTTACCCTGAGGAGTTGAGGCTGGCAATCCTTCCATTCTAACTAGAATAAATATAATTGATAAAATTTATTAAACACTATTTTATACTAATATATGTTTAAATGTACTTAATAAATATAAATATTTTTTAAATGTTGAAGGTTTATAAAGAACTGATGGAATTGGTAACACCAATTCATTATACACATCATCGAAGTAGCAATCTAATATTTTATGACAAGATGTTTTTTCTATAATTTATGCTAAATTAAGAGGTCACCGAGAATTTTAAAAAAATCTGAACCAACCTTCCTTCCCTCCATTCCCTAACAGTCTGTCAATAAATTGAAAGAGAAAATTAATACACTAAATAATCCTTAAACTGTTTTTTTAAAATTTATTTATTTTAATTAGTTTCAAGTACATTGGTTAGACATTGGTTAGACATCTATATAGTTCGTAAAACGATCCCCCCAGTTCCTCCCTCCCTCCCCTGACCCTCCACCTAGACAACGTATTAATACTAACTGCATTGCTCATGCTGTGCTCCCATCCCCATGACCATCCATCAGCTGCTAATTTGTGCTGCTTTAACTCTTCACCGCATTCTCCCAGCCCCACAAAACTTCCTCTCCTCTGTCCATCACCAAATTGTCCACTATATTTGTGAGTCTGTTTTTGATTAGTTTGTTCTTTTTATTCCTTAAATTCCACATATACGTGAAATCATATAGTGTTTATCTTTCTGTCTGACTTAAATAGCTTCTGGGTCCATCAAAGCAATATCTTTTTCCATTCCCTTCCTTTTCATATGTAGGGGTCTTGTTTTCTTATGCTTTCAGCCACTCTACCTTTTGGTTGGAACACTTAATTTGTTTCCATTTAAGGTACTTATTGATAGGAATGTAGTTGTTACTATTCTTTATTCCTGTTTTTGATACATATTCTTCTTCTTAAAGAGGTCCCTCCAACATTTCCTGTAATACTGACTTGGTGGTGATAAATTCTTTTAGCTTATTTTTGTCTGGGATGCTCTTTATCTGTCCTTCAACTCTAAATAATAGCTTTGCTGGATAAAGCATTCTTGGTTGTAGATCCTGGGTCTTCATCACGTCGACTATTTTTTGCCAAACACTTCTGTCCTGCATTTTCTCTCTTGAGAAATCAGCTGCCAGTCGTATGGGTGTTCCCTTATAAGTAATTATCTGTTTTTCTCTTGCTGCTTTTAATATTCTTTTTTTGTATTTAACCGTTGGCATTTTAATTATGATGTGTCTTGGTGTGGGCCTCTTTGGATCCCTGATTTTTGGAGTTCTCTGAGCTTCCTGGAGTTTAATGTCCATTTCCTTCACCAGATTAGGGAAGTTTTCCATCATTATTTCTTCAAACAGCTGTTCAACATCTTGATTTTCTTCAGGTATGCTGATCAGACGGATATTTGGACCCTTAATAGTGTCCCATATCCTCCTTAAATTATTTTTATAGGCTTGGCATCTTTTTTCTTTCCATTCTGACTGTATGTCCTTGGCTTTCCTGTCCTCTAGATAGGGCATTTGATCCTTTTCTTTATTCACTTTGTTTATTCCTTTGTTTATTCCATTTAATATACTTCTCATCTCAGATAATTTGTTCTTCATTTTAGACTGGTTCTCTTTTAGAATTTCCATTGCCATTTTTATGGTTTTTTTTTTTTTTTTTTTTTTATCTCTGTTGAAGCTCTACACTTCTCAAAAGGTCATTGAGCATCTTTATAACCAGTGTTTTGAACTCTGTCTTTTAGATTACTTGACTCCCTTCTTTCTGGATCTCTGTTCTGTTCTCATATGTTTTCTGCTTCTTTGTCTTCTCATTTTGGCTGTCTTTCCATGTCTGTTTGTATGTACTAAGCAAGCTCTAAGTCTCCCGGTCTTATTAGTGTGGATTTGTGAAGTAGGTGTCCAGTGGCACAATCCTGAGAGGGGTTCAGCTGCAGGCCAAATTTAGCCCAAGCCTGTACTCCTCAGGGGCTGCCTGTTAAGATTCAGCAAGCAGTCCACAGATGCTGTGCTTATAGTTGCCTCAAAAGGCCATACCAGAAACCAAGGCCAGCTGCCTCCACCAGTGAGAGTCTCAGCAAGGAGCACCTGATTCGCTGAGGTTACACCTGGATGTGGCTTGGGTGGGGAGGTGGGGTTTCAGGGAATCCTCTGGGTGGAGTGACCTCTATTATACAGTTTGATAAGGTCAAGTTTGTGGTGGTGCTATGTCCTGTGCATTGATGCGGGGAGGGCTCAACAGGGAACAATGGATACACCGGGCACTTCTGTACCCAGCAAGTCTCACCTAGGCCCTCACTTTGCAATGTCTCCCTATAAGTCTCTGGTGCCCTTTGTGTGCAGATGAATCCGCACTGGTGTTCAGAGTGAGCAGGTCCGTTACCATCAAAATCCGCTTGTGGACGCGGCCCCTTTAAGAGGCACCTGCCACTGGTGCAGTCTCCGTCTCAGCCACTGGAGACCAGGCAGCCCCGCGTCCTCGCCCTGTCCTACCTTCTGCCGTTGCAGGGTGACTTCTTGGATTTCTCCCTAGTTGTATGGCTTGTTCATCAAGATCTCAGGCGATTTTTCCTTGCTGGTGCTCCTTGTTTCCATCACAGTTTTGATTTGGTCGCCAGAGGGATGAACAGAGCCTCTGTCATCTACACCATTATTTTTTTCCTCTCCTTAAACTGTTTTTTTTTTTTTTTGACCTGCCTTGAAATATTTAATTTCTATTATAATAAAAGTAAAACAAATTTCATATACACAGTATAACATACTGATGCTTGATTTGTTGAGGAAGAATATTCAGAACAATAAACTTTTCATTTTTTATAACATATTTATACCAACAAGTCAGCCATTGTTTTTTGCTCTCCTTGATGATGGTGATTGTGCTAACAGTAACAAAAGTATTTGGGAAGTATTAGAAAATACCTTAGAGACATTATAATTAGTAATAATGAATTTTAATTGGCAAATATATATATTGTCTCACTTAATTCTCATGGCAATCTTATGAGATAGGTACAGTTTTTAACTGTTTTTCAGATGAGAAATTTAGACTTAAGGCTGTTAAGGTCACATTATTAGTGACTGGTCCAGATAGCTCTTGAGCCTGATTCCAGAGTACAAGCTGTTTGGTGAAGTAGCAAATAGTGATTAATTTTTCCCATCGGGAAGTCAAACCCTTGCTTTCCTTCTAACAAACAAGTATACCAGACAAGTACACTCACCATTTAACAATTAGGGTCATTGGATCCAATTCTATCACGAAATAAACAAACATATTTGGGCTGAGAGAAGTTTAATGACCTGCCCAAATTTGCATATATAATTTAGATCTTAGCCAAAACTAGAACCTTCTCTTTCTTCATCAGGTACTGGTATTTCTACTGTGCTAACCTCCAGTGCTGGGAATTATTTACTTTCCAAAGTGTAGTGCTTTGAGGAATTTTAGTAAATACAGAATTAAAATTAATTTTCAGATGTTGATAAGGAAAAAGATAAAAATCACAGCTTAATTTTTTTTGTCAGTGAAATCCTGAGTTTTCTAATTATCAAGAAGTCAAATAAGGGGAATGCGCTTTTTGTGGTAGAATAGATTTTATTTGTTCTTTTGAACTACTACTGATGATACTACATTGAGTTTCTTGATTTCATTTATTTTTATCTGTTTAACCCACGTCCCTCAGATGTTTAATTGAAAACATTATACCAGTAATTCATTCTAATTTCTTGAGTTGGGATGCCTTTTGTTTTCAATTATAAAATTTATTTTAATTAGAAAAAATAATTTTTATAAAAATTATTAGAATTTTTCTGGGCATTAAATGAGTTAATATTTAAAATTCTTAGCAAAAGTACGTGACACATAGTTAACTTCCAGTAAATATTGGTTACTGTTTTTGCTGTGATATAATACTGACTTCTAAAAAGAAGAAACAGTATGAAATGCATATTGGGCATCAGAAATGAAAATTATTTTGAGCCGCTTTTCCTCATGATTGGAAATCAACTTTATTACTTAGAACTGAATAATAATAAAGCTAGCCAAGCTGTGTTGGTATTCATCCTTGAGGATTTAACACAGTCAACTTTTTCACATATTGGTAGTGCTCCTTGACAAGTTTAGTTTATGAATTGGGGTAATCACTAATTGAAATCAGTTTTTTTGTATTACTCATGACTTTATGCAGAGTACTATTGCTTAAAAATAGCAGTTTATGTTACTCATACAAGAATTTTGACTATAAAGTCTTAAAGTTTCCATATATTTTAAAGAACAAAAGATTTTCAGACCAGCCTGATTATTAGTTTATTACCAGCTAAGTTACATTTCATGGAAATTTCACATGCTTGAAAAGGGACTACATTAAATCTTAAAATCATCTCTTTTTCCAAAGTGGCTTTAATTTAAACAATGTTTAATTGTATCCCTCAGAATGAAAACATTGTCGTAGAGACACTACTCAGAGGTGCTGTCCCAAGTGCTGTATGCATTTTCTCTTAATTCTCATCCTGTGTGGTAAAAAACTGAGGCACAGATTTCTAGATTAGAGAACCTAGGCTCAGATTGGCTCAGTAATTGATCAGAAGCAAGAATCAGACCTGTCTCTCTTTCAGGCAATTATGTACAAAGCCAGTACTCCAGTTTATGGGATATTTTTATTTTCTATAAATGCTTTGCTTTCACACCTTAGCCATGCCTGGAAAGCTTTGTTCTCATTATTCCCTACTTGTACTTTGGGTATTTTCTTCAGCAAGTCCTTTCCCTCTGATTTATTTGCCCCTCTTAGTACCTTTATATTTTCTGTGGCATTTATCATACTGTACCATCACTTCTATTAGTCTCTTCTATGATATTGATACTAGTTTGGGAGCAGAGACAATTTTTCATCATCTTTCCCCAGAGCCCCGCATGTAGTTAGCCCTCAGTAAACACTTGTTGAAAGAATATATGGAATATTATATAGGAAAAGGAGGGTGGATGTTACAAGGATGATGGATTTTAATTCAAAATGAGGAGGAACATTCTTCCTCTAATGGTCTAACAGTAGAATGGCAAGCAATTCTAGTGGTGATAGTGTGTTGTGGTGGTTAAGAGCTTGGATTGTGGAGTCCAACAGACAGGTTTTAATCCTGGCTATCCTGAGATGCAGTTTCTGCAACTATAAATATGCTAGAACTATACCTGATATTTAGTAAGTGGTCAATAAATATTAACTGCTGTAACAAGAGAAGCGACCCTATAATCCTGTGCGATTGGAACTGGTAGTTGGATGGCTCAGTTCCCCATTCTCTCCTTCTCCCCCTGGATTATTTGGAAACAAATACAAGTAGTCTTATTTCATCCATAAATACTTCAGTGGGTATCTCTAGAAGTTAAGGATCTTTTTGTAACATAATCATAATACCATTATTATCCCTAAAAATTGACAGCAATTTATGATAATATCAGTAATATCCAGTGTTCAGGTTCTTTGAATTATAATATTTGTTTTAACATTTGGTTTATTCCGATAATTCAAAAAAGGCCCACACATTGTGCTTAGTTATAGCACTTATCTCTTTTTAAATTTAAAATTCCTTCTTCTTTTTTTCCAGGTTATTATTGAAAAAACCAGGCGAGTTGTCCAGTAGAGTCGTCCAGTCTAGATTTTGCTATTTTCACCTCTATGATGGTATTGAACATGTTTCTCTCTCCTCTGTGTTTCCTATAAACTGATGAAGACCTAGACACTTGATTGGATTGGGGTCCTTTTTTTTTTCTTAGGGGGCAAGAATGCTTTATAGATGGTGGGAGTATTCATTTTCTGTTTTACCACATAATCCTCATAATGTCAGATTTTCTCCCTTTTTGTGATAAGCTGTCATTCAGGTACTGTCCTTCTGATCCATTAATTATAAAGTTCCTCAGATAGATTTTCACCTTAGAGTTTTAATAGCTCTTGATAATTATTGTCTAGATCCATTATTTCATTATGATTCCAAAGTTATATTTGTTAAGTAAATTCTTTTCAAAGGAAGAACTTTTTCTCATAAACTGGTTCTGTGACATATAGGAAAATCAAGATAAATATTTGATCCTTTATTTTACTGGTTTTTAAAATAACAAATTGGTTCCATAGCACTGATCAAAAGGAACAAGTGGGATTTTGTTATTTTTAGTATCATCATGAACTCATGGATTTAAAAATATTTTGTTTCAGTTCTTTATAGATATTATCCTTTTTGATGTTCAGATTGTCCCATCTTTGGTTAGTGGCAGTCCTTTTGATACCACTCCAGTATAGCTTTCTTGCTTCCTTATTTCCTTGTATAACAAGATGTTCCAGGGTCTTTTTGTACTTACCGTCCCGGGCCTGGAATCAGCCGTTTCTCCAAGGAGCCCTCATTCTTTTTGTAGGAAATTGTGTTACTCTGTGCATAAGGGATACTCATTACTCCTGAGTTGGTTACTATTGCTGCACCTTTTCAGTGGGTAAAGTTAGGAATTATTTTTTTAATAGAAATTTTTTTTCTGATATTTCTGTTTAAAATTTAGAACTTCAGAGTTTTAACTTTTTCGATTTTATGTTTATGTCTCATGCTGAAAATCTTAGCTCTGAATGAAATTAACATAATAACTTATTTGCTTAATCTTATATATAATAGTTTTCAGAATAGTAATATTAGCATTAGTACTAATAGGATTATAGAAAATAGTTTATGTTTTTTCATTTTCTTTCTCAGAATATATTATTAGGGATATATAATTTTATTACTATGTTTTAAAATCATTTGCTATAGCTTTTTTTATGCAGTTAAGCTACAGCCTCAGTACACAGCTAGGTTCATTTGTTTTATTTTTAGGGATTCTCTTTTAAAATTTAATTTTGTTTTATTATTTACATAGTTCCAAGTTCAAATTCAAATCTACAAGTCAAGGTCCATTTGGAAAAGTATAGCATTCATGCCTGTCCTCTTTTCCTTTCCTCTTTCTCTTTCTGTAGAAAGTGATTTTTGTTAGTTTCTAAAAATATAAATACATAAACATATAAATACATATATATGTTATTGTACATACAAGTAAATTTGTATTTCCTCATTTCTACATAAAAGGTAGCTTAGTATACAGTTATTTATCTTGTTTGTTAACTTTTCAGTTTATCTTCCAGATTACTTCGTAGCAGTATGTAGATAATATTCATTTTTTTATAGCTGCATAGTGCGATATTATGAGACATACCTTAGTTTGTTCAAGTAGTTTTGCGATTACAAAACTGTAATCAGTCTTTTGCTAATATTGCTAGCCATATGCATATATCTTTTCTTTTTTATTTTGCCGTTTTATCTTTGGGATAAAGCCCTAAAAGTGGGCATGCTGGGTCATAGTTTTAATGAATATGTCATATTACAGATATTAAATTTTTCTCCATAGGATTTGTACCATTCTGCTTTTCCAGAAATGCAAATGTTTTAACATTCTTTAATTCATCGACTTTCTAAGGTGTAGAGAGATGAATTTGAAGTATATGGGAATAGAAGAAAGTATCATAAGTAGTTACTGATAATATGTCAAAGTTTAATAAAAACCCTATTTGCTACCTTAAAGTGAATGGATTAGTAAACTATATTCAAGTGAAAATGAATTATTCAGGGTTGGATATTTGCTTGGTGTATGTCTGTGTATTATAAATAAAGAATGAGAAATATTCTCTTGGATGAAAAATAATAAATTATAATTGAATAATACTTTAAATTTCTTGTTACTATGATCTTTCATTTGGTGTAGTGAATATTTTGGGTGAAAAACAAGGACTAGATTCATTTTGAAGACTAAAAGTACTGTTTGCTACAGTAAAGAAAACATTGATTGGATCTGAAATTTGGCATTCATAGATTCAGTAGTACTGTTTTGATTGTCCATATATATTCTTGCAGGTCTGTGATATGTAATCTGAAATTTTGAGAGAATATGTAAATATTTAGTCTAATCTCTTCCTTTTTGACTTATGGCAACTTTTGTTCTCTACTTGTCTTAAACACTTTTTATTAAATGTATGAGAGAATAAAATTTCTCAGTTTAATGAATGATTTTTTTTTAATACTTAATGAGATTTAGTGCTACATTGGTGCTTGTTTGGGAATTTTGAGAAATGCTGGGATGGTATTAACTCATGATTATCCAAATACTATTGTAGGAAGGAAAAAATTCGAAAGAGAGGTTGAGTTCAGGTATAGAAGACCTTGATTTTCAAGCTTGTTTGGACTTTATTCTGTGGACAGTGGGAAATCAGTAAAGGATTTATAAGATTTCTTTTTTAGATTCTTTAAGTGAAAAACGTAAATGATACACTCGTTTTCATGTACACTCTGATGTAACTGAGTAGTTATGTGAAATGTTTTTTTGTTTATGGAGAAACTGAAGCATCCATGTTATTGTTAATAATGGCTGATATGACCCCCTTTCTCATTTCATGAGAGAAGAAATTTAAGGCTTAGAGAAATATAATACATTATCCTAGATTGGATCCTGGGCCTATAAAGGACATTGTTAGGGCAATCAGTGAAATTTGTTTGAGACCTGGTGATTAGATATTAATATTGATCAACATTAACGTCTTGATTTTGATGCTGGTTTTGTAGTTAGATAGAAGAACATTCATGTACTTAGGATATATAAACTGAGCTAGTAAGGGGTAATGCGCATCATGTCTGAAACCTATTAAATGGTTCCAAAATGTTAACAGTTTTGTAATCTGGGTGAAGGAGTGTTGCAACTCTTGTGTAAATTTGAAATTATTTCAAAGTAAAAAGAAAAAACATTCATCTAAAATCATATAGCCAGTATGAGGGAGAATAGAACAGATGGTGGAACTTAGGTCTGTCTCATTTTGAATATATGTATTATACTGCCTCTTCTACTCAGTCTAACCAATGTCACATATGATAACAAAGTTAAAAATATCAAGCAAATTTTTATTCCTTCCTCATTGTTACTTATTAATTGCCTTTAACAGTATTAGCTATCACTCTCAAGTCTATTTCAAATCCAGTTGTTTGCCTTTTGTAGTATTTATACTCTGAGGTCACTTAAATGTTAAATGATATAGTTTTTTTTCCCTTTGCTATCTCTTTTATTGTAAGTTTATACTTTATAATGGACCGTTAAACACATTTTATAATGACATGTCTTAATTTTAAGTGGCACTATCTCTGAATAATTACCTGCGTTTTATTTTCACATAGGTTATCTTATGATGAGGCTTTTGCTATGGCTAATGACCCCTTGGAAGGCTTTCATGAAGTAAACCTTGCTTCACCTACTTCTCCGGACCTTCTTGGCGTGTATGAATCGGGAGCTGAAGAGCAGACTACCTCACCAGGTGTCATCTACCGACCACACCCTTCAGCCTTATGCTCTGCCCCTATCCAGGCTAACGCCTTAGATGTCTCTGACCTTCCTACACAACCTGTGTATTCATCCCCCAGACATTTAAATTGTACAGAAATATCTAGTATCAGGTAAGAGATCCTCAAGATGCTTGTTTTTGAGTATCATATTAAACAAATGGACAGGTTGCTTGATTACATTAAGTTTTAATGTTTTTAGAAAATTTGAGTGATATAAGCTTGTCCATGAAGAATAATACACATTAATGTTTGACAGCAGGGTCAGCAAACTTTTTATGTAAAGGGCCAGATAATAAATATTTTCAGCTTTGCAGTCCATACAGTCGAATAGTGCAACTGTTAAACTTTGCTGTTAAAATGCAAAAACAGTCACAGATAGTACATAAATGAATAAGCTCCAACAAGACTTTATATATGCATACTGAGCTTTGAATTTCATATAATTTTCTTGTGCCACAAAATATTATTTTAATTTTTGTCAGCCATTTGAAAATGTAAAAGTAAACCTTGGCACATGGGCCTTATGCAGACAGGTGGAAGACAGGATTTAGCAAGTGTTTAGTTTGCTGACCCCTGTTCTAGAGTAGCTCTATCCGATAGAACTTTGTGATGATGAAAATGTTCTATTTCTGTGCTAATATGATAGCCATTACCCACATGTGGCTCTTAAGGACTTAAAATATGTTAGCTTTGACTGAGGACATGCTATTAAATCTAGTGACTACCAAATTGGATAGACTTGTGTGTTTATGCCAGTTACATTCGAGCACATGCTGATCTTTTCTAAACTCTCTTTTACAGCATCCATGTTACAGACCCAGCACTTTGTTCTACCTCTGGAATAACAGCTGGGTTAACTAAATTAACTACGAGAAAGGACAACTATAGTGCAGAGAGGGAGTTTTTGCAGGGTGCTACTATAACAGAGGCTTGTGATGGCAGTGATGATATTTTTGGGTTGAGTACTGATAGTCTGTCCCGTTTACGAAGCCCATCTGTTTTGGAAGTCAGAGAAAAGGGCTATGAAAGATTAAAAGAAGAACTTGCAAAAGCTCAAAGGGTAAGCAAAAACATATTTTATTCTTTCATATATTATATTCTAAAATAACATTTATGTCTGGAATGGGATAACTCAAATGAAACTATGATAGTTCTACACTTATCCTTCACATGTGCACAGCCTCAGCTCCTTTGGTCAGCATTTAGGAATCTGTAAAATTGACAGAGTAGAAAACAAGCTCATCTAAGAGTACTAACTGGAAAAATGAGATTCTGAAACACTCTTTGTGTACTCTACATTGCCTGCTCCCTGTCTTGCATTATCTGTAATGCACATTTGGTGGGTTATGTTTCATGTATGGGTTTTTCCCTTCTTATATGCGATTGACTTTATGGTCTTTTACTTGAAATCATTCAGTCTAAGTCATTTTGTTTTGAGAGATTGTTTTAGTAATACTACCTTTGTCATGCAGCTGGGTTTGAATATTTTCTGTGTCTACCTTGAAGAATTTTTTTTTTCTTGATAACTTATTCTGTTTCTCACTTGGTCATCTTTAAAATTTCTGCTGTTCCTAAATTTGTGGGCATATCTTATTTGTTTTCCGAGACTAATTAAATTTCAAAGGGAAATTTATAGCATTAAATATTCATAATTAGAAAAAAGGAAAAGTCTCCAGTTAACAATCTAAGCTCTCACTTTTAAGAATGTAGAGAAAAATAGCAAAATAAAACCAGAGCAAGCAGAAGGAAGGAAATAATAAAGAACAGTAATCAATGAAATTGATAACGGAAAAACTAGAGAAAATGAATGAAACAAAGTGCTGGTTCTTTAAAAAGATCAGTAAAATTGACAAACCTCTCACAAGGCTGACAAAGAAAAAAATGTCAGAAACCATAGATTATACTCAATAACAGGAATGAAACAGGATATCAGTATAGATCCTGCAGACATCAGAAGTACAATACAAGAATAATATGAACAACTCTATGTAAATTTGACAACTTAGGTGAAATGGACCAACTCATATTTAGATATTTAAGACGATAGGACAAACATGTAATTTCCGGCATATTATAACATTTAGCAAACATATATTTCCACTCTCACTCTACTAGACTTGTCTCTCAAGAACATAACATTGATTTTTGTATCCCCACTGCCTGGCATAATATGGTACAATGCCTGGCATATATATTCCTTTATAAATGCTTTAATGAATAGCTAATGATTAAACAGCCATGCAGATTTTGTTAAAACATTTTTGGTTAAATATATTTTATCAGAAAGAAAATTCAATAGTCTTTTTAATATTTTCCCAAAGACGAGGTATGTGCTGAGTTGTAATTGTATTTGGCTTTTGCCATCTGACTCAGACTCTGTTGTCTTAATACACAGTATTAAGTGAAATTGCAGTTTATATAGAGGTAAAATATTAAGCATACATATCTATCTTTGAGAATACATTGTGATTACTTATTGATCAGAACAGATTGCTAATTTCTTAGCTCAGGTTGGGAATTTCTCTTGAAATCTTTAATTTGCTGTATTCAGAGGTACTGTTGAGGTAATTGAAATAGTGACATGTGAACACATATGGCTAATTTTATTATGAAGAGTATGAGATGGTATTACTAGTTAGAGTTCAAGGCTTAAAAAGGACTCTTGAATATGAAAATACTTACTTAATTTTGGCAATTTGTGAATCAAAATTAAGTCAACAGCCATTCTCTTTATTCTGATTATTCTTTTAAGAGAGGCCAGATAATTACCATTTTTCTGTCCTTTTACATTTAACCTAGTTTTATCTTTTCTAAATTTAAAGTGGGTTTCTTATAGGTAGCATATAGGTAGGTCTTGCCTTTTCATACTTTCTAGTAATCTCTGCCTTTTAATTGATGTTTTTAGGCCATTTAATATGATATTGATACAGTTTAGTTTAAATCTACCATCTTACTATTTGTTTTATTTTTGTCCCATCTGTTCCTTTTCCCCCTTTTCCCTTTTTTATGCTTCCTTTTGGATTAATTCCATATTCTGTATGATTTCATCTTGTCTCCTTTGGTTTGTTAGCTATATATATTGTGCAAATTTAGTGATTTGTTTTAGGGTTTATAGTATACATCTTTAACTTAATCACCATCTGCCTTTTAATAGTATACTTCCTCACATATAGTGTAAGTACCTTACAAAAGTGTACTTCTGTTTTTCCCTCCCTGCCTTTGTTCTGTGATTGTCATACATTTTACTTCTTCGTAATTGTTGAACTCCACAATGCATTGTAATTATTTTTGCATTAAACAATTGATTATCTTTCAAAGGGATTAAAATAAGAATTTTTGTAATTACTCATGTAGCTACCATTCCAGTGTTCTTCATTCCTTCATATAGATCCAGATTTCCATCTGATGTCATTTTCCTTCTTGAATGATATTCTTTAAAAATTGTATTGTGTTTGCTGGTGATAAATTATTTTTAGCTGTTGTATTTCTGAAAAGGTCTTTTTTTACCTTTGTTCTTGAAAGAATTTTAGATTAATAAGTTTTTTCTCTTAGCACTTTTAAAGATGTTGTTCTAATACCTTCTGGCTTGCATTTTTTCTCACAAGAAGTCAGTTGTTAATCCTTACCTTTGTTCTTTTGCATGTTATGTGAGATTTCTCTGTATCATTGTTTGTAAGCAATTTGATTATGGTGTTCCATGGTGTAGTTTTTCCTAATGTGTGAGACCTACTGGTATAAAGAGTTAACTTTCATCTTTAATTATCGTTCTTAAAAGAGAATGCAATAACTTGGGAAATAAAATCCACTGGAATAGCTTACAGCCAGAGAATGTCACTCAGAACCCCATAATGGTACCAAAACCATGTTCAGCATGGCCCTGCTAATTGTGACCAGGAATGTTTATAAACATTTACTCTATTTTTTATAAACAAATATTACTTGAGTACTCACAACATTATATGAGGCCCTGTAGAGGGCAAAAATAAATTAGATTTGACCCTGTCCTTAAGGTGTTTACTAGTTGGAGACAAAAGACATGTATACATGGTAATGTTTTACTTATTCTGAGTTGTAGGTTTTTTCCGCCATTTTAACATCTCTGAAATCAGTTTGAGTTTTAAAATTACTCTCAGCTAGGCAATAATCATGACAGTTGTCATTGCCGACTTGTGCTTGAACTTGGTCATAGCTGTTCTTGTTAATTCAATTGAATTATGCAAGTTGGGTGCTGTATTTGTTGGTCTTAATTGCTGGGTTAAATATATTCAAAATGATCTCATTATGATGTGACTTTGATACCAAAAAAAGATATAAAAAAGCAAAAATGACATAGGCTAAAAATCTGTGTTTTCATAAGTTTAAAAGAGTTCATCCTATAAGTAAAATGAAAATCCTATGTGAAAAAGAAGCATAGATTCATAGATTCTTAGATTCATAGACAGCATTTTTTCTTTTTTGATGTATAAAATGTTTATCTTAAAAATTTTCTTAAATTGGATGAAATACATTTGAGCAAGAGTCCTCATATTCTGTTTTAAATATCTTTCAAATCCCTTTTCTCCAATACTACCATTCTAAATCTGTATCTCTTGCTTAAAATATTGCAGTAATCAACTGTTTTTCTTGTCTCCAGTCTTTTTTTAACCTAGCCACATTGTCCACATTATCATTTGAATTGCAAATCTGATTGTCACTATTCTACTTAAAGTCTTTCAGTGACTTCCCCCATTGTCTTTGAGATAATTTTTCCTCTTCTTTAAAGTGAGTCCCAATTTCTTAGCCATGGCTTTTCAGGATTGGCCATAAACCTAACTTTCTGGCATTATCTTCTTGTAGCATTTACTCTTCCCCAACTTTAGCTACTATAAAACATGTTTTATTCCTTCTTTTACATTTGGCAACCTCCTGCTTTTTCTAGTATGTACGTATCACTACCATCACCCCTATCAAATCTTCTTGGGAATCCATTTAAAGATTTTTTACCCTCAGTAGGCTCTGACTTTATGAAAATCATGGATTAGGTCTCTTTTTTTTCTGTGTCTCCAGCACCTAGATGAATGCCTGATGCTAACAGGAAAATTAGCATCTAATCAACACAAAATTAATGTTTGTTGGAGGAATGAATTTTGAAACTATATTACAATAATGAAAAATACAAATCAAAATCTAAAAACATTCACGTGAAATACAAATTTGACTTCATATAGGTAGATTAAATTGGACTCTGAAGCATAAAGAGAAAGTAGTCAGACATTTATGGGGAGAAGGTTAGCCCAGATGGATGGGATCAGATTGGGGAATGAAACATGAATGAATCAGACCAGTGTAACTCCAGCTTTACAGTATGGATCAAGGGAAATAACTCTGAAAAGGGAAACTGAGCACATGTAAAGGGTCTTTAGATTTAGGGTGAAGTTTATGCTGCTCTGTTAGACTGTAGGGAGCAATTCAAGAATGTCACCTTCATGAATGATATATGTATGGCTCTCATGGATTGGAGGCTTCTGAGGGGCATTATCTTACTTGGTTGTATATGCTGCTGGATTACCATAGTGTTAAATGAATTGACTTACTTTTCATCTATGTTTATAAAATAGTGAAATTTCAGAGTTTGAAAGAACCTGGTATTAAATTTATGCATTTATAGATTTATAGATTAACTCAGGGAAAATTAGTATATTTATGATGTCTTTCTAACCAAGACCATGGTGTGTCCTTTTTCTTGTTTGTTCAGCTCTGCTTTTGTATTTTTGTATTTGGGAATATTTTAAAATTTCATTTTACATTGTACTCTTTAGCATTATGAAGTTTCCTTTGTCTTTAATGATTTTGCCCTATATTCTGACTAGTCTTATATTAAGATTGAGATCCCTATTTTTTTAAATTTATATTATATTTTTTAGTATACTTCTGCACATCCTTTTATTTTTAATCTGTCTGAATCACTTTGTTTTAAGTATGTCTTTTGTATAGAGCATAGAGATGGATTTTGCTTTTTTAGCCAATCTGAAAATTATTTTCTTTTAATAGGTGAGTTACATCCATTTACATTTATTGAGAAACAAGCTATGTTTGGGCTCATCTCTGTCATGTGGCTTTTGAATGCCTATTGTCTTTATACACAGACCTTTTCACTATGTACTCTGTTTTCTTTGGTATTTTAGAAGGTACAATTTCCATTCTAGTGTTACCTTTAGTTGAAGATATTTACATCTCTTAGCCCTTCTTTAGTTACTGTCTTTGTTTCCTACTATGGGCAGTGCTAAAATTATCTAGTTACTGTTTCTTCCTTTTGTATCATTAAATTTTAGTTAAAGTATTATCTTAATGTTAATCTCTAGGGTGTTAAATATGTTTAGGTTTATACTAATTGATTTGTGAGCCTCAGATTGATTTGTATTCCTTTAGTCCCAGTTAATATTTAAGATGTTTGTGAATTTAATTTCATCCTTCTCCTATTTTTATTTGCATGTGTTATTTTTATATTCATAAAGTTTATATCATTTAAATAGCTGTTAGCTTTATCTCAAGTTAAAAAAAAAAAAACTTTGTTCTTTAGAGCAGTTTTAGGTTCACAGAAAAATTGAGAGGGATCTTTAGAGTTCCCATGTATAACCCCCATGCCCACATACAGCCTTTTTCACTGTCAACATTCTACCCCATAGTGGTCCACTTGTTACAGTCGATGAACCTGCATTAACACATCATTATGCCCCAGGTTTTTGTGTAGACCTAAGTTTTCAGCTCCTTTGGTTTAACGTTATGGAGTGTGATTGCTGGATCATATGTTGAGTATGTTTAATTTTGTAAAAAAACTGCCGAACTGTCTTACAAAGTGGCTGTACCATTTTGCATTTTCACCAGCAATATATCAGAGGTCCTGTTGCTCCCCATCCTTGCCAACATTTAGTGTTGTCAGTGTTCTGGGTTTTGGCCATTCTAATAGGTGTATGGTAGTGCTTGTTTTAATTTGTGCTTCCCTGATGACATGGAACATCTTTTCACTTGCTTATTTACCCTTTGTATATCATCTTTGGTGAGGTATCTATGCAGGTCTTTTGCCCATTTTTTAATCAGGTGATTCATTTTCTTACTGTTGAGTTTTGAAAATTCTATGTATTTTTTGAATAACAAATTTCTTTATCGGATATGTCTTTTGCAGATATTTTCTCCCACTCTGTGGCTTGTCTTTTCATCTCTTGACATCCCCACCTTTTAATTATAGTTCTATAGTTACATATATTTGCTTCTCATCCCCATTTCTTAATGTTAAATCTTCAGTTTTTTCTTGATTGTCTGAAACTCATTCTTGATCACTCAGGCATACTTATGGGAGAGATATTCTCTAAAGTTTTGCAGACTTGTAACTTTATCTCTGGTCTTACACTTAAAGGACACTTTGGCTGGATATTGAGATCTTCATCTCACATTTTTTTTTTTACCTTGAGTATCTTGAAAATGTTACTGCATTGTTTTCTAGAATAAAATGCTGTTGGTGTTTAATACCAATCTGATTTTTCTTTCCTTTATAGGTAACTTGGCTTTATGTTTAACTTTTTATTATGATAACTCCACATTTATTTTGTTGTCCTCCCTCCCCCCGGCATGTTTAAATGAAGTGGATTTCTCTGGATTATTAGGAGGAGGTTCTTGGGAAGGAGTGGGGTAAACCAAGATAGCTTTTTCAATTTTATGTCCAAAGGATTTCTGTTCTCTTGTTATTGGTGTATCTGTGTAGACACTTGGGTCTCTCAGAGGTAAGCCTTGTTCAGGAAGGTTTTCTCCTTTAGCCCAGCATCTCTGTGAGCTTTACAGGCTTATTAACATTAGATCACAAGGTATTTATTTTTTCTTAAAGTACTTTCTGCAATCTGTTTCCTTTGGAACTTTGACACTTACCTCCCTGCTTTAATATCTGAACCTTCTCTCTCTCTCTCTTATTCATGTCTTGCAATTTGGTTTTAGATTATAACAGTTTTCCCATCAGCATGGAGCTCTGTCCTAGAAGAGTTTCTTTACTGGATGCTTTGAGATCCCTGAGTTTAGACCTTCACAGTACTGTTTGCTGCCTTGGGATAGATTTTTGTACTCACCTGCAACCTGGAGCCTGTGAAACCTTTCCCTTTTTTTCCTGTTCGTTCTCAGATTTGTTCTCCTAGTTTCCATCAAAGGTAGAATCCTCTCCTTTTGGGGTATTTGTAATGATTTTTTGGGTTTTGAGGTTTTGCAGGGTGTCGCTGTAGTCCCTTTCACTTCCCCCTGCTCCCTTCCACACAGTTGCTGATCCTCCAGTGTTGGCAGTGTAGCCATATTCTCTCATAATTTAATATTTGAGGGGATTCTCTTTTACCAGTTATATTGAAGATGTCATTGAGTTCTCTTGATAATCTCAGTTGGTATATTTGGCTTTCAGGAATTGTCCTTAAGGGATTAAAAAACTATGCTGCCAACACAATTATAACACAATTAAGCCATTATTTTATTAGTGTAATTGTGGCCAGTATATAAGTAGCTGGGATTTTTTTTTAATCTCTAAGCTTGAAAGATTAATTTAGGACAACATATAAAATTGTGTATTTGTAACATTTTGATATAGAAGTTTTTAAACATCTATTTGTGACCTGTTGTGGAGTCATGTATAAAAGTAGGATATGATTTTTTTGTTGCTGTTGTGAACCTTCTTGATTTTAAATGCACACATGTATTATTTGCCTCTGGTTGCAGTGTGAAATGGTATAGTTGCCTAAATGGAAATTATAGAATAATGGCAGTATGGTACATAAAGTTATCAATAAATAAACAATTTTAAAGTAAACATAGGGGAAAAAAAACACCGAACTTTTATTGAAATACATAAGCCTAATTAAAGAAATTACTTGCTTGATAGAAATAAATGTATTCAGAGAAAAGTTAAGGGAAAAAGAATGGAGTCATTTAATTGTTTATTTTTACATCATATATTTAATCTTTAGAGGTTTTATGAAAGAAACATGAACATTTAATATTTGAGATAGAATTACGTGTAATTTTATATTTGCCAGGTTCTTCATATAGAGAATGCTAAATAAACATTTTCAGTGTGAACATTTTAGGAGGGGACAGTATTAATATTTTATAATTTTATGAGTAAAGATTATATAGTCTGCTGAATCTAACCTCAAACAATGGAAATCCAAAGTAAAATGATCAATTTTTCACAGGAACTGAAGTTGAAAGATGAAGAGTGTGAGAGGCTATCTAAAGTACGAGATCAACTTGGACAGGAACTGGAGGAACTCACAGCTAGCCTGTTTGAGGTTGGTCTGTTTGCATCGTGGTCAAGGGCAATGTCTTGATTTTTATATATTGATAGAATTGTTTTTTGAGGGAGTCTTGAGAAAAATATGCTTAGCTTTATGTGTATTTATGATTTTTCTAAGAAGACATATAGAATCTGCAACTTAAAATGCTTTGAAAAGGAAAAATGCTATGGGCTACCAGTATCAGATTGTTTAAAAATGCAATTATTTAGGGGCTGCTTTAGAGTAACATATGCTCCACAACAAAGATAGGAGACCACTGTTGTATATCTGATGTGAGATGATTTGAGTAATGTTAGAGGGTACATCTTCTTGTTAGAAGTTACACTTCTTAATCTCCAGCTGGCCACTGGGACCAAAGTGTTTACCCATTTCAAGCAGTGTTTCTCAATAGAGGTACCATTGACATTGTAGGACATTTAGCATCCTTGGTGTATTAGAGTTCCCCAAGAAACATAGCTAATAGGATGTGTGTATATACATAGATATGTATACATATATGCAAAAAGAGACGTATAAGGAATTGGCTCCTGTGATTATGGAGGCGTGTAAGTCTCAAGATTTGCAAGATTTGCAAGATTTGAGTTGGCAATCCAGAAAAACTGATGATGTAGCCCTAGTCCAAGTCCAAAGGTCTGAGAACCAGAGAACTGACAGTGCAGTTCTAGTCCTAAGGCTGACGGGATCAAGACCCAGGAAGAGGTGGTACTTCAGTTTGAGATTGAAGTCAGGAAGAATTCTCTCTTACTCTGTGGAGATCAGCTTTTTGTTCTATTCTGGCCTTCATCTGATTGGATGAGGCCCACCCACATTATGGAGGACAGTCTGGTTTACTTAGACTACTAATATAAATGTTAATTGTATCCAGAAACATTCTCACAAAAACATCCAAAATAATGTTTGACCAAATATCTGGGCACCCTTTGGCCCAGTCAAGTCGATACACAAAATTAATCATCACACTGTGCTTTACCCCCAAAATGCTAATAATACTCCCTGATCATTTTCATTTTTTAATTTTTTTTTACCTAAAAATTTGTTCTTAAAACTTTTAATGCAAGAAAAGATTTTAGGGGAAAATTTTTTCACCTTTCGTTATTTATATTTATGTAGTTTTGAGTATATATATTTGCTTATGTAGTTGTAATCTTAATATATTTTGTACTTTTTCTCCAAATAAACATCTTTTCATGTTGCTACATAGTCAGTATAGTGATAGACTCTTATCAAGTGCATATTCTACAATTTTTATCATTGCAAGTAGCATTGCAGTGAATATCTTCAGACATGTGAGCTTTCCATGCCCACTCTGCTCCAAACTTTTTTGCCCTCTCCATATTTTTGGGGATCATTTTCAATCATGTACATTTTTAAACTAATTTTTTTTAGATAGATAGTTATCAGAGTTGAGAGGAAGATAAATTTAAGATTGAGGAGAGTGGGAAGTTCAAGATCTGGAATAGGAACTATGTGACTTGTTACATTTTTGTATGTACAAGGGGTATGCAGAAACATTAGACTTTCTCTTTCAGTATTGTCTGGCAAGAAAACTTTTATAATGATACATGCATACTAAATAAGAAAGTTAATGCATTATACCACTTACGTTAATTTTAATTTTCTACTTGTCTGCCCTTAATTTTAGCCCTTCTTAGTTCCACCCTTCTGTACTTACATGTATATTCTGTTTGATTAAGTAGAAGGATAATAGAAACTTTTCCCTCTCTATAGCAGGATATGAAGTACCAGAAATATAATCTGTGCAGTTGCCGGAAAAGTATATCTAAAAAAGCATAGTTTTGGGATTCCTAACCTAACAATGGCGAATAGCCTTGACAGTGTGTAAACTTTCTGGGAAAGAAATTCCATTGATTAAACATAATTTCAGTAATGGAGAAAGTTGTAGTCAAACCAATTATTTACGAATTTTGAAAAAGAAGTGCTAAAAGTTTTTCTGTGGTCTTAATTATGCCTTCAGGATCTCAGTTTACTGTTGTCTTATGAAAAGATATTTTTGCTTGCATTTTATGTATATGTGTATATAGTTTTAAGAATTAAAGATTAGTCCTAATAAATTCAATTTGCATAGTTTTGGTAAACTTAACATGTAAATTCAAGTTAGCAGTTTATTATAAATGATAAATAATCTTAAATACAATTATACTTTGTATATAGCAGAATTGAATTTTAAAAGTATCAAATAGAACTCTTAAATATATATTTTTTCTCCTAGCATCTCAGATTTTGAGAAAATATAAAATGCAGTTAGTCAAAAGAATGCTTTACAAAGTAGTGTACATTTACTGTGGAAAAAAAAGATAGTCTTAAGATGGTTTTTATTTTTTATCAGCCAGTTTTAGTAAATTTCTATGATATTTAAAGTTTTCTCTTTATAATGCTATGAGGCATATAGTGCAAATTATTATCATTTTTTTCTGTGAAGGAAATGAGGCATAGATAACAAAGAAGCAAGGCTGGGACTCAAATTATTAACTCTTGCCTTCAGTACTACTGTAATAACCATACACAGCAATTCCATTTGTCTCAAGCCACAGGAAAAAAATCATCATTGAAGCCTCTTTTTCCTTCATCCCACAATCAAATTTTCAGAAAAGTGTTGTGATACTACCTCGAGAACATAAAGCAAATCCATCTATCTGCCTTTAGATTTTGGTATTGCTAACACCATCTTCCAAGCCACAATCATTTCTTACCTAGACCAGTAGGTACCAAACTTTTTGTTCATGTACCTGATCAAGAAAAGGAAAAGTTGATCATGTACCTTTATTATGATGAAGATACCTCATGTTTATTGAGAGTTCGCTATATGGTAGGCACTGCTCTAAGAGCATAATACTTACATATTATAAACATACACTAAAGTACATAATAATGTGTTACATAAATTATAAAACAAAAGGTTTGAAGAGCAAGACAGTAATAAAAATGCTTAATTTTATAATAGTACAAAATACTTCTCACTAAAACATGTGTATGTGCATGTGCATTATTTAGTGAGAAGAATGTGATTGAATATGTTATCTTGTTTTTGAAAATCTTGTTTTAACAATTTATGATCCAAGTGATGAAGGTCTGGTATGTGCCATTTTTTAAATTAGTATTTAATGCTGCTGATAACCCACAGATAACATTCATTCAGATGAAAGAAGTATATCTTTCCTTGTATTAAATCATCATACTGAATTTTCAGTTCCATTGTCAGTTATATGAAGGTTTTTCTAGAAGATTCTCTACTAAATTTTGTCTTCTCTAATACCAACATACTGGTTTTGCAAATTGAGAGGATGTTAAATTTAAAAATTATCTTAAACAGAGCAAAAACACCTTCGTTTGAATCACTGCTAACCAGATAGGCAGAAAATTCTGTTTTCAAAGTTTGTAAGTGTAAAGATTTGAATGTTTGTATAGATCAGAGGTCTGAAAACTACAGCCTGCAGGGCAAAATTAGTCTTGGTCAACTTTTGAACAGCTCTGAGCTAAGATTGGTTTTTATATTTTTAAATGGTTGCGGGGGGAAATTAAAAGAATGTTTTGTGACATAATGAAAACTATATGAAATTCAGATTTTAGTTCCCATAAATTTTTTTTGGAATGACCACACTCATTTGTTTACGTGTTGTCTGTGGCTGCTTTCACACTGCAGCAGTGGAGTCGTGTAGTTGCAAGAGACTGCATGGCCTACAAAGCCAAAACTACTTACTGTCTGGCCCTTACAGAAAAAGTTTGCTGACTCGTGGTGTAGATTATACTTCTATCATTTTCAGCTTCAGAATGATGGAGTGATAGAAAAATTTTCAAACTGTTTTTTGATCAACCTTTTGATATTTTGTCATTGTGCAAAATCCCATACATTACCTTTTTAGAGACTGCTTTTCCCTCATTCTAGCTCTCTTTCCTTCTTGGACTCCAGTTACATGTATGTTATACCTTTTCACTGTACCCCTTATATTTCTAGGGGAAAACTCACCTCAACTCCTAGCTCACTTTTCTGGGTTTACCTCTTCTCCTGAATCTTGGTTCCCCCACCCTTCACTATTTTATTTGCTCTCTAATGCCTTCAAACACATTTTTAAAAAAATTGTCCAGCTTTTCTTTTTTTTAATTAAATGTATTGGGGTGACATTGATTAATAAAATCATATAGGTTTCAAGT
>CM053503.1:56010077-56046536 GCA_028627145.1 Eidolon dupreanum
TCACCCACACAAGAGCCTCTGCCAGGTGGAAAGACACCTTTTAAAAAGGGGCATACGAGAAATAAAAGTACAAGCAGTGCTATGAGTGGCAGTCATCAGGACCTCAATGTGATACAGCCAATTGTAAAAGACTGCAAAGAGGTAACTCGTCAAGGACTGTCCCCTCTGACTCTATTGATACTTATTAATTCTCATCACCGAGGTGTCAGTTATGATTTTTGCCAGCAAAATTTTTAGTAGAAAATATGCAGTATTAAAATGGGGGAGGCTTTATCTAGAGCTGGCTGCTTTCAGGGATTCTTCAGTTCCGTTCTCTACCTGGCTGACCTTGGAGTACCTGCTGGAAACTGGGTAAGTTTCTTAATCTTGATACTTCATTTAGGGAGTAAACTGTCATGTTTTGCTTAAAGGATAGTGCATGGCTTTAATGATCTGGCTAATCAAAATTTATTGCTAGGGAGCACTAACAAAATACAAATGTAAGAAATGTATGAAAATAAGGTGATTTTCTTGAAGAAAATGTGTGGATTTTACTTAAATTCTAGGAGAAATAGAGTTAAAGGAGTAAGAGTAAAGGTAGTTTGAGAATTAATTCAGATAATTAAGGAACAAATATACAACTAATGGTGGCCTTGTCATTTTAAAAGCTATGTTGTAAAGATAACTTATTGTGAAACTATACTGATCTGTTTTGAGTAAAATTTGTATGATTGCAAAATATTTTTTACTTAATCATTGCAAGTGACGAGAACACATTTCCAAGGGGATTGATTAGTAATTCATGGAGTAGCCCTCTCCCTTTTTTTTCCCCAAGGCTATATTTTACATTGTCAAATTCAAGTCCATTGTTAATCTTTAAGAAGCTGTGTGTGCTCGTTCAATTAAATTTTTACATGGAAGCCAAGAGTTTATTAACTGAATAAACAAGGTTGTTACATATTTTAATTGAATTACATTTTTTAGTTATTATCAAGAGATGCAACTAAGAGAGAAGTTCAGGACTTCAGCTCTGAAAGTGACAAAATCTAAAATTAATGTTTGTTTCTGTTAAATATTTAAGAAACTTTTTAAGTCACAACTTTAATTTCTCTGAATTTAAATAGCATTTGTATTTGCTTGGTACAACTCGTATTTTTGCTAAGTGTCTCAATGTGTGTAATTTTGTACCCTTTTTCCTATTTACACTAACAAAATTGAAATGTTTTCTCATGGAACATTTTAAAGTTTTGTTTTTTGTCTGTGGAATCCCTTAAAATATGAATAGGCAGCATATAACGTCAAAATTATAACTTGCTTTCTAGATATATCCTGTATTCTAATGTTTTGTGAAAAGCTTGTCAAAAAGTTTTATTAGACAAAAGGAAACATTTGACCTGTGTCTTAGTAAAAGATAAAATAATTTGAAATAAAATGAAACATATTCATGTTTCTGTAATAAATCTGATGAGAGCATTCAGTCATGTCATTTGCAGCATTTAAAACAAAGGTGCCTGCAGACATACCCATATGGATTCTGCAAGGCTTTGAGATCAAGTCACTTAGATGTGAATTTAAACTTTTACTGGTTTCTTGCTCTGTAACCTTGGTCAACTTTATCTCTCTAATCCCTAGTTTCCTTATCTATAACAAAGATCATAATGTCTGTCTTGCTTAGTTGTAAGGACTGTTTATGAAGTGCCTATCATAGTTTCTGGCACTGAGTCAGTTTTTAATAAATAGTTTAAATTATTGCCTTTAAATCGGAATCTTTCTTTAGAGCACCATTTATCTGTGTTGGGGTTTATGTCCGTTAAAGGGTAAATTTTACAAAGGAGATTTGAAAATGTAAGCATTACTTATCTGCTAATGTTTTTATCCTTTTGCCTTTAGCTTTGATTCAAGGAATTTATGAATTGGGATGGAAAAAATTCACATTGAGATTGCCCTTACATACCTTAAAAGAAAGTCTGTAGGAAAGGTTGGATATGCTCAACCTTTTGTTGTTTTCAGGTAGACTATCTGTGCATCAGTTGAGCTGTCCTGGATGCCACAGAGGTAGTTAGGTCAGCATTTGTAGAGTACTCAGTGCTTCTGGACAAGAACAGCTTAGAGCTGCAGCAGGATGAGGGACGTGACTCGTGGGTGGTTGGGGTAGGTACAGCTTTATGTAGTGACAGGTGGTACTGAGTTGGGCTGAGAGAATCTGTGGAGAAAAATACTTGGGGAAAATTTGTTAAAATGGAAGGGGGAAAGAGAGAGACAACTGGAAGAGTGAATAGGAAGGTGAATGTTGAGTGTGGGTTATTGTTGATAATTCAGTTGGTGGTTACTGGATGTTCATATGCCAAAGAATATCTAAATAAATGTTATATTTTAAGATAGTCAATTTAGGAGGCTTACATGTGTGCTTCTTTTAGTCTTGCTTATACGATAAACATTTTGGAAATTCCTTTGGAAATGTCTTTAGGTAATAGCAGAAAAATTAGTGTCGTTTTTGACCCTAAACTTTTGGTTTCACAATTTAGGCAGTCTCAGTTTATTCAGACACTTTATTTAATTTACTTGGGTCCAAATTACTTTTTGATTATTTTCAGAAAAGACTTGTCATCATTTTTTTCTATTCAGAACAGTGTGCACATGTGTCCTAAAAGGAGCCTCACATTATTGTTTGTGGGGTGGGGGGACGGATAATGGTAGCATCATTAAACACCGTAGTGGATGCATTGAAAAGCGGCAATTAGTCACTTGGGAGTTTGGATTTTTTAAAAAGAAAAATTTCTACCAGTTATTGTAACTAATCAAAAATGGTTCGATTTTATTATTTTAGATGAAGAGTATTTCTTTTTCAGTAATGTTTAAATTAGGTTTTAGTTTTATAAAATGATTTTATGTTTGTACTTTTTAAAAAGTTATTTTGTGTTTTCTTTTGGTTCGTCAGGCTGACTTATCTCTGTATAATGAATTCAGATCTTGGAAGGATGAGCCCACAATGGACAGAACGTGTCCTTTCTTAGACAAAATCTATCAGGAAGATATCTTCCCATGTTTAACATTCTCAAAAAGTGAGGTAATTAAAAAAAAAGTTTTAACAGGAATGCATTAGAGTTGTTCACATACCTTTGACCAATTCATATATTTTAAGACCTTTAACATAAATAAGTTGTTATAAAATGTCATGGTTTGCAATTTTTCATTACATATTAGGGTCATAATAATTTCTTGGCATTAAGGTAGTGAACATCTTATTTGAGCAGAGGGCCATTCATACTGAAATGTGCATTACACTTGGAGTGAAGTCTTGAATATGTATTGGGGGTAGGACCTCTTTCTTGATTCCCAGTCCAGGGCTCAGTATAAGGGAAGTTCTGTAGTATTTGTTGGGTTTACCTGTATGTGCTAAAAAGTCATATTTAGTATCTTCATCTTTAAAATGGGAAAAAATGCCTTCCTTACCTCTGTCCACAGGGTTGTTAGGTGGATAAAGTGAAGTGAATTAAGTAGATACAAAAGCTTTTTAAAAATATAAGGCACTATACAAATGTAAGGTCATAATTTTAATTTGTTCTTACATGTGGAAGGTTTGTCTACAAATATACTATCAATCAATTTTTAAGATATTTAATCCTAAGAGTTTTATGTTAAGTCTTTAGATTTTTTGATAACATTACTTGTTAGGAGAAATTAAGACCAGCCTTAAACACACTTTTGATATGTAGATATGTTATGCATTGTTGGGTGTGGTTCAGTGGGTGCTGTCCTCGGAGATCAGCTATCAAAATGATAATGTACACTCCCTGACCCAGCACCTCTGTTTCTAGGAACTTAACTACAGAATTCTTGCATGTGGGCACAGAGATATGTATATTTAGCTCTGTGGAGCCCAATCTACATATTCTTCTAAGCTCTGTGTCTGGTTTTAGGTAGGCCATTCAGTATTAGTAATCTTGCTAGACTGAAGTAATTTGGCTGTTTCATCTGTTATTTATCAGTTGCTACCATCTCCATCTGGGCATTTAATATTTGATAATTCTGTTAATTCTTTTGTAGGCTCACCATTGTACACATAAATATAAGTTCAGGAAATATGCAGTGGTAATTAGTATATATCTCTGTGGTAGGAATGACCAGTATTAAAAATATTGCAAACATTTAGCAAAATAAAGCATTAAGATATTCCTTTTGAAGTTACATTAACAGTGGATGCTAATTGTGGGTAAGGTTGAACAGAGCCTGGAATTAATGCCTTTAATCTTCTTCCAGATAATGAGAAAAGTTATTTAGCTATAACTGAATTGTCTTTCATAGCAATGTTTGAATTATAAAATAATTCAAACCAATATTATGTGTTTTTTTTTTTCTTGGCTAAGGCCAAGCTAGCGGAACTTGGGGTTTGCTATAGAATACAAATTTGATATTTTTCTGCCAGCATAGTGTCTAATACTTCTTCTTCTTTTTTTTTTTTTTTTAAGTTGGCTTCAGCTGTTCTGGAGGCTGTGGAAAACAATACTCTAAGCATCGAGCCAGTGGGATTACAACCTATTCGATTTGTGAAAGCGTCTGCAGTTGAATGTGGAGGACCAAAGTATGTTTTCAAAACCATGTCTTGTGGAAGATACTGAGTTTTAAAATTTTTATGTATTGCAGTTATTTAGTTTTTCTAGTTTTAAATGTGGGTAAATTTCTTGTCAGTTTTCTATTGAAAGTCTTGTGCAGCTCAAGCACAGATCCCCAGACAGTGTGGGACAATAGCATTCCAAATTAGAATCAAGGGAGAGCTCTTTTAATTACAAAAGTATACATACACATTAGGGGTCCAGGTAGACCAGCTGTAAGAAACATTTTTTTAAACCACATATTATGACCCATCAGTTAATCATGCAATCAGTTTTATTGGTCATAAGCAGAATTTTTGTTCTATATATTTATATAGTTGTGTGTCTTGGGTTTCTGTGTAAAATATTTCGTCCTCATGGTTATCATCGAAAATAGCTTGGGAAGGCAGTGAATTAGACCAAGTTTTTTGAAGCATGAAAACAGGTATCAAAAAGACTTCGGTACCAAAAGACTTGATTAGTTATCCCCTTTAATACTGTCATAATAAAGGGTTCTCATTTTGGTAAATAATCAGTTCCACCTTCTGTATGTAAGAGAGATTTGGCAATTAATAAACTTATAGAGTGAGGTAAGGCTTCCACATTTCATAGCAGGGTGGGCTTTTTTTTCATCCAATCCTAGGAGGAAGAAAGAGTAAAATCAACTGTACCTAAAACCTTTGGCACAGCTCTTTAAAAAATGACTTGGAAAGATTTTGAGGAAGCTGCTTAGTTGGTGGTTAAGAACTAAATTAATATAGGGGACTGGAAAGCCCAAGACAGCTCATAGAAGACAGTAAATGACTCTCATCTGGGTCATTTTGAAGACAGACGAGAAAAAGGCTACATGAGACTCACTGTAGATCTGTGTTAAAGCCTGTTATAGGAGTTGTGTGAGTCTTCCTGTTTCCTGTATGCACAGTACATTCTCAATAGGATCATAGAGTGTTAGTATTTGGGTAACTATTTGTGAAGGGGACTTAGTCATGCATTTGCTTTGTGAGCCACATATCCATCTAGACTTGCGTCCTGTTTTATACTCCTCCTGTGTTACGCCTGTAGCACAGTAGCCTCTGAATTTTGGGGAAACTATATTCCTAAATTCTCCTTTGCAAACATCGAAATATTTTTATTCCGATCATTGATGATAGCAGTTTTCATGCTTTTAAGGTCTGTGTTATACCTTATTTTAAATTTAGCATATAGTAGTATATTTGTAAATTTTTAAATTTGTGCTTGCATTATATATCACACTTAAACATGTGCAAATATCATATGATGACAAATGAGGATATCAATTAAAGTGGATTTACGTAGTGTTTTAGTAAAATAGTTATATAGATTAGAGTCAGGGAACAGTTTACATATTAAGGATCTTGTGCTTGTGGGAATAGCCCAGAAAGCCATTTTTTTTTTTTTTGTTTGTAGTACATACTGTGTGGGGGAAAAAAGTTAAGGAAGTTATTGTCCTCTTTTATGAAATGTGAAATATGGCCCTGGCCAAGACCCTCATGGACTAGGTTATGAAAATAATCCCTAAATGAATGGCACCGTGCTGTGGCACTTTTGAGGAAGACAAAATCAATCCAGTGGTGGTGATCACTGTTTTTCGAGAGAGATTTGATATGGGTGGAATTTGGATAAAGAAAATTCATGTGGAAACATGTGTTCAGAGGATCGTGAGTGTATGGAGAGGAAAGATATGATAGATCTTCAGATTAAGAAAATTTAGTAGATGATTAGATTTGGGTAGAGGGATAGTAAAAGACAAAGGAGTTAGAGATGACTGGAAGAATGATGTGACATTTTGAAAATTAATAGGAGGGTTGTGCTTTGGGGAAGAAGATGACAGGTCTGGATTTAAACATACTGACATCTCAAGTGAAATGGTAAGCAAGGATTTGAAATCTTGGAGCTAGAGTTATTAAGAGATAGCGAGGTAGTGTAGCATGTTAACAAAACATTGGAATTGGAGGTCAGAGGTTGGCATTGACTCCTAGCTCAAACAAAAACATTGGCCGGGACAGATGGCTTTAAAAATGAGATAAGTTACACACTTTTTTATTTTAGAAGTTGATACTTAAAACCATTTTTAGCAGAGCTTTTCAAAATTAGATAAAATAGTAGACAAACAGATATAGTCTGCTTTCAGAAGAGTAGCATATAAATTGATTTTTATCAGTTTGATGGTACTTTTTCCTCTGTGTAAATTATACTTTTTGAAGTTCCAGAGACTTCCAGTACTTGAGCCTTAAATTTCTTGATCTTCTATACTCCTCAAACTAGTAGTTTAGTGTTTTTTTAAAAAAATGCTGTTATAGATCATTAAAGGAATTTGCTAATAAAGGAACAAGAGACAAAATTTCTTTGAAAAGATAAAAATTGCTTTATGATTGGAATGGCCACCTTGGAAATGATCCTGTGTTGTATACACATTCTCCATTTGTTTTCTTAATATGGAGGCACATTTGTTTCAAATTTCTTGTAAATATAGCTGAAATTTAATATTTATTTAATGTTTTTCGTTACTATATAATTTATAATGTCATAAAATGCTATTGGCCACTTAATTTTTCTTAGAGCCACACTAATTTTGCGTCAATAGGGAGTGGTACTTGTACTCAGCCAACCTCCCAGCTTGCTGGGGTGACAGCTGGGCTGCTGCAGGTGCAGCCTGATAGACAAGCCAACTTCATCCTATTGAGCAGTAGTAGAGTGAGTGACAGGTAGTCCATCACTTAACCAGCAGTCATTAAATGTCTGCTGTGTACCAGGCATTAGTGCGAGGCATTTAAAGCTGAGTAAGATACCTACCTGTCCTCAAGAGGCTTACAGCCTAATTCCAACCAGAAGGCCCTTATATCAAGTGTTAGATTTTATAGTATGTAAATAGGACATTATGTCTAAATGTAGTGTACCCTTTATATAATTAAGATTAGGTATTTTTGTATGGTCACTTATTCCTTTGTATTTCTCACTCAGGCCTAGGTACCACATTAAATGCATGTAAACCAACCAAATACACCAAAAAGAACCTATCTGGAAGCTGTCATCCTGTAAGCTATCAGTAACATGTTTTGAAACTTGAATAATCATCATTAGGTTTTTTTTCCCTCCACCTGAGAGAAATTTGAAGTTCTGATGGAAAGCTGAGAGCTGCCCTGTATCAAATTACTCATTTGTAAATTTGCTCCAGGATAGGACATATATTTAAAACATTTAGTTTTTATTTATAGAACCATGGTTAATATTTTGCTATTAAGCTTATACTAGAATGTAAACCTCAAAAGGGGAGGGATGGTCTTTTTCATCACCGTAGCTCAGCATGTAGAATAGCGCCTGGTACATACTAGATTTTCAAATATTTATTGTCCTTATATACAGCCTGTACAGAAGGTAGGGGCAAAATGCTTTTAATTTTGAAAAACTAAAGTTTATCATTATTTTACAGAAAATGTGCTCTCACTGGCCAGAGTAAGTCCTGTAAACACAGAATTAAATTGGGGGACTCAAGCAACTATTATTATATTTCTCCTTTTTGTAGATACAGGGTAAGTAACTTAATCATGAATTTTAATAAAGCTTGCTTTTGTATGAGACATTTGATTATTTATGACATTTTTTTTCCTTTTGGCCCAGATCACTTCTGTATGTAACTTTTTTACATACATTCGATATATTCAGCAGGGACTTGTGAAGCAGCAGGATGGTGAGTGTTCTTAACTCCTTATAAAATATTTACATAAAAGTTCAGTAAAAAGTATAGGTCACAGTATTTATGCTCAAATAAACTTTATTATCAATATGTTTATGTTGAGTCTCTTTTATAGTTCTAATAAAATGTGTGGAGAATTTGGAAACAAATGTCTCTCTTAAAACATTGTGTTTAATCCTTATATTTGCCTCATTTTTCTCTAATTTTGAGTTTTAATCAGGATCATTTTTAACTCTTAAAAGGAATATGATAAACCAGATGGTAAGTGTAAGGGGAGTACAAAGCTCATTGAATTTACTTTTTAAGAGATAAAAATGAGCAAGCTCCAGTCATGGTCAGATTTATTTTAATTGGTGGCAACCACGAGGAGCTAACAGTTTTTTTCTGTATTTTCTGCTTTCACATGTGAATTAATAAAGCAGTCATGAGGATAATTCTGAATGGAATAAAGATTACTATATTCTAAATCAGCAGAAACATGCACATGATATATCAAGGAGAGCCAACCTCATGCAAGTGTTTTGATATTTTTTTAATATAATCTTTCATGATTACTGCTGGTTTTAATAGCTGAATGTCTTTTTTAAAAATTGTTTTTTATTTTTCAGTTATAGTTAACATACAATATTACATTAGTTTTAAGTGTACAACATAGTGATTAGACATTTATAAAACTTTTGAAACGATCACCCCATATGCCTAGTTACCCACCTGACATCATACATAATTATTATAATGTTATTGATTATATTCCTTATGCTGTACTTTACATCCTCGTGACTATTTTATAACTACCAATTTGTACTTCTTAATCCCTTCCCTTTTTTTACCCATACTCCCAGCCCCCCTCTCATCTGGCAACCATCAAAGTGTTCTCTGTATCAATGAGTTTGTTTCTGTTTGTTCATTTATTTTGTTTTTTAGATTCCATGTATAAGTGAAATCATATGATATTTGTCTTTCTTTGTCTGATTTATTTCACTTAGCATAATACCCTCTAGTCCATCCATGTTGTTGCAGATGGCAAGATTTCATTCCTTTTTATGGCCGAGTAATATTCTACCTCTTATTTATTTATCTATTGATGGACACTTAAATTGCTTACATATCTTAGCTATTATAGCCAAATATCTTAAATATCAGGCATAAAAATGAATATGGCCTGATAGCTCCAAAGCAGTGCTTGAGTACACATCTTTGTTTTAAAACAGAAGTAACCAGTACTGGGCTAGGGACAAGTCTATGCCAGTTTTGTATTTGAAATTGTGAGAAAATTTCATGTTTATATTTTTTTAGGCACCGAAAATATTTTTAAGAACAAATAGAAGCATACTATCTTTCAATCATGTAAACTAGTGAGTTTTAATTCTATGGAGAAATTAGTCATGCTCATAAAAACTTAGTTTAGCATTTCTTAAGCTCTGGTATATTGAAAACAGTCATGTGGAATCCCATAAAATTAGATTTTAATGCCTGAAAGAATAAAGATGAACCCTGTCTCTTATGCTGAATTTCAAAAGACTGTATAGCATTAAACTGTTTAAACTGTACAGTACTTTTTATGACTTTAATAAAATTGAAGTCTTTGTGAATTCTGTTGGTAGATAATATGATTTAAACTGGAGAACATGATTTATGTTAAATCGTCAGGCATATTTTTTCTATTTGTTAAAATAAGTGTTCATAGGGAAGGCTGAAAGATAATTTATGAAAATAGGAAGAAAGTGTCAAAATGACGGTGGAGTGATGGTGATAAAAGTAGTTTCTTCTTTGGTTTCTATCACTCTTCCACTTGACAGTATCTGATATGCATCGTTTAATGTGTGTGGGTTTGTAGTAAGTAAATATTATTAATGAAAAAATTTGTTTATTATCTGTGCCTGTGCCAAAAGTAATTTAGGGCCACTAAATTTAAAGCAAGGTCCCTCAGCCTCAGTACTATTAACATTTTGGGCTGGATGGTTCTTTGTTTTGGGGGACTATTTTGTGCATTGTAAGATGTTTAACAGCATCCCTGGGCTTTACTCACCAGATCCTAGTAATGAAAAATGTATCCAGTCATTGCCATATGAACCAGTGGGGACATCATCTTTCCTGGTTCAGAACCACTGATCTAAATCAGTCTAATCTGATCATACGTGAGATGAAAACCTTTTATTGTCTGAAATACGGAGCCATCTTTTTTTATTTACAGAGGGTGCTCACGAAAGTAGAAATAATTGAAATGTACAGATCATCCTCTACATTTATTTTTATTTCTAATTTGAGCCATATACAAAATTTTTCCTATTATCAGGCACAAAGAATGTAACTGAGTTCTCTGGATTGTCTCTTGTTTTTCTTTTCACTCTATTAGTGTTAATGAAAAGTGAAATGGCCAAGATATAGAAAACTAGAGCAAAAAGATCCACAAATTAGACAACTCTCACACAATTGAGCATTGAGTGTAATTACTTATGAAGGCAACAGCTTCTTCATTTACCCAGAACACTGAAATGTCAACCTTCTGTTGGGCTAAAGAGATAGTCATTGATGTATCTAGCAAATAATTGTGGCAAACTGGTGAATATTGCTTATTTATTGTAAAAATGGGATGCTCACAAGTACGTGGAAAAGTTTGTGTGACATAGTGAGAATGTCTAGGCATTAGGTGTGTCATTAGGAAATGCCAGTTGGTATTTCAGTTAATCTTAAATTTTCAGTGAAACAGATTAAAAATAAGATGGTATTTTATGATTTATATGTCTCTCTTTTCTGTTTGTATAGTTGATCAGATGTTTTGGGAAGTTATGCAGTTGAGGAAAGAGATGTCATTGGCAAAGTTGGGATATTTCAAAGAGGAACTCTGATGCGCTTCCTGGGACTGTTCACGAATGTCCCTGAATACCTGGACAATGGCTGAATATTTTTCTGGTTACTTGATATTTATTTCCAAGAAGCGGGCCCAAGACTTTTTCCCTCTTTTGCAAATTACACTAAGAAGTACTGTGATTTCTTTTAAACTGACCTATGCTGTGTTTGCTTATTCGTTAGTTGAACACACTATGAAGAATTACAGGTGTATTAGTGATTGTAATTTATAGTTGCAAAAAGAAAAGCTAAATAAATAAATGTTAGATTGAATGTGTTTTTGATTTCTCTTCTAGCTCTGACAAAGCATAAGGGGTCAGCTGAATGTATTGAATTATAGTTTTCAAACTGCACAGTAGCCTATGAGAAGGAAGAAAGAAGACCGAGTGGACAGGATCAGCTTCCATCCCTCCACACTAGAATTGCTCTATTTTTGTCTATTTTATATTTTGGGGTTCAAAAAATATTTTATTTATAGAAAGACTTCTGCTAAAAATGTTTGAAAGTTACTGTTTTAGTCATTCTTTTCTTTGTAATTTAAAGAATCCCTGTATTATGTTTATTAACTAAATATAATAGAGGACAGTCACATTTTATCCCAGAGATATATAGTCTTTAACATCTTGATATATATTCATACTTTATATATGTTGAGCACTGTAATTGGCATTGAAAGGATATAAAGGTAAATAAGGAATTTGATGTGTGCTCAAGGAACTTTGAAGGGACGTGAGTTAAAGAGTTGTACATGCAAAGTGTACATTGATCATAGAACCACTTGATCTGTAATTGTAAAATTGACATAATGTGGAAAAACTATTAAAATTATTTATTAAAGGAAAGTTTCATGGTCGAAATATAGTAAGTATAGAAAGGAAAAAATGAGAAATCACTTCAGTCTTTCCATCTAGAGAAAGTTACTGTCAGTATTCTTGAAGAATAGCCTTTCAGCTTTCAAATAGATCCTATCTACATAGACATATTTCTGAAATAAAAAGTAGACTTTCTTTTAAAAACTTTAATTTTCGCTACACATCTTTATCACCATAAAGGTTTGATTATAGGATGTTAATATAATTTAATTGTTTGGAGATTAGGTTATTTACATTTTTTTTCATGTCTTAGTGCTATGATTAGTAGCTTTATACAGACTTCTTTGAACATTGTTGGGCTATTTCCTTCGTGTAGATGCCTAGAAGTAAAAATATTCGGTCACACAAGGTATATGTGTGCTTAAAATTTTCTATTTGTATTGCCAAATTGCCCTCTAGAAAAGTTGAATCAACTTATATTCCTAACAGCAGTGTATGGGAGAGTTGGTTTTCTGAAGATGGCATCATTGTTAGTTCTCTCTCAAAGATTTGGTCAACTTTACCTGTAGAAGATTCAGTCACCAGGATGGATGGGAGTCGGCAGACAAAAAGACATTTGAGAATGATATGGTGTAAACTGTCATTATCATGCTTACCTCAGGAATCTGAAATTGGACATGAAAAAGAATTTGAACCTAGAATTTTATGTCCTGATAGTTATTCTAATATGTGAGCATAATAAAAATGTTCTCAGATTTTCAGAGCTTCAGAAGATTTTCCACACAAAGATAAATTAAAAACACCTTTGGAGAAAGCACTTAAATATAAAGAGAAACAAATCCAAGAGATACTACAAGAGATTTGGGAAGAAAAGTAATAAGACACTTAGGGAAAGTTGGTCGATGACTTGAAAAAAATAAAAGGTAAGATTAAAAAAAGTATATTAAAATCTAGAACTAAAATTCTTTACAATCTCAACACATGGGAGTGGGCAGAAACTAGATAGCATGAAGATAAAGTTCTTTTTAGAAGGAAGATAGAGATGTCAATGAAAAAGACCAAAAAAAAAAAAAAAAAGACTAGAGAAACAAATAGTGTGATAATGGAAATAAAAAGTTATGATTCTTTAATCACTGAGTTGTACACTTTAAATGGGTGATTTGTATGATATGTGAATTATACTCAAGTTGTTGGGGGAAAAAATTTAAGAAGATGGTTTAAGATGGTGGGATAAACTAACCAGTGGAAAAATAGTCAAATTGGGTTAAAATATATGATATTTATACACAAAGCTTAAGGACATGAAAAGGTTGAAAATAAAAGAATGGAAGATAGGGAAATACCAAAAGAGATCTTGTGTGGTTATACTAATATCAGACAAGATAGACAGTAAGAAAAAACATTATCGGGGATAGAGATGGGTACTACACAATGCTAAAAATTGAGTTCAAGAAAACTTAATAAAATAGAAATAACAAATGATGGAAATAATAGAAATAAATACTAAAAGCTGACTAATAATGACTATCAAAATTTATAGGATACAGAGAAAATAATGGTTCAAGGGAAATTTCATAGCCTTAAATCATAATTTATATTTTAAAAATAAGCTTAGTGTTCAGTTAAAGAAGTTACAAAAGAACTACAAAATAAAGGAGATGAGAATGCAATAGAGAGCTGTTAGTTGAAAAGATTAACAAAATCGGTAAAAATTTTGGGCAGATTTATTATGGAGTAAAAGAAAATGCACAAATAACCTATGCTGGGGATAAAAAAAGGGTAATCACTGCATATACTGCAGGTATGAACCATGAATATGAGTAACGTACTAATAGGTTTTAAAATCTAGGCAGAATGGACAAATTCCTAGAAAAATGTTACATTTTGGTTAAGAAGAAACCAGAAGCTTGATCAGTGTTAAGTAATATAAAGGAAAGAAAGTAGTTAGAAATCTAATCACAAAGAAAACTAAGCATAGTTTTACCAAACTTTAAAGAATGGGTATGTTCTCATATAAATTCTTACAGAGACTAAGACATCTACATCAAAACCAGTATAACCTCGATAGTAAAACCAGTTTGGGACAATAAAAGAAAATTATAGACCCGTTTTAGTCATGAATATATATGCAAAGTAAACTGAATGCAACACACTGACAAAGTGGTATTTAACCCTAGAATGCAAAGATGGTATATTAGAAAATTTGCAAATCATCACAATTCCAGAATAAAAGTGAAAAAGCAACCGATCAAGTGATGAAGAAACATTTGATAAAAACACGTATTAATGGTAACTTTTAGTAATCTCTAAGTGGAAGGGTACTTTTCAATTTAGTAAAGGATGTATTAAAATATCCTGTAATACCGTCTTAAGGGGGGAAACATTAGACACATTCTCTTTAAAGTCAATGATGAGAGAAAGGATAATCACTATCCCCACTTTGATTCAGCATTGTACTAGAGATGTTAGGCATTACAGTAAGATGAGAAAAAATAAAGGTGTTATTATTGGAAAGGAGAAAACTCATTTGCAGATGTGATTATCTACATAAAAAATCCTCCCCCCCCAAAAAAAAAAAATTTCCCATCAAATCAGACATAATTGCGAAGTTTACCAAGGTGGCTAAAAATATAAGATCAATGTATAATTGGGAGTTGTATTTATATACACCAGCCACAATTAGAAAACAATTTTGAAAAAGATCAATTTTAAAGTGTGTAGTAATCTAACCAAAGATGTGCCACATCTGTCTACAGAAATTTGTAAAATTTTACTAAAAGACAAAGAGGACTAGAGTGATCTTATATTCATGAGTAGAAAAACAATATTTAAAAAGGTCAGTACTCTCCAGGTTGATAAATAGATTTAATGCATCTCCATACTAAATCCCAACATTTCTCCTGGAATTGACAAACTGATTTGAAATTTTTATGTGGTAAAGGATGAGGAATGACCAGGGCATTTCTGAAGAAAAAGGAGAGAGAACTTACTTTACCAGAAGGACTTTTTATCAGTCTCAGATATTTAAGAGTGTGACATTAATGCAGAAATAAGTAAAATGGTCAGTGGAACAAACAGACCCATGTATGTGTAAATTTCATATTGACAGAGAAAGCATGGTAGATCAGTGATCAAACAAATGGAGATGACAAATAGGAAATATAAAATTGAATATTTTCCTCACACCTTAAAAGACCCAAAACTTTAGAATTTTTGATGTAGAAAATATAGTTGAAATAGTGAAATGTATTTCAAAAACATAGGTGAATATCTTCCTGATCCTACTTTAACAACTTGAACTGGAAGGAAAAGAAACTAAAGGATTAAAAGTGTTATAATTTGTTATAAAGTGTTATAATATGTCTGTCAAAAGACATATTAAAGCCAAACTACAAACTATGGGAAGATATTTGCAAAACTTATAACCAGTAATAGATTAGTCTCAAGAATATATACAGAAATTCTACAAATCAAGAAAAAAAGCAGACAACCTAACAAAAGACCGAAACAAGTTTTCCACAGGATTGGAAATAAACATTGAGATTTCAATTTCTGTTAATCAGAAATCAGGACTACAGTTACATGTTTAAATTTATTCAACTAGCAATAATTCAACAAAGTGAAGTTTTTGAGAGAATTTCATTCAATAAAATTATTCATATTGCAGATGGGAATGTCAATTACTGTATTACTGTGAAAAACCATTCATTTGAAAGTTAAACTTTTTTTACCCATGGCCCAGCAATTTCACTTTTAGGCATATACTCAAGAGAAATACTTGCACAATACATATATAAGAATGTTCTGTAAAAATCCAAATGCACATCTGTAAGGGTAAAGTGTTGAGTGCTTACATAATGGACTCTGACACGGCAGGCAAAATGAAGGAACACTGGCTTTATGCAACACAACATAGACTGAAAACGCAAACTCTCAGAAGGCTATGTATGATAATACCCAAAGCACAAAAACTGAAACTGAACAACCGTTTAGGCATACATACATATAAGACAAAACTATTTTTAAAAAACAAATTAATGATCAACACAAAGTTCAGGAAAGGCTTACCTCTGGATGTGAGGGAGGTAAGGAGAGAGAACTGGAGGCAAATACACGGGTAAGGCATTGGCAATGTTCTCTAGTCCCTGGGTTGGGTGATGGGTTCGTTTGTCGTTAAAAACAGATACACGAACAAGTAAATTAATGAGAATCATGCACAACCATTGGTGGTATGTTATGAACCAAGGATTTTGACTCATTATGTGCACCTGTGTTCCAAAACGAAAAATAAAAGTGATAACAGGACCTGTTGAAATGGATTTGGGAGAGAGGAAAGAGAAATCAGGTCTGAATCCTAGGCTTTTGGCCTGAGCTATTGCTACAGTTTATTGAGATGGAGAAATCTGGAATAGGGGCAAATTACATATGTGTGGAATAGGTACAAGAATTCAGTGTTTGACAGATTGTATGTAATGCCCAGTAAGCACCAAAATGGAGATATTTAGTAGGTATGGAATAAACAAATTCAATGATAAGGTCAGGCTAGGAGATAAATTGGGGGAGTTCAAAGTGGGATCCGATGGGAGCTTTATGGGTACTTTAGAGTCAGTGAGTATGTCACTGAGTCCTGAATTACTATGACAGGAAGAGAGAGGGCCTGCAAAGAGGACTGACTACAGAGGAGCTAGCAGGAATGGAAAAGCAAAGTGAGGAGAGAATGAACACGCTGATTAAATTCAACAGAGTATTTCCAGACAAAATTTAATTGTTAGATTACCAATTCTAAAAAGGAGGAAAAGACTTTTTGATAAACTTCTATACATAGATTCAGAGGTAAGGCGAGAGCTTGACCTAATGGAGAGAGCCCTGAATTAAGAGTTGTTCAGGAAACCTACATCCAGGCTTGGCTGCCCCAAAATGGAAGAGTTAGGTCACCACTCCTCTCTGGCTTCCTCAGTAAGGGCTGAATCTGGTGTTCTCCGTGTTCTCTCCTGGCTCTAAGACAATCCTCAGCCTTTGACTGAGTACCTACACACTGGGAAAACAAAGAAGATTTGACTTCTGAATATTGAGTCTCAGTCCTTAAATGAAACCTCCCACCTATGTACTTACTACCACCAAAGTGTGAACCCTGTGTGTTTTTGTTTTGTGTGTCCAAAGAGTCTAAACCAGGTGTACTTTATTCAGAAGCTTTTGTTTTTAAAGGTTTTCTTTGTTATGTTTTTCCCTAGGTGCATTTTTCCCCCTGTAAGACACAATGTTTAAAAGGAGAGTTCAAAGCAGTGTGAATTTGCATCTGTTTAACTTTTATGCTAGGAAATAGTTCTTCATTTTTTTTTTTTTCACGGAGTGTAGTACAATCACCGTCTCAACAAACAACTAAGTTCCCTGTTTTTGATATGTAGACAAAGACCCAGCAGTATCTGTAATTTTTGCAGTAGAGTTTCTAGAATGAAAGAATTCTTTCTCATTTATTCACAAACATTTGAGAGTCTTGTATGTGCCAGGTGCTATTGTGGGTGTTGGAGTTAAGCAGTGAGCGAATAGGCGAGGTCTCAGTTCTCATGGAGCTCTCAGTCTAGTGAGAAATGGGGAAAAAGACAAATGTTAAAAGATAGGATCAGTGCTCTACAGATACTTAAAATGGGGGTAATGGACTAGAGAGGGAATGAATGACTTCGGATTGGGTTGTCCAGAAAGGCCACATTTAGGAGGTGACTTTTTAAGCTGGACTCTCATTAGACACAGCCTTGTGAAAGGGAGGAGAGCAGGGAGGCATTTAAAGCTGGCATAAATCTCCAAAGGAAGAAATGAACTTGGCATATTTGAAAAACAGCAAGGAGACCTAGTGTACAGTTGGTGGTAGGAAGAGCCGCAAGAGAACATTGTAGAGGTGGGCAGGGGTCACTCCATGTAGGTGTTTGTAAGCCACAGTTGGGAATCTATAGTCTTCTGTGACAGGTCTGGTCACTACTCTAGCTGACTCTTTATCAGCTCAGCTTTTAAATACTTGAATCCCCAGAGCTTTGCCCTGGGCTCCCCTTCTCTTTATCTAAACATGAGGGTTGGAGAGCAAGGATCTCCAACCCCCAGGGCCGCAGACTGGTACTGGTCTGTGGCCTGTCAGGAACTGGGCCGCACTGCAGGAGGTGAGATCATCAAGTATTAGTCTCATAGGAGCACTAGTCCCTGATGTCAAAAAGACTTTAGAGCAACCCATCTAGGCCTCTGGTTTTAAAACTGTATGCCAATTGCTCCTAACTCTCCATCTCCAACCCTGACATTATCTTTTCTCTAGCTGCTGACTTTTGTATCTATTTGCCTACACAGCCCCAACACTTGGATTTCTAATGGGTGTCTCATATCTGACATGGTTGAATACTTGCCAGTTGCTTACGCAACAGGCTAGGGCTTATTCTTGATTCCTCCATTTCTGTCACCACCAGCACCAATCCAATCCATCAGCAAGTCCGTCAACTGTCTCTAATAAATTCCTAGAGTTCGTCCACTTCCCTCCATGTCTACTCCCACTGTTTGGTCCAGGCCTGCATCATCTTTCACCAGGTCTTTTGCCATAATCTCTTGTCCTTGCTTCCACTCCTGCCCTTCTATAATCACTGACAACAGCAGCCAACATGGTCTTTTTAAAACATAAATTAGACAGTGTTACTTACCTGCCTAAAGTCTTCTAGTGGCTTTCCATTGCACTTGAAAAAAAAATCCAAACTTGACAGGAATTCATCATATTTTCATAGTGGTAGTTATTAACAGAGAAATAACAATAAAAGGCAGCTTTGAAAAGAATGTATGAATCTTTAAACACACACACACACACACACACACACACACACACACACACACACAGAAGAGGAGCAAACTTGCTAAAGTACGGAGAATAGGAACTCTTCCTAAAGGCAGCACTCAAGGAAGTACAAGTCCACATACAGCCCGTGGTATGAAATCTAGAATTCTGGAGCGATAGGTCTCAGGGACAGTCTCAACAGAGACAAAGTTCCCATCATGACATCCTCAAGTTTACCACATCCTCAGATTTAACCACAGTGACTCAGCTTTATTTACTGGAGCTCTCCAGGAGACATCAATACCAAAATGAATTTAAACCACAGCTACCTTAGATTACTATTCAAGAGAATGAATCTCCACTGAATTTGCAAAATGGGGATGTTCAATAGAACTAGATAATGTTAGAGATGTAACGACCACAATCAAAGAAATATGGACAGAATTTGTTGTTCTCTGAGAGGGAGAAACGTCCACTTAAATCCAATATGCCACCAGCTGGATTGTGCCCTCAGCTCTGTGCTCTGAACTCATTAATTAATATAGGTCTATTTTCCCTGCCTTCCAACAACTTTCTTCTAAACGCTCTTTACTTTCCTCAAATACTATTGGTTGTTATAATCTAGCTTCTAATCCAGGCATTGCAACCTGAAAGCCTGCAGGCAGAATTATGTTTTTACATGTGTGCTATTTGTCCTGGACAAGTTTTGGTTTATTTTTCTGTTTGTTGATTTTTTTTTAAGCAAATTTGTTGTAACATTTAAAGATGAGATTTAAAATTAAAATCTGCATTTTCAGCTTCTCTTTTAAAATGGGCCATTTTAAGGAAAGATAAATAAATAAATAAAAATAAAATTGTCCATTGTAACAACACTGAGCCCACATTCTTGGAAGAAGCTGAGTGACTCTCTGTTGGACGGCTCAACCCTTTACCTGGACACATACTCTTTGGTTTGCTCTGTGTCCCACCATCCCTGACTGTCTGCCTGATACTAAGTCTAAGAGTCCGTTGTCAGTTATCAACATGCTTGCATATTGGTTGGTTTTTCTTATTTTGATTCATTTTACTCACTTACCTGCCTGGCCATATAAGTATTTGAGCTTGGTACTCCAATTTTAACCTTTGCTTCTCAACCCATTTATTGGAATCTAATTTCTTTCTCTGTACTGTTTCCTATCAACTCATTACTCTGCTGCAGAGAATATGAAGTGTCTGGGTAACTGTTGGATAAGATCCCAAATCATCATTTGGCAGTGGATATAGTGTGATGACTTAATTCCATCGGCCTCCAGAAAACTTGGCTGGGAGCTTCTCTTGGAGTCTGGATTTAGTCACAGGCTACATGTTTTAGGCATATTAATTCATATTGCAGCTAAGGCATATAAATCCTTTTAAAAATCAAATTTGACTTCTTCCTTGCTCCCCATATCCAATCAGTAGCCAGTTCTATATCATCTTCAGGCTTTATTACTACCTACCTGGATTTTTGCAGTAGCTTCTTGACTGGTCTAACTTTAGATACTGCCCTAACCAATGCATTCAAACACAGCTATCTTTCTGAGTTAGATTTAATTATACCATGCACCACAACTACCCAAACAGAAGTCTTTAATAAGTATACTTAGAATAAATATGCATAGAATCAAATTCAGATTTAGCCTAACATTCAAAATCTACCAAAATTCTTCTTCAGCCTATTTCCCATCTTATCCCTCACTCTACACACTGTAACACCAGTCTCTGCACCTGAGCTCTCTCACCTCCAAGCCATTACTCAGGTTTTTAAAGACATAGTCATTGTTTGCCTCCTCAAATTCCAGCTCTCTGTGACACCTTTCCAGGTCCTCCCAGACTGAATTCACCTTTCCCTTCTCTGTTCTCCCGAATGTTTTCCCCAGCTCTTATCAAAGTCGGCCTTGAGCTATAGTTACTTGTGTTTTTCTTATGCCCTAGATTTTAGCGTATGGAGGGCAGGGGCCGTTATTTTCTCATCTTTTTATTTCCCGCACCCAGCAGAGAGCTGAGCACAAGTTGAATCAAAACAAATAGAAAATTCATTTTCTTTGAACAACTTGATGACTAGTCCTTAGATATCTGGGGCTCAAAGCGACCTTCAAAATAGAATTCTAAGCCTCTTATCCACTCCTCCCACCACCTCCAAAATAAAATTGGTTTGCTCATTTTGAAGGAACAGTTCATATGTGTGGAGTTTAAAAATACTTATTAGGAAATATACCACATTAACTATAGTAAGTCTAACAATAATAAAACAATCAGATAAATTCAGAATGTGGGACATTCTATAAGACAATGCGCCAGGACTGTGAAAAAGCATCAATGTTATAAAAAGCCAACCAAGCAAAATGACAAGAAAAGTGTTCTATATTTTCAAAAAGAGATAACCAAAAAGCAATACAGAACATTCATTAAATTCTTGATCAGAAAACAAAAAATTATAAAAGGTATTTTGGGGACAGTTATAGAAATTATATATGAACTATTAATATTAAATGTTTCATTTCTTGGGTATAGTAATATTGTGATTACATGAGAGGACGTCCTTATTTTTTAGGAGACATACATAGAATTATTTCTGAGTGAATGTCAAGATATGAGCAACTTATTTTCAAATGGCTCAGCCAAAAAAGTGTATTTATATATCAAGAAAGAAAAAGCAAAAATAGGAAACTATTAGTAATTGGTAAATTTAGATGAAGAGCATATGGGTATTTCATTGTATTATCCTGTTAGTTTTTCTATTGCTTAAAACTTTTTCAAAATAAAAAAGTTGAGGAAAAAGAAAAGTAAGAGGCTGAAAGAACTGATTTAATGTCCTAATCATATTCTTCTCAGGCTATTGTTAAGTAACTTACCAGCCAAGTAGTGAAAATAAAACATTTATTTGAGTATGGCTTTACATTTAGGAGCGAAACCAGCTAGTAGTGAACCATAAACTCAATTGTAAGAGTTATTAAATCAGAAATGCAGTTTTACTGATCATTAGAAGGACTTCTTATACTTTATGGTTTATACTTTTCAAAGAAAATAAACTCTGAAGGAAATAGACTACATATGTACCAAGGAATATCGATTTTTACTGTGAGTAAATCTGAAAATATTTAACAAATCCTAACTTTTCATTATCACAAATCTTTTTAAATTATCTGCTATTCTAGGTATCTATCAAAGTGATTATATTGATTTGCTCCCTCTCTTTAGGTGAAAAAAAAAACAACTCTATCTTTGCTTGGTTGTGGTTAAATTGATCTGTTTGACAGAAAGGAAGCTATAAATATATTGGTTTAAAAGGACAAATAGGAGATAAGACTATATATTTATTGCCCATTTATGTAATTACATGTGTCACTAAGGACAAAGGTCCTTAAAACAAGGACAAAAGGCAGAGTAGGAACATTCCCTACAGTAAGATAGATGGATTTGCTAGCACTTTCCTCTTCATAAGTATTTTTTTCTGCATGGTCACACATCTCTCTGGTTTTATAAGCATTTTGAGAATTTAACCATCTTTCTGGGCACAATTCGATGGCTGAAGATATGCTTCACTCCAGCAAAAAGAAAATGATTTTTCAAGAGCATTCATAGACTTCGAGTCGAGAGGACAGCACTTGCTTCCTGCCATCTGATTACTCTGTTCTGTGAGGAAAGATTTCAAGACCGCAGCCCCATGGATGTGGTTGGTGAAAAGGAGGACCTGCAGCAGTTCTTTGAAGGTAAGAGGCCAGTTTCCAACATGAAGTTCCTGCTTCTGGGAAAAAGCGCTGCTCACTATCACTGTTTCACCTTTTCGCAATTCACTTAAACTTGGCCTTGGAAGAAACACTATTGTATTCACTGTCCTGAAATTGAAGTGGAGGTTTATTTGCTGCATTTGTAGCAAAAATCAATGATATAGGTAGTGATTTAAAAAAAAAAAAGATGCAGGATTTCTACCTTATAGCTTGATTAAAAGAATCTAGAGGTCACCATAGCTATGTCAGTATTTGTCCTTGTCCTGTGCTAGATCTTATTCCTTTTAATCTCCCACATTTCAAAACTTATGAATTCAGCTTATCTCTAAAATTATTGAATACAGTACAAGAAAAGTGTAAGATTTTACTTAAGACTGCTTTTCTCTTAGCATAATTAAAACAGCTTAAAAGAGCAAAAAGACACCTTTTCCACCATTCCCATCTTTGTTTTTTCACAATGCTTTAAAAATGTGTAACTGAATAATGATTTGTTTTTGAAGTTAAATATCTTTTTCTCCAAAGGATAGACATACTACAGGACATGGTTTGACAGATTTTCTTCCTTCTAAAAACCTAAGATGGCAATACAGCTTCTCATATTTAGTTGGGTTGATATTCTAATGGTGGGTCTGTTGAAAATGTCAGCAGGGATTTGCTGTCTTCTGGCACCTTTTAGGTGTGCTATTGAAAGACTCCACATCATTGCAGCTTTAGTTTCTTATTAGTTAGCCATGCTCAGACTTCCATGTGAGGGGAATTATGGCATAGCTTTTATACATTTTAAGGTATGTTCCAGGAGGGAGTATGAGAAGAACTGAGAGCAGACCCACTCATTCACAGAATTATGAGGGCAGCTAGCAGCATATTGAAAAAGTACTTCTGGAATGTGATTAGTAAAGCATCTGATGAATACTAGATGTTTAAAGGTTTAATGGAATTGACTCAAAGCCAAACAGTGACTGACGCAAAAGAGTAGTCACACCAAAGAAATAGTAAGATTCTAGATCACTCTCAGAAGAAATCAACACAATACGGTAGCTTTTTGGTAGTGGCTTAGACTTTGCCAGAGTGGCAAGAAGGAAGATAAACCCAGAGAATTTAAAGTTATCTAGGCCTGTGATCCATCCCACTGATTGTTCTGCCTCTGACAGTGGCCAAGTCAGTGTATCCACCTGGGTCATGCTTGGCACACAATAGGCACACTAATATTGCTTGATTGTTATTGCCAGACTTTACATCCCATGTAGCTTTCATTCCAGCAGTAGATAACAAGCCTTAGGCTACAGTTACATCTGTTTTATTTTAAAGAAACCACCAATTTGTTTTTTAAACTCAAAGATCTATTTAAATTCTTTTCAGAGCTGGAGAAAACCTAAAAATTTCATCTGGTCTACCTTCCATTTTTTGGAAGAGCTGTTATACCTAGGATCCTATATTGTCCTTTTTTGTACTATTTTCAGAAGTCTCTGGGGATATAGTTTCCACAAGTCCCCTGTACAGTTATTACAATATCTGATTGTTATAATAGTATCTTTCTTAGCCCAAACCAAATTCGGTTAATCCATGAAGACTTTTTCATGAGGAGGAAGTCATTTCTCCATGGAAATAGAATAAAATGGTCAGTGTTTTCCTTACATTATCTTTGAATGAGTAGATGGATAAAATAGTAGACTTTAGAAATAAAAATGGGGCGCTAGCTTAAGTGATTCTCCCCCACATATACCTGAAAATCATACAACTACTTGTCAGTTTTTTATTACCTCCACTATTCGGCAAATATTGATCACCTACTGTGTGCCAAGTCAAATAACCACCTCTTTTAAACAGTAGCCTGTAGGGCTTTGAAGTTTTTTTTTTTTTTTTTTTAGAGTATAATGATTTCCTTTTTCAAATATTCCTTAGACTGAGGACAGCAAAACTAGATATGCTTTTCTAACGAGGAGAGCCAGTTGTTGCATGTTGTGCTCCTGTTAATATGTGAGTTTCTAATTAAATGTAATCTCATATAATGAATCAGCTGAAAAATCAAGAATAGTTTTAGCAAAGCTATTTTTCTTTCTTTCCTTATACTCTTCATTCAAAGAAACTAAGCTCTGAATAATATATTTTTCTTTATGAACACTTGTATTAAGATATATCTGGATTGACAATGCCATCTTGAATTAAATGGCCTTGAATGTCAAAGCCATTGAAATTTTAGTTTTAAAATTTTCAGATAAGCCTAAATCTTTATGGTGTGTCTCAGGAAAATGACAAGAATAACAGGTGGTTCCAGGTAGTTGGCAATTCTAATTCTAATTCAAATCTCCTTTTTGTCACTGATGCAATATACAGGCCCATTCGCTAAAGCAGAAGAGACAGATCAGGTACCCCTGGGATCCCAACATGCTCTGGAATTTCAAATATCATGTGAATGTTTGGCTTTTTCAACAAAGCTGATATCACTGCAAGAGAAAGGTTGTCAGACAAGAGGCACATTATTTTACTTAAAATAACTAAAAACTGGTTACAACTTAAGTTTCTAATAGTACTGGATTCATTGAACAATTATGGTTTTTCCATGTAATGAAATATTTTGTAGCTATTAAAATGATGATAAAGAAAAATGTTTATGATATAAAAATGGAAAATGGACCACAGATTAGTATATATAAGTGGATGTATGTATATATATCTATATGTACAATATACAGTAGACTCTCTAACATTTTAGAGCTATTTTAAAACTATAAATTATAGATAACTAATATCAATGCAAATGATTTTTGTTTATCAATATGCAAATGAATTATGTAATTAGGGGATCAATAGTTCCTGTAAAGACAAGTTTTGCATTTATTTGTAAATTTGTTCCATGGCATATTCAGATCTAAATATTTATCTGTATCTATCTGTCTATATCTATCTATCTATCATCTATTTATCTCTCTATCATCTATCTATCTATCTATCTATCATCTATTTATCTATCTACCTACTTTATCTCTATATATCTATATCTATCTGTAGATATATCTATCTAGATATTAGATCTAGATATAGATCTGCTGTTTGAATTATATGTATGTATAGGTATAAATATAGGTATATAGATCTATTGTCTGAATTCTCCTTGGACAAGTCATAATATCTTTGTGTTTCCTTCATTGATTAATAAAATATTTGACATATGTTCATCTTGTATTTGTATAAGTCATAACTTTATCTTTAAAAATATACATCCTTTAACAATCCCAAAGTTTTTAGTTAGTTAACTTGAAAACTGTCAATTTCACCTTCAGTTTGAACCCCATTAATAATATTTATTGAGCACTTACCATGTGTCAAACATTATGGCCTTCACTTTACATTCATTATCTTATTTAATTTTTACAACAACCCTCTGGGTGAAAAGGAACAAGAAAATGAAGTATAGTAAATCTCATTTCTCAGTCTACTTATTTTGTTTTTGAAAGCCATGAACTTCCTTTTTTAATTTGCTTTTTTGTGGGTATTTCTTTGGATGACTTCGATATCAGAAGACTTATCTTTTATTCCCAAGCTTTTTAGAATAGTTTATAAAAACTGATTTGACATGAGAATTTTTATTCATTCTATTTAATCTTTAAAGAGGAAATTTTCTGAGTTGGTGAGAAGCTATTTAGCTCATCCTTTTTGTAATATCCTGATGTAAGTTCTCAAATGGTATCGGCTGGTCATGACAGCAGAAGGAGAGATTCCTGCCCTGACTGAGTGGAGTGGGGAAAACTACATGTTAAGAACAGATCACAACAAAGCTGCTGTCAAATAAGCTTCAGACATTTTTCAAACATTTTCTGCCCCTATCTCTCTGCTAGGTTTCAATTTGTAGGTAGCTATTATTTAAAAAGGGTGGTAGACAGGCAGGGTAGACAAAAACATCTGCTGCCTACAAGCTGTACAAGAATTTTGCGGAGGTACTAAGTATTTAGGAAAATGAGGGAAATGCTGAAGGCTCTAGAACAGAAAAGCAGTGATTGAGGCGCTGCTTTCTAGACACAGATGGAATGAATCTAGAAAGGCTTCAAGGGAGGGTAAGCGGAATTGTTGAATGGAAAAGAGATGTAGCTTGGAAAAGTGCCTGTATGGTGTCAGCATGTAGTAGACTCTCAATAGTATTTATAGAATAAGGGAATGAAAGAATTGTGCAAAAGACTATTCTATGCAACAAACAGCTATTGAATTATTGCTTCAGAGAACCCAGCAAGTTCAAATATAGGAAGAAGGAAAATTTGTCCAGGAGTAGAAAGGTCCAGTGAGTAGAACAAATAGAGGCAGTTGAGACAAAGTATTGCCAGTTGGTGGGAAGTCCCATCTTCCATGGTTACCAGAGATAAAATAGTAAATGTCTTAAGTGGTCCCTGTATATTATTTCTCCAAAAGTGAAACCAACTCCGATTGGGTAATGTTTCTGAATTCCTGTGAGAGTTATCAGAAGCTCTGCCCAGGGAAATACAGTGTAGAGGGCAGAAGCTGTCTGGGGTTGGCCATGCACAAGACCTTCCTGCAGATAAAGGGTATCTTTGGCCTCAGGCCAGTCTCTCAATTCTTTGTCTTTCTTTCACTTTAGGGCCACCACTTTCTCACCCTCTCAAACAACCAGCACACTTATGCCCTGTTTCTTCTGTCCCAGTAATATCTGAGCTTTCATGGAAGGTACAAATGGCAAATGATCTGATGCCACCTTACATTTCTATAGAGTCTTGTGTTCAATGACCTTTCATAGAATATGCAGCTGTTTTGATCAAATGAGTCAAAAAGTTTACCTTCTCTAAGAATAGGTTCAGCTGATTCCCAATGGTGGAATTTTAGACGTCACGCTGCATCCCAGTGTCTCTGAAATTACCGCATAGAGGCAGGAGCTCCTTGTATGTTAATTAGTGAGGCAGCCTCTGCTTCTGTGTGGACACAGCGTGGACTTTCCAGGAGACTGGGAAGAACACGCCAAGGCAAAAAGAACCAGCCAGATCATCTGAACTTTTCTTTCTGATGTTGGCTGGTGGCTAGAAACCGTGTTATTATGAAACGAAGTATCTAAAGCACAGAGGTGTGTGCTTGATGCCACCGGGAGGAAACCCCTTTTCTTGTTTATGCTGGGATCCCCAAAGAGAAGGCGATTTCATCAGAATTTCAAATGTGCCATGACTAGGTCAGAGCTAACTTCTACCACCTGCACACAGCCTGCCCTTGAGGCCTGCCAGGGTTATCACTATCTCTAGGGAGTCCTGAAGCAAAATCGCCCTGATGGACCCTCTCCTGAGAGGAGGCCCCACCACCTCCTCTGGTGTGATTGGCGTTGTCTTCTTTTCAGCTTTGGAGTTAGAACTAGGTTTCTGGAAGACTCCGCAATGCACTAGTAGACGTTAGGAGTCAAACAGAGGAGTGGAAGCTCTAGTCCTGAGAAAAAGCAGAGGTCCAGGCACCAGGAGGACACCAGTTAAGGAGGTGGATTTGGGGTTATAGGAATGATCACATGGATTGTCTTATCATAGCATATTTTTCAGTTGAAGCTGCATTTCATAGGCCACCCTCATCAACTCTGGAAATTGGGCATCATCACACATCTTAACCCTGAGCTGCCACCTCCAGCCTGCATGTGTGGTGATGCCTGACATGATGGTTAGAGCATAGGCTTTGTATCTAGATTACCGCAGGTTCAAATCCCACCTCTACTGTAGACTTAAGATGCTACATTTCCTCTCTGAGACTGTTTCTTCATCTCTCAAATGAGGTAGGTATACTTCAGAGGACAGGAGTGAGAATCAAGCAAGATGATATATGTGAAGTACTTCACATAGCGTCTGACATACAGTTATTGCCCAAATGAAATAGTATTATCAGCATTCTATAATTAAGGAAAATGTTCTTTTAAAGGAGCTCCCTGAAGCAGCCTGTGATAAGTAAGAAAATCACCAACATTTAGTGAGGGTTTAACTTTATGCTAGATGTTGTACTAAGACCTTTTGCTGTCTTAATTCTTAATTTGCACAACAAAATGAACAGGCAGATAATGTTATTTATTTTAGAGATGAGGAAATGGAAATTCAGAGAAGATTTGTACCTCACTGAAGACAACACAGCTATTAGGTTTCAGAACTTGAAGTTGGGCAGAAGTCTCTCTTTTCTGAAGGCCTATGCTTGTAGCCACTGTGCAATGTCTTCTAAACAGGTTTGCAAGTGAACATCTGTAGAGTTAGCTGTAGAACTTATGTGAAAATAATCAGGGCTTTTTGGTGAGAGTGTGACTGTTTGCATGTAATTCCATTCTGTAAATAAAATTATTCTGGAGTGCGAGAACTTGGCACTATAGTATCATCTGGCACTTTTTTGGCAAAGCTTAGCTCTGGCACCATAAGATGAGATGTTAGTGGTAAAATGACAATGGTTTATGTTCGTGGAGCAGGCGGCTACAGAAACTCGAAAGATAAGACTACAAATAAGAATGGAAAGATATGAGGGCACCAACACTGGCTTATAGTACTGCTTGGTGCAGGACAAAAATCTATAGAGAAAATTTAAGCAGCTGAGAAGGACAAGATTGAAAGTTAATATTTTCTGCCACACTTGCTCAGAAGATATTAACTCTCAATCTTGTCCTTTTTGGACAAAAAGTCCAGCATGATGGTACCCTGATAGTTGATTAGCAATATAACAATTGTCATGTATAGTAATGAGAAGTAATGTGTTCTAAGGAGAACATCATATGACTTGATAGTTGGAAACAGTGTCACTCCCATAGGGTTAAAGTGATCAATATCCTCAAATATTAGCAGCTGAGAAATACGCTTCCTAGGAATCTCTTTGGTGTGTGTTCGATGGCATAGGCCTTGGTTCCCACACAACTACGTTTGAATCCTAATTCCTCTGCTTCTTACTTTTGTGTGCTTGGGCCATTACTTAACATTTTAAAGTTTCAGTTTTCTCCATCTGTAAAATGAGGATAATAACACCTACCTCTTAGGGTTGTGAAGATTAATGATAAAATGTTGAAATGATGAAATAAATGATAGTGATTGACCTTTATAATAACATTTGCAAGTGTGGAGGAAACAAATTGCTTGCTTTGTTTATTCTGAAACAAGAATATGTACAAGGTATGTATGTGTGTATATTTATTTTTCAAAAAAAGAAAACATTTATTTTTATTTTTCAAAGAAACAGTCCTGTCTCCAGGGAGTTATTACAACTTTTACATGTTCATATTAATTCCAGAGCCTTTATAATCATAAAATCCATTTATAGTCTTTAGTTGCCAAGCAACAAAGGACAAAGTACTGAGTATTTCCTCTTATTACAAAAGGTTCAGCTTTTCCATGTTAGTCCTGAAATCAACATTTTTCAGAAAAGACAGAACAGTGAAACTTAATACCATGTTTCCAAGGTTTAGTGGCATTCCTTGTTTGGGGAGGGAATCAAAGCTGAAAGGCAAACTTTGTTATTATTGTTCTGTTTTTGAATAGTCTTAAGCATTTTGTGCTAATTTCACAGTAAATCTGTAAGAAGTTCTGAAGTTGGGAGACTGCAAATTAGTTTAAGGAGAGAACTTGTTTTGTTTTACTTATGTTCTGTGACACTCACTGTAAGAGAACTTGTCCTTTGATCTGTCAATGATCTTTCTAGAAGGGCTGGGGTGGTGTAAAATATATATGAAAATGTTATCTGCTGATCTTGGTAACCACAGACCTCAAATAAGTCATTCGACCATGGGGGAGCTGACTTTGAGGCGCACAACCAGACTAAATTTTTCACTTCTTTGAAAGGTATAGAAGATTTTAATTACTTCTGTTGTTCTTGTCCATGGATAATCAGTAAGTAATAGTTGGGACTCAAAATAGAATTGAAAGAATATGTTACTATTTAACCTCCAATAAAATACTCCAGCACAGCTTATATTTTTAAAAGTCATAAAAGCATGTATGGAAACAATCTTTAAATTTGCATAGCTATTTCTCCATTTGTGTGTATTAAAACAGTGTAAAAGTGAATTAGAGTATCTTGATCAGAATTTTACTCCACTTGTCCTCATATGCATTCTGCATGTGCAGTGGGATTCTATCCATGCAGAGTGGATGGAAACAATGATCCTTTTTTTTTTCCTCATTGGATTAAGGAAGCTTGTTGCTTTGAAACAAATTTCTTAAGTCACATAAGATGTTTTATATACAGGAAGAAGCAGAAAGGACACCTGCAAGTTATTTCTTATAAATTCTACAAGGTAACAGCTTGTCAGGGCATTTCTGCTGAGAGTAAATGGCCTTTGGGACAATTTTGTGTGTAAATGTAAGAGAGTAAGATCTGGCCGTTAGCATAACTAGGCTAATTCCAATTGATCAGAGGAAGGGCACTTTAAAAGCTATTATTTACACATCTCTGAAACAGGCATCTGTGTGAAAATGTGAATTGACCTTTCAGGCTTGTGAGAACTTCAGAGCTGTGAACTATGCTCAGGACGTGGTCCTCTCTTTGCTGGATGTTTATGGAAGTGTTGGGGAAAAAAAAAAAATCTATACATACCTGCCAATTTTTACATTTTCTTATTTTGTCAGTTTATTCCTAATCTAGATTAAAATTTTCCTTTTTGCTCTTTCATTTGTATTATGCATGTTTACAGAGTTTGATGTTTTACAAACTCTTTCATTTCCATCACCTCATTGGTCCTCACAGGACCCTGAGAGGAAGGCATTTTACAAATGAAAGAAGTGGACCATTAAAGAAGTTGACAGATATGTCTAAAATCACATTGGTAAGTGCTAGGGCTGATGGCAAAACCTTTGTCTTCTCATTCCAAGTCCAATGCTCTTTCCATCGACTCACATTTTGCCTTCCCAAAGTTAATAGTGGGCAAAGACTTAGCTTATTGGTTTCTATATCTAGGGCTAGATGTCAGAAAAATACTTAAGTAAACATGATGGGTCTTTGGAAAAAAAACTCCTCCTTTTTATGCTCCTCTCCCTCACTTGACTCTAGTTACCATGTACTCTCCCACAAACTGGCCCCTGACTACCCAACACTGGCCCCCTCTCCAGAACAGAGCCAGCAATTCCTATCTTTTTAGTCTTCACTTATAGCCCCTGCTTTGATGAAACTTATCAAATTGCCCAAGTTCAGCAATTGGTTTATTGTTCTGAGTCCTGTGTTTGGAGATGGAAGTGAGGAGTAAGGAAAGAATAAGAAAGGAATGAACATTTATTATGAGCCAAGCAGTTAGTGTTAAAGAAAAAAATTCAGTGACACCATTAGAGCATGCAAGGAGGACCTTATTAAAAAGGGAAAAAAAAGACCAGCACAATAGGTATAAATGACCTATTGATAGAATTTTGCAGTGAGGGAGAGAGATAGGACTCAACTTTGAATACAGCATGGGCAAGTGGAAATTTTTAGCCAAGGAGCAGGGTAAGGGGGATTCTGGAGAAACTCAACCTAACAAGAGTCTTACTGAACACAGGCTAGGGTGATCAGACATCATCTGGGGTATAGTGGAGGAAGAGGAAACTGATTTAGAGAACAAGGATGATCAGATGTGGAGGATGGAAGATGCTAGTTAAACTGATTTATCAGGATTCTTGCTAAAATTTAAAAATGCTGAGAGAAACATGGAAGTAGACCTCATTGAAAAGTTCAGGGGAGTCTGAGTACAATTTGGTCAAGGAGAGAATCTGTCAGTAGTGGAATTATATATGTTATCACATTTAGTCTGCAAGCAATGATCTAAGGTGATAAAACCCATCTACCTTTTCCAGATGAGGAAACAGGCACAGAAAGGCTCAGGAGAACTGGAATTTAACCCAGGTCTGCCTGTCTTGCAGTTTCCCAAATTCTCATGCTTTCCCGCCTCCAGGTTACATGGGGCTCCCTCCTTCCGGAACACCCTGCCCTCCCTTGTTTACCTGGTTAACTGCTGATTACCCTTAGGTTCTCGGCTTTGGCATCATTCCCTACTGGCTCCCGTGTTTTCCACAGTACTTTGCATTTCACCCTTTATAGTATGTATTGCCTTCTTCTATGTCTGTCTCTTATGGACAATTGGAAGGATGGAACTATGTCTCATTCATTGCTTCAGCCTCAGCATCTAGAAACTGGTACATAGCAGGAACTCAAAATTTTCAAATCAGTAAATACAAAACACCAAGCCTGGTCTTTTTCCATGATTCCAAGATTTCTGGATTTCTCTCCTTTATTTCTCTAATCTAAGAGGAGAGGACATGAGACTCAGCCCTTAGCCAGTGCTCTGCTGGGCTGTCCTCTCTCCATCTGCCTGGCTTGACAGGACAGAAAAGCATTACTGAGGCCTGACAGGCACCCCTGAAAGCCATAGGCTGGGCTTCCTTGTCACATTTTCCTGAATTCGTGCCATTCATGGTCCTCTCTTGGGGGCCTTGATTTAACATTCAACACCACACATTCTGGATGAGCCCAACCACCTGTACAGCCTACAGTTGAGTATCCCTCCTTTGACTGTCCTTCCTTTGGGGTATTCTTCCTCTTCCTCCTCCTTTTTGGCCTTTAGCAAGATTAGACTTTCTAACAGACAAAACTAGAATGATAATTCTTCAAGATCTTGGACATAAAATCAATAAGATTTCTTGATGTGTTCCTACACCATTAAAATGGTTTTTTTGGCCAGCTTCTGTTTCCCAAATTTATCTTCTATGGTTAACGTGAGTTTGTGTTTTATTTCTCTTCTAGAGTTTTATTTTCCCCCTGTATTTATTAACATTAGTATGTGTCTTTGAGAAGAAGATGGACTTAATGTGTTCAGAGAGGCGAGGAGAGTCCTTGAGCTCAGGAAGGACAGCTCTCATGCAATTGATTTAAACCAGTTATCATAATCTCAATTTCCTTCTCTCTCTTTTCTTCATAATTCAGCAGCTGTGACTCTACTTTGCAACCCCTTCTCACATCCTTTTTATAAAGAGAAAATTTCTTTAATTTCTGAAATACTTAATAATATTAATCCTAATTTGATGTATCCTTTACATTTTTTATTAGGAATGTTATTGTTTTTATTAGTTTTTAGGCGGTTTGCCCCTACTCTACTTTTCTTCATTACTTTTCATGATTTGCAGAAAGACTGTTCAGAAGCAAATACATTATGTTATAGTAGAAAACACTTGAGTCTCTGTAATAACAATTGTGTCACTGCAACTTGAGCAAGTTATTTGCTCTTCTGAAAAATGTAATAGCTCCTATCTGATAGACTAGAATTATTGTGAGGATTAAATGAGAAACTAACTGTAAAATTCTTACCACAATATTAGTACTTTAAAAGGGCTTAACACATTTAGCAAGAATTATTATTATTATAATTCTCCATTGACTGTCTCTCATGTTGACTTGTACTTCTTTCGCACCCTCTTGGCTCTTCTCCAGGTACCCTACTATTTGTCAACATTCCTTTTAAGGTATGGGGCCATGTCATCAAGATTGGACCTGTGTATAGAGGAATAGGGAACCTCAGCATCCTAGTTCTGTTCTCAGTGATTTTATTATTGTAACTCTACATTTGTTTCTTTTCTTTCCAGTATTTCCTCATGATGATGCAACTAAAAGACCCATGTCTTTATCATCTATTCACTGATAAGCCAAGTTTTCCTATCCCATACCTACATAATTTAAAAAGTCAATGTAAAGCTGAATACTTAACCTACAAAATGTCATCTTGTCAGTCAGCCATCAATCCAGTCAGCCCAGATGAGACATGACTCTTTCATACTATATTGTGCCTTGCTCGTCTCTTTCAGGCCATCTGCATACTTGGCCAGTTTGCTTTCTCTATACTTACTCAAACCACAAATAATGTTATTGAGAAAGATAAGAGCAAAGTCATTTTATACTGAATTTTAGGATTCTCCCCAGGTTAATATTTTAGGGTACAATTGTTCTCCCTGGTATAAGTTCACCTAATTCTAATGTAATTTTCTCCACCTTTCTCCATCTTAGCTACAAATACACCCAACCTTGACTGCTTGCTCCCTCCCCCCCAGTAGGATTGGAAACCTCCTTGACTTATCACAGTGTGTTGATACTGCCTGTTTCCCTTCCGTGCCCCCTCCCTCACCTTGAGGGCAAGATTGAGTGTTGCTCACTGTTGTATCCCCAGTTCCCAGCACACACCCTTGATCAGAATATTTGTTGAATGTTGAATGACTGCATTAACAATTTTGTTAAGTGTCTAGCTGAAGTCAAGATACACTTTTCCATGGAGAGTGTCCTAATCTGCCAGTCAGGCAGCTGAACAGGAAATGAAGTCCACCGCATGGCCAGTTCTTGGTGGGCACATGCAGGCTACTCGATGTTTTCCTCTGTCTGTGGAGTTCAGCAGCCAGGTTTTCAGCACTTCTTTCTAGAATTTTGCATCCGTGACAGTTAAAGAAAACCCATGTGGCTGTTGCCATTCCATTGCACAATGTGCTTGAACTTTTTATTTACTCAAGTCAAATAAAAGTTAATCTTCATTTTATCTTTTGATTATCGGGCACATGGTTTTCAGATGATTCATGTCACCGTAAAGTCCAGAGATAGCCTTTTCATTGGGTCACTATTTCCAACAATGGGTCATGTTAAGTCTGCTTGAAAGAACTGATTAAATTCTTCCTGGATCAATGTAGGACAACCTGTACAAGGAGGACCGAGAGACTCCAGGATTCCAGGTCAGCAGGTGCGGGTTTGTCTGGGGCAGTGCCCTGTGCTCACCTCTGTCTCCAAGAGGGCACAAAAAGGATTGACATGACATGACATGACCCCCAGCCGATGAGCTCTCTCAGCTCCTTCTCAGGCTCCTCGCCCAACTCCCTCTTATTTCCTATCTCAAGACCTCTCACTCGGCCACTAAAACAGAGACAGAGAATAGCCTAGATTCCTTCTAATCAGTCACAAAGGCCAGTGGGAATTTCCTCTCAAATACTGCTCACATCCAGTGGTGTGCTGGTAAATGTTTAATGACCAATTCCTTGGGGAAAAGAATTCCCCAACTTGTAGTGCTTCCCAGTTTTCATGGTGTAAATCCTCCCATGATGGCTAACTTCAAGCTACTAACATGAAGACACTAACAATGGAGTTGAGAAAGATGAGCAGAAGCTTGTCCGAGCTGGCTCTAGCACACCACTGCTCATTCTTCTGCTTTCCTGACCCCACCGCCCCTGCACCAGATTCGTTTCATGGCCTTCAAGGCCTCAGGATCTGCTCCTGATGACGGTTCCAGCCTCACGAACCCCTGTTCCAGGAAGCTTTTTCTGGCACCCTGTTGTTCCTGCTGTATCATTTAAGTGTCCCATCAAGGCCTGCATACAACTCTGTTTTCACTTAGAGTTGCTACAGTATGTTTTTCTCAGTTTTTCTCACTAGTCTGTGAACTTCTTGAGCACAGCAACTGATGATAATGAGAAAGGGAAGTATTTATTGAGCTAGGAACTATACTAAATGCCTTATGTGCATTATCTCATTTAATCCTTACAAAACTCTGTGAGTTTTATATGCTCTTATTATCCTCATTTTATAGATAAGGAAACCGAGACACAGAGAGTCTAGGTAGTTTGCCCAAGGTTGCACAGCTGGGAAATGTCTCACCCAGATTTAATCCCAGGCCTGATTGCAGAAATAGGACCTTAACTACTAAGGCTCCTTTGTCTTTGTGTCTCTAGCACTGTGCCTGGTATACAGAAGGTGCCCTTTGATCATGTGTTAAGTGATTCAGTGTGGGAAGGCTAATGTTGGCAGTGTCCTTAGCTAGTCTCTCTGTTCTAGTCTTGCCCAGCTTCACTCCCAACAGCAGGCAGAGAGAACATACAAAAATATAAACCTGATCATATTACTCCTCTGATGAAAAATTTTCAGTATCTCCATAACTTTTAAGACAAATTCCTTACCTTGATACCTACTTACGAAGCTTCCTAATCTGTTGTCTACCAGTTTCTCTAGATACACCTTCCACCATTCATAATCA
>CM053503.1:56047036-56099572 GCA_028627145.1 Eidolon dupreanum
GATTTGGGGGCCTTGTAAGTAATGAGAGCATTGATCTCCATTTAAAAAATTATGAAATAATTAAATGATCTGGGAAGTGTTTTCTCCTCTTCTGTTTTCTAGAACAGCTTGGGTAGGGCTGGTATTATTTCTTCTATAAATCTTTGATAGATTTCAACAGTAGATCCAGCTAGGACTGGAATTTTCTTTATAGGAAGGTCCTCTCCTTCCAATTCAATATCTTTAATAGATATGGGGCTATTCAGGTTACCTATGAGTAGATCTCAATTTAGACTGTTTATGCCTTTTAATGAATTTGTCCATTTCATCTAAATTGTCAAAGTCACTGGCCTAAAGTTATTCATAATATTTCCTTGTTATACTTTTGATATCTGTACAATCTGTAATGATGTTCCTTTTGTTGTTCTTGATATTAGTAATTTGTGTCCTTTTCTTTTTCTTGATCAGTCTGGCAAGAGGTTTATCAGTTTTCTTAATCTTTTGATGAGCCAGCTTTTATCTCAATCTATATTCTTAATTGTTTTTCTGTTTTCTATTTTACTGATTTCTGCTCTTATTTTCTGTTATTAATATAGCTACTCTAGCTTTCTTTTTTTACTTTTAATTTATACACAGTAAAATTCAATTTTTTTCTTATATATTGTTTTGTAAGTTTTGACAGATTCATAGGATTGTATAATTACCACCATGATCAGCACACACAGCAGTATCCTCACCTGAAACATTTCCTTTACCCTTCCCCTTTGTGGTCAAACCCCCCACCCACCCTGAGCTCCATATGACCACTGATTTGTTCTCTGTCCCTATAGTTTTGCTTTTTCCTGAATGTTGCATAAATAAAACTATATTGTATACAACATTTTGAGTATGGTTTCTTTCACTAAACATAATGTCTTTGATCAATAGTTCCTTTCTTTTATTGGGAGAAAGACTCCGTTGAATGGTTATAACACAGTTTATTTATCCAGTCACCCATTCAAGGACATTTGGATTATTTCCATGTTTTGGTAATTATGAATAGCTTCTATAAATATTCATCACAAGTTTTTGTGTGATCAAGAGTTTTAATTTCTCTAGAGTAATACTTAAGATAAAGACTCCTGAGTCATATTATAAGTGTAAGTTTAACTTTATAAAAATTGCCAAATTTTCTAGAGTGGCTATACCCTTTTGCATTACTTCTAGCAATGTATAAAATGCCCAATTGCTTCTTTTCATCATCAGTTTTTGGTATTATCAGGCATTATTATTATTATTATTATTATTATTATTATTTTATTATTATTATTATTATTATTATTGCCCTTCTAATGAGTTTATAGTGGTATCTCATCGTGTTTTAATTTGCATTTTCCTAATGACTAATGATGTTGAGCATCATTTCATGTGTTTGTTTGCTAGTCATACATTTTCTTTGGTGAAGTATCTGTTCAAATTTTTTGCCCATTTTAAAAAATTGGGGTTGTTTTCTTATCTTTGAATTTAGAGAACCCTTTAAATATTTTGATATAATAACTTTGTTGGCTATACAATTTGTGAATACTTTCTCCCAGTCTATAGCTTATCTTTTCATTCTTTTAACAGTTTCTTTCTCAGGGCAAAAGTTATTTATTATATTTTTCTTATATGGGTTGTACTTTCTGTCTAAGTGGTAGAGATATTGCCTAATCTAAGTTCCCAAAGATTTTCTAATGTTTTTGTCTAAAACTTTTAGAGTTTTATACTTAGGTCTATGATCCATTTGGAACTAATTTTTGTATAAGGTTTGAAATAGAGATTGAGGTTAATATCCTTGTGTGTGGATGTCCAATTATTCCAGAATCATTTGTTGGATAACCTTTCTCCACTGAATTGCCTTTACACCGTTAGTAAAAGAAAAATTGATCAACTGTATTTGTGTGAATCTATATCTAGGTTCTCTACTGTTGCACTGATCTATGTATCTATCATTTTGCCATTACTACACTATCTTGATTACTGTCTTAAAAGCGTATGTCTTAAAAGCATATAATGTAAGTCCTTCAAATTTGTCTTCTTTTTCAAAGTTGTTTTGGACATTCTAGTTCCTTTGACTTCCCTCATAAATATTAGAATCAGCTTGTTGTTATATGTGCAATCCTGATGAGATTTTGATTAGGATAGTATGAAGTCTAGTGATCCATTGAGGAAAACTGACATCTTAGCAAACTGAGTGTTTCAATGCATTTTTTTAGGCCTTCTTTGCTTTCATCGGTGTTTATAGTTTTCAGCATGCATATCCTGCATATAACTTTTTTAGATTTATACTAATTTTTTAATATTTTTTGAGCTATTGTAAATAATATGCCCCCCAATTTTAGGTTCCAATTATTCATTACCAACATATAGAAATATTATTGATTTTATGTATTGGACTTGGTTCCTACAATCTTACTGAAGCTACTTATTAGCACTAAGATTTTTTTTTTTGGTAGATTTCTTGGCGTTTCCAAGTTGACAGTCATGTCATCTGCAAATTCGAACAGTTGTATTTCTTTCTTTCCAAACTTTATACCCTTTGATATTTTTTCTCATCTTATTGAACTGGGTAGGACTTTAGGTATAATGTTGAATAAAGAAAGAAGTAATGAGAATAGACATTTTTGCCTTGTCTCTGATCTTAGAGGGCAATCAATCAGTTTTTAAATCATTACATATGATGTTAGCTGTAAGTTTTTTACAATGCCCTTTATTAACTTAAGGATATTCTCTTTTACTTCTAGTTTGCTGAGAATTGTTATCATGAATGAATGTTGAATTATGTCAAATATTATTTCTGTATTTATTATGATTATATAGTTTTTCTGCTTGTCTATTACTGTGGTAGATTACTTTGTTAATTTTTGAATATTGAACTAGACTTGTATTCCTGGGACAAACCTCAGTTAGTCGTGATGTTTTATCTTTTTAAATATTGCTGAATTCAACTTGCTAAAATTATGTTAAAGATTTTGCATCTATGTTTATGAGCATATGGGTCTACAGTTTTCTTTTCTTATATGGCACTTTTCTGACTTTACTATCAGGGTAATAAAAGGCTCCTAAACTTAGTTGGAAAGTGTTCCCTCTTCTTAAATTCTCTGGGTGAGATTATGTGGCATTGGATTTCTTTCTTTCTTAAATATTTGGTAGAATTAAGCAGCGAAATGATCTGTGCCTGAAGTTTGCCTTGTTAGAAGATCTTACCCACAAATTAAACTAATTCAATAGATTCAGGACAATTCATGTTATCTCTTTCTGCTTAAGTGAGTTTGGGTAGTTTGCTCCCCATCCCACCCCCAAAGAATTGGTCCATTTCATATTTATGGGCATAGAGTTGTTTCTACTTAGCCTTTTACAGACTCTGAGAAGTCTGTAGTGATAGCCCCTCTTCTGTTTCTCATATCAGTAATTTGTTTCTGTTCTCTCTCTCTTTCCCTCTTTTTTTTTTTTGGATCAATCTCATTAGATATTTATCAATTTTATTGATCTTTTGAAATCAGCAGCTTTTGGTTTCCTTGATTTTTCTCTACTGTTTTGAATTTCACTGAGTTTTACACTTATTTTTATCACTTTCTTCTGCTTGCTTTGGGTTTAGTTTGCTCTGCTTTTTCTAGTTTCTTAAGGTGGAAGCTTGATTTGAGTTCTTAATTTTGGACCATTCTTTGTTTCCTAATTTAAGCATGTAATGCTATGCATTTCCCTCTCTGTATGGCTTTAGCTGCTTCCCTCAAGTTTTGATATGCTATATTTTAATTTTCTTTCAGCTCAAAAGATTTTCTAGTTTTTCTTGAGACATTCTCTTTGACCCAATGGTTGCTGGAATAGTGTTGTTTAATTTCCAAATATTTGAGAGTATTCCATATATTTTTCTGCTGCTGCTTTCTAGTTTAATTCCACTATGGACAGAGAATGCACTTTGTATTATTCTAATTATCTTAAATTTGTTAAGATTTCCTTTATGATCCAAGATATGGTCTATCTTGGTGAATGTTCCATATGCTCCTGAAAGGATTGTAAATTCAGCTGTTGTTCAGTAAAGTGTTCTGTAAGTGTTAATTAGGTCAAATTGGTTGACATTGTTGTTCAGGTCTTCCATATCTTTGCTGATTTTTGTCTACTTCTTTTATCTATTAATGTGAGAGGAATGTTAAAGTCTTTAAGAATGATTGTGGATTTAGAATTCTTTGTTGATAAGTTCTTTTTTCCCCCCACCTCTTAAAAAATTTCATCTACTGTCTTTCGACCTCTACGATTTCTGATGGGAAACAGTTATTTGGATCATTATTCACTTGTCTATAATATGTCATCTTTCTCTAGCTGCAGAATATTTTCTTTATCTTTGATTTCTAACAATTTTAGTATGATATCCTGGATATGGACATAGTTTTCTTTGAGATTATATTGTTTGGAATTATATTGTTCAAATTTTTGAATCTGTAAACTTGTGTTTTTTACTACATCTGGAAAATTTTCAACTGTTATTTTTTCACATTTATTTTTCTGTACCAACATCTTTCTTTCCACTTCTTAGGACTTCAACAATATAAATGTTAGACATTTGATACTGTGCACAGGTCACTGGGTCTCCGTTGATTTTTTCAATCTTTTTTCTCTCTGTTATTTATAATGGATAATTTCTATTGATCTGTCTTCAAGTTCACTTGCCCTCCTCTGTCATCTCCACTCTGTTATTGAGCCCACTTCATCATACCTGTAAATGCCTTCCCTCTTCTCCCCCATGAAAGACTAGAGTGAAACCAAACCTGAATCTCAATAATGATAGGGAAACCTGTTTGTGGATATTTCCGGAACCCGGTTTGTGCTGCTCTTTGCCAATAAAAACATCCTTACCAAATGACTGTGGGAAGAAGGGAAACTCACATTTGCAAGCTAGCTAAACACACACACACACACACACACACACACACACACACACACACCTGGTAATTTGCCAAATATCTGAGCCCACACTCTGAGCCAGTTGTTCTGCTCCAGACACTGCATGGGCTAAACCCAGGCACTAGTTGCCCTTTGCCTGCCCTCACATTCCTCTCATTCCATCCAAGCAGCAAGTGTGAATTCCTGTGGGGAGAGTGGGCAAGTGGGTGGATTCTTCCCATCTCTGGCCTGGAAACAATCTACCAGAAAATTTCTGGTCTCTCACCTGCATGACTTCTCCTTAAGAGAAGGTACAGCTGATTCTGCCAGGATTTGATCTAATCATCTGAATCATTTTTATAACTAGCAGAAAGAATTTTAGTTGTTTTGAGAGAAAAGTGAACAAAAGTCTTACTTGAAGAGCTGTCTTCTTACTTGGGAGTTCTGAAATCTGCTATATGATCTTAGTCTCCATGGTCCTTCCTGCAGACCCAGACACAACTCTCTATAGGCTATCACTATTTGTTTGTCCGGTTGAATTCACTTTCCACCTTTGGGGGTGGATGGGGTATGTAAATAAGGAAAACGATGGAGTTAACATTGTTGAGCACTTACTTACCAACAGTTGGGCAATGTTTTTTGCACTTTACATATTCACTTATTTAATTATATGTTTGATTTTACATATTTTATTCTTTTAACAACTCTGCCAAATAGGCCCAATTACTGTCCATATTTTATAGATGAGGAGGGTGAGGTTCAAAGAGGTTAAGTAACTTTCCATAGATAAATAAGTGGAACAGCTGGGGTTAAAATGTGCCTGGCTCTAGAACACATGCCCTTTCTTCTACATGCAGCTTTTAGATTAATTGATATTTTAGGTGAAATTCTGGAGGAATGTGAACCTTAGGGAAGTATATTAAATGTGTCTAAAGTTATCGGTCAAAGGTGTGACTCGGAGTGGATCTGAACCATAGTTTGCAAAGATTGTCAGAGGTCATGCCCATGAAAGAAAAGTCCTGTGATCAGATAAGCTGTCATTGCTTGATAAAAACTGCTCAGGTACATGCAATTAAGTGGAGCTGCAATAAAAATCTGAGCAAGAACAAGTGGAAATAAGTCCAGTTCATGACCACAGGGTCATTAGGCTGGTTCAATAATCATTACATCTGTACAATCTATTTAAATATTCCAAGTGCTAGGTATTTCTAAACAATAGGCTCTTCACAGGTTAGCTGCATTCCTCCCTTGAAGGTTGGTTTTCTTGCCCTGGCTCACAGCTAGTAAGGAGCAGAGCTGAGAGTCAAGCCTAAGTTTACAACAAATCATGATTACCTTTCCGCTATTCTATTGCCTATGAATTGTGCTTTTAAAAAATGTCAGTGACAACTCTTTAAACAATCTAAGAGATCACCAGGCTGCAAGCTGGCTGACAGCCAGTTTGAATCTCATAGGCAGATCTTCAAATCTCAAACATATTAAAAATGGAATTATTGGCCCTGTAAAAACAGATGCCCTAAATTCTCTATGGCAAGCTAGTCCTAAGAGATGCTGATGGGGAAAAAAAATTCCATGATCAATGAATATGCTTATGACTCACTGGCTTAAAAGAAATCAAATGAACTTCTTTGCTGCAGGACTGTTCAGAAACTTTGATGTGCTAATTTGCAACTGGGGAAGAAAAATGTGATGTTCTTCCTACTTACTTGGCCTGAGCCCTTTTGGGGAGGAGGCATGTGCACATGTATGAGCATTGGGATATGCTTTTCAGGGCTTTCTCATATCTCTGTATCAATCTGACGGGTATTTTGAGTTAGGGACAAATCTGTCAGTATGTGAAGATTTCTGGAAATTGCCCTTAACACTCTATTCCCTGTGTGTCATTGTCCAGAGCAGCTGTCTGCACAGCAGAGCAGGCTAGAGTCTTCTCTGATTCCTTAGATTAGTCAGCCAGTTACCTGCTAGGGACAAGGTGAGCTGCGGTAGCTGGACACATTGGGAAATGTTCAGATGTGGAGAGCTGCTTACAGAAAGGAAAGCTAGATAGTTAGCGAATGGCATAGAACTCTGGAGGTTGCAGTGAAAAAGGAAATAAAGTGTGTGTGTGTGTGTGTGTGTGTGTGTGTGTGTGTGTGTGTGTGTGTAGAGGAAGGAATGACTCCTTAAAACAGACTTGTTTCCTTCAAGAATGCATGAGGTTAGGGTGATTACTTTGTAAATTATATAAACATCTAACCAGTATACCTGAAACTGAGGTAATATTAAATGTCAACTATAATTGCAAAATAAATAAATAAAAACTTTTTTAAAATGTGTGAGGTGACACCTATTCACAAATTTGAATGGGTGACTTCATAGGAGGGGACCCAAGAAACATATTTAGTCCACGAGGAATCAACTCCAGGTCTCATTGAATTTCATGGTTTTACTTAGAATTTGGCTTATTGGGGTTGGATGGCAAAATGAGTCAGGAATCAATGACCAGCTGTATGTTTTAATTCTGGCACCAGTAGAGTGCGGCTGATAAACACTTTACTGTGATGTTACGAAAGGGAGTGAGATAATACATAGTTTCATGAGAAGAGCTTGTTAAAGACTGTTTGAGTTCATTGACCAGTTTGACTTCTGGATTCACACTGATTCAGTAGGAGAAAGACTAAGCAGAAAGGCTAAAACATTATTAATGACTTATTTATTTATTTAAATGTATTGGGGTAACATTGGTTAATAAATAGGTTTCAAGTGTATAATTCAGTAATATGTCATATGAATATTGCATTGTGTTCACCATCTAAAGTTAAATTTCCTTCTGTCACCATATATTGATAATTTCTTGATTCTAAAGAGATTTGTGGAGAATGAAATAACCTATAGTTAATAATTTCATTAGGATAGTCTGTATTGAAAACACCGTGTTTCTTTAGAGCATGAACTCTATGGTAATCCACTTGACTCCAGCTTGACTAGTTAGTGGTCAGGTGAATAACCTCAGGTGTTATTTCATCTTATCAAGTTTCAGTTTTATTGCCTGTGGAACAGTTACAATAATAAATAATAGTACTTTTCCATATTGTGGTACTAGGGATTTGATGAGACAACACACGCAGAGGGCTAGCATGGCGCCTCACCCAGAGTAGATTTTCCATGAAGGTTATCTATTTCTAAAACAGCAGGTGATGGTGATGAGGGGGTCAGGGTTCTTGCTGTTTGCCAACACAAGGCTAGAGAGGAGTGACATCATGCTTTTCTTGCCTCTCGCTGCCCTCTCATGAAATTGTTTTCTTGGGCTACCTTATACACTGGTGTGATTTCTGCCAAGGCCCTTTCCTATCCCAAGTTCTGGGTGGTGGGTGCAAGCTAAGCTCAATCGAGTATTTATTGAATGCTTACCACATGCTCACCACTGGGCACAATATAAGACACACACACACACACTAAATCATGCTCTAAATGTGAGTGTCCATGTGAGAGGATAAATCATATAAATGAAAAATTGGGGGAAATACTTTCAATAATGTCTATTTTTATAGTTGTGTATTGGGTACAACAGTGAATAGAACAGATAAACCTCCTGCTAAGGGCAGTGTGGTGAGAAGCAATCTGCCCTGACAGGGCACTCAGGCATTTTTCTGAGTTGGTGGTGCATGGTGATAAAACAACAACAACAAAAAGCAGACTGTTTTTTTTTTTTTGTGGGTTTAAATATTGTTTTTAAATTTTCTACGGACAGTGCATTTCCTTATTGCCTGTTCCTGGGGTGAGTAGTTCCCATGCCTTCACTCCTGGTACTCCACTGCCGTGTCACTCTAGTGGGAAGAGAAAGACAATGGCATACAGTTTAAAGTCATTCACTGAGATCAAAGAAAAACAAGTGTAAGATAAGGGTGTAGAAAGCGAGGGGTGGAGGAAGGCTACTGATCTGGATTGGGTTGTCAGGAAAGCTCTCTCTTGATATAAGAATTATATAAATACATGTATTTCACAACAAATCTATTGCTTACATAATGTAAAAAGCAGTAATTCATACATATGAAGTACCACCTCTATACCAGGCACGGTGCTGAGTTGAGCTCACTGTGCAATAGAACTTTAGAGAAGAGGCAGTTGTTGTGTGAAGGCACTGGGGAAGTCATTGAAAAAAAATGTGATTAGACTGTTGGATTTCAAGGAGTCCCACCCAGCTGAGTATTCACATGAAGTCCATGTCTTGGTACTGTAATTGTCCCGCACAACGTCTAGTAGAGTCATGAGCACATACTCGATGGTACTGGATGAATACTTGCTCAAGCCTGGCTGCAATCTGAAAAAAATACTGGCTGCTTTGGGGGCAGCATGCAGATGTAATGGAAATATGAAAGACCTCAATCAACTGCAGGGTAAAGTATTTTACATCCTCTCTTTTTGTTTGCATGCATTCAGCCTCCAGGAGGCTGCATTTCTCCATTCATCTTTCAAAATTCAGAACAAGTTGTGTGTCTGAGACAAAGGGGTTTAAAGGTTTTTTTTTTTGTTTGTTTGTTTTGTTTTTTTTTTTTTTTTTTTTGTCAGCAGCTAAGAATCTTTCAGTTTCTACAACTTCCTCCTACAGAAGCTAGAGACAGAGATAGCCCTCAAGGAGTGACCAACAGTGTCTGTTGCTTCCTAAGCCTACTTCATGGAAATCCCTTTGGCTTAGTAGGCAAATTCAGAAGAGGAAGTCCAAAAACAGTCTTAGGTGCATTGCTGAGATTCCTGACATTGTGTGTGATTAGGGAGGAGTTAGCAGGTTAGAAACAGTTCCAAGCAACAGTGTTTTTCTTGAAGTTAATCATTGCCCTAGTTTTAACAATTTGCTTAGTTTTAAAAAAATAATTTGCTTAGTTTTCAAAGTAGCTATCATGAATTATTCTCTCAAATTCTCTGAAAAGAACTGCAAAATTTCTCTCAATATATTAAAATGCATCAAGCATGGAATGCAATGAAATAAAGGAGCAGCTGAGATGGGTTTTGGAAGGGAGACTAAATTTTAAGGAAAGCATTTGAAATTTTTAAATGTTCATTTTAAAACTACCAACACATATTGCTGCCATTCAACACAGGGAACCTGTGGTTCTCAACAAAGGAACAGAGCATGCATTCCTCTTTATAATAGGCCATGCCATATTTCTTGAGTAAACTGATAATTTACTTATGATTTTTAGTTTTTATTAACATTATTGAATTCAGCGATACTGATCATGTAAAGGTAACTTAACAACTGCCTAGACTCTTGAATATGGATTTATGAGATCACAAAGTCAATTACCAAATTTAATTTGTAGATTTATAAGAGTAATATAAGGGCAGAATTTAAGAAGTCAAATGGTACCATATACACATATGGCTTATAATGAAAACCAGCAAACCTCTGCCCTACTCCTCCCCATTTGCCTCAATTTGGCTCTTCCAGATGCAGATACTTTTAGATATTTCTATCGCATTTTATCTAAACAATGTTTTCATATTGCTGTTCTTGCTTTACACATTTTAAGAACTTAATATCATCTACATAAAATAATTCCATTATTCCCCTATTCTCATCCTGTATGCTATAGTTGTCATAAGTATTATAACTACATACATTATAAACTCTACAAGATAATGTTATAATTTTTGCTTGCTACAATCCTGTGTATTTTAGAGAAATTAAGAGAAAAAGTAATTTGCATTCAGATATATAACATTTTTTTAATTCTCTGCATTCCTTCCTAAAGTTATTTCCCTTTAGCCTGAATAATATCTTTAACACTTATTGTACATGTCTGTCTGTTCACAGATTCTCTTAAAAATTTTTTTTATCTGAAAATGCCTTTATTTTGCTTTCATTTTTGAAGGATAAATTGTCAGTTTTGATTTTCTCTAGTACTTTAAAAATATTGTTGCACTGTCTTCTCGCCTCTGACATTTTGATGAGAAGTCGCCAATCATTGGAATCACTACTATCCTATATGTAATGTGTTATTTTAATCTGGCTACTTCTGAGAATTTCTTTTAATTTTTGCTTTCCGGCTATTTGACTTTGATGACCTGAGTGTAGTTTTTCCTGTCTCTACATTGCTTAAAATTTGCTGAGCCTCTTGAAACTATAAAATTTATATCTTTTACCAAATTTGAGAAGTTTTTGCCCATTATATCTTTATTCTTCTGCTCCATCTTCCCCCACAGGTTCACAAACACCTCTTTATCTCCCTCTTTTTAAATTTTTTTTCCTCTGATCTTTAGATTGGATGATATCGATTGCTCTATATTCAAGTTCTTCTATTATGCTACCAGTGATTTAAATTTTTTTTGAATTTTCATATCTAAAATTGTTTTTGATTCTAGAATTTCCATTTAGTTCTTTTTTTAAAAAAAAGTTTCTATCTTTGCTGAGATATTGTATATCTTAAATTTTTTACAAACACATTTTCTTCTACTCTATTAAGCTTAATTATAATAGCTGCTTTAAAATCCTTGTTTGCTAATCCAGTTTTTGGATCATCTCTGGATTACTATCCATTAATTGTTCTTTTCCTTGAGGCTAGGCTATATTTTTTGATTTTTTTGTTGAGTAATTTTTTTTGTTGTAATTATGAATTGTGTATTTATGGATAATATTCTTAGGAGTTTTCTTAGTTTATTCATCATGCTGGAGTTGCTAACCAAAAGATGCTTATTCCTACTGAGTTACTGAGGAATTCTTAATTGTATCATGGACATTGTGACTGTCTGGATTCTTATATATTCCTCTGAAGAGTATACATACTTAGACTTATTTGTAAAATCTATCTCTTGCAGTAACTCAAAGTTCAGTTCAGTCCTTTTTTCCTTGGTTAGGCTATGTGTAGGCTGCCCCACACAGGGAGGGCTCAGGAGTCAGCTAGACACTTAGGCAGAGTTTATACATAGAATCTGGGGTTTCTTCTCTCTCAATCTCTCCTTCCCAAGGTTCCCCTTTCACTTTTAGCATCTGTGTTTGCCCAAAACTCTCTTCTCTGGTTCCTTAGGTTAGAAAGAGTATAGGTTTCTACTGGCGTTTTAGCTCTTCTATGATTTTGCCTTCAACCAGCCCTAAGGTTAAAAGCTGTAAATATGTAACTCAACTTATTCCATTAACTTTGTCCAAGGTAATGTTTCAGTGTTCCTCCAGAATCTTCTTGCTTTTGTCCACCTTCCAATGTTTTGGGGTAGATTAAAAATTTCCCCCACAGTTCAGTTTTTATCTGTAGGAGGGTCAGATCTGGTAGGAACTTGCTAGTCATATCAGAAGCACAAGGGCTTTTTGTGACTCTTTTGCATTCCTTATTTATCTAGTTGTTTGGTGTCTGTCTTCAATGTCAAAGGCTTTCTGAAAATGTCTGTTCCTTTATTGTTTGTTCGTGTTTAAGATGTTCTGTGTGTGTGTCATCCATTCTTCTTCATGGATGAGTTTCATTCTGGAGTGATCAGGCAGAGACTGGCCTTTTCCTTGGATGTTTTCAAAATATCATTTGTCCCCTCCTGAGCACATTCTATTTTTCTAGTGAACAACCTTCCGATTTCTTACTGTGGGAAATATGCTTGGATGCCTGCAAACCTGAGTTGAAGAAGGGTCTCACGGTTCAGGCTTTAATTAATCTTTCCATTTTTATCCCAGTAGCTCTGAAATCTCCTTGAATCCATTTCTCCAGAGAGTAAGACTTTTTAGCTTTTTCTGGGGTGATGGGGTAGTCACTTGGCTGTACAAATTGTGGAAACTGATTAGACCGTCTTTAATCCAACATTCAAGCAATCCTTTTGTCTTCAGCCCCACCTTACCCCTGAATTCAGAGGCTCCTGGTGATTCCAATTCTTGGGGCTTTTCTGGAGTTGTATTTGAATCAGATAACTCCTTGTTGTCTCCTACATCCCCTCCACTGTCTCTAGAAAGTCTTATTTTTGCTTTTTCCATTCTGCTCATTCACTTACCATCCATCCTGCTTCCATCTGTACCAATGTCATTTGAAGTATGGTTAAGTGTGGTCTCTGCTCATGTGTTCTATGTCCTTTTGTGTTTATGCCTCTTTATTCCTTTACTTTCATTTGAGTGGAGTTTTTGGAGGAAGGCAAATGTATGTTCCCTCTTCTCTCATTACTAAGAAGTGAATAGATTATAAAGGATCAATTTAAGAAGAAAACAAAATTTTTCTTGTAAATAATATAAATAAACTTTTCTCTTTATTGTACAAGATTGAAATCTTAATCAACCAAAAAACAAACAAACAAACAAACAAACAAACAACAATAACAAAAACACACACAAAAGCTTACTCTCCAGCAAGAGAACCAAGTAGAGGGTGATGGTGCTTATGTATGACTTAGAATCACAGAGTTTCTGAACTTTGGAGACTTGTAGGTTTTTTGGGACTGAAGTTTTCACACTTTGTTAGTGGTGGCACTCATTTCTTAAAATGAAATTTTACTTGCACGTCAATACATAAAACGGAAAAAAAGTTATGATTCCCCTCTCCCCCAGGCATTAAAAAAATTATTTTATAAAACCCTTACGCTCCTTCCAAGAACTTAGGGGTTACCCAGAGCGCAAATGGAGAATCATTGCTTTAGTGGTGACATTTTACATTATCTTAGCCCAAACAGTATGTACAACCATCTCTTTGGTATAAATGTTTTGAGAATGCTAAAAAGCAATAATGATGTCAATTAAAGTTTACAGAGCGCTCACTATCTTTGGGGCATTATGTTATGGGCTTTAATATAGTATCTCATTTAATTCTCACAATGATGCAATGAGGAAGATGTAATGATTATTCCCATTTTGTAGGTGAGGAAACCAAGGCTTGGAAAGGCTAAGTTCTTGTTCACGGATACACAGCTAGGAAGTGGAAGAGCTGGGACTCAAACCCAGGTCTGTCTGACTCAAGCCCACTCATTTAACACAGGTCACCTGGCATGGTCTGGTGGGCTTTGGCCCCTGGAGCACCTGGAACCATCTGTGGGGGTGCTGCTGGACACTGAGCGCTTAACTCCCTTTTGTGACAAAAATATAATGATGGAATAGGTTTCAACAAAAAAGCAATGCATGTCTCTAATTCTCAGGCAATGCCAGCTCCCGGATACCCCACCCTCTTCTATGTCGGACTCCTGCTGTTCTCCACAGGTCAAAGGTGAGTGCCCTCCGCCTCCCGCACTTCGTGCACCGCTCCTCTTCTTGAACTTTGGTGAGGAGGAGAGGCCCTTCTCACCTGTGTGTTCCCCCAGGTACATGCTGCCCGACTCTGAGGACTCCAGCTCCTTTTCTCCACTCCGCTGCTGCACCTGGGACATTGCCTGTGCACCCGCCACACAGCTGGTCTGAAACGAGCGACTTTGGCCTTATTCACAGCGGCTCTCACAACTGCCACCCAAATACCAGTCATCCCGCGACCGCCCTTGACCAGTCCTTGTCCTCCCACTTGGGGATAAATTGTTCTTACCATCAGCAGCCTCGGTGCCACAGCCCTGGGTAAAGAGCAAGATATTTAGTTATGAAAGACCTCAGAGAAGCCCGCCCCCGGTAGGGCGTGTAGAAATGAACAGTAGCATCCTCTCCAGCAGATGGCAGTGTTGAGACATATATCAGACATGGCCAGGCCCCATGCTCTTGGCTTTAGACCATCTTTTAATTAATAACCCACTAAACCCAATGTCCTCTTTCAGTAAAAAGCTAAAGTGTCAGAAATGTGTAGGGAGGTTCTGAGTGATGGAGAAAGCAGTTTGCAAGTGCAACCTTAGCTAGAGTACTCAAGGGAATTTGTGAATGAGCTTTCAGAAAAATATTTGTCAATTAAACATTCACTAATCTTCTTTGGTCCTTCCTTCCCCCATTTTCTCGTTTTCCTTCTTTCCTTTTGATCTAGTGGATGGCAAAAAGAGTAAAGTCCATTGAAAACTGTGGTAAAATTCCACGTGAAAAAAAATTCAGGTATAAAATGTATACCTATATTTTAAGTTTGTATCTTTTCTGTCTCATTGAGTCCTCTGCCTTTGAAAATGTTGTCAGTTTATTTTTCAAATAGGTAAATCCCAAGTCTACTGGATAGAGGAAACTGAAATTTCAGACCAGTAGGGCTCATAGAGTAGGGGCTTGCTCTGTTCTCTCCACAAATGGACCTGGATTCGTGGACTAGCAGGGTTCAAGAAACTTTAATTAATTAGTATTAGACTTAGGAAGGCAGAGAGCAGAGACCTGGGAAATTAAATCTGATTTTCTGTAACATGTAGTAAAAGAAGAACCCTAACCTGTATTTTGGTTTCTTGATTTTAGAGCTTCATTGCCACCCACAAAGAAGAGAAAGTGGGCACAGGCACTGGAGGACTCCGGGGACTGTCAGATGTGGGCCCACCACGCCAGCCCAAGTGAGCCAACCTGGGCCTGTCGCTGCCTTGCCCATTCAATCAGGGGTTTTTACCAGCCTTGGGGCAGCCCTACAAAACAAATTTATGTTCTTTCTCATCGGAGGGCAGTGATTGGCTCTTGGAGTTTATTTCTTCCCTCTTGACGTATGTTTCACGCAGTCTTAGGTGGGATGGTACAGGAGCTCCTAGGAAGAGATGTCGTTCACTCTCTCTAGTGGAGATGAAACACTCGTCCTTTCAGTTTCAGAGGCAGTTTCAGTTTCAGTGTGTCTCGTGTCTCAGAGGACCCGGGCTCCAGGCCTAAGGAAGCTGTGCAACTGGCGGCACCTTCAGGAGCCTGCTGGTGCGCTCATTGCTTTGTTCAGTGCCATCTTTTTCAAGTTTAGTGTGCACACAAATAACATGGGGATTTTGGTAGATTCTAATTCAGTAAGCCTGAGGTGAGGTCCGAGAGCCTGCCTTCCTAACAAGCTCCCAGGTCGATGGATGTGCCTGGCTCATGAAAGGTACTCAGAATAGTAGGACTTTAGAGGACCTCCACCATGGAGCAGGAAGGTAGAAAGTTCAGCTTCCCTAGCACTCCTTTCAAATTAGCAGGTTCCCATTAGATCTTTGAAATTTTGGAAAATCATTTTAGAAGGATTTTAGCACAATCATCTAATGCCCAAGTGGTCAGCCTGCCTTGTTCTTTGTCTTAAACAACATTATGTTTTGAGCTTAGACACCTGATCAAACTGAGAACAAATTGGTTTTTTTGAGCCTGAAAATGTGAACTTCAAAATTTTTAGAGTAAATGCCATGGCACTTCCTAGGGAAAAGGATAATATTCTACACCAATTCTGTTAGCTACTGTAAATAATCAAATTGTAGGCAGTGTGAATTGCACCCCAAAATCAGGGTACCAAGTCCCATCTCTCTTATTTGCAAGCGTTAGCTTGGCAAGAAGTCCAAGATTTCCCTCTTGAGGCTCCCTCTCCCACTTTTGTCCCCTAACTTCAGAGGTTTATACTGCTCTGAAAGGAGATGCATATGGCTTTCTCGCCTGCTTGTATTGATGCTTTTGTCTGTCACAGCCACATGATAAGAGCCTTTCAGGGACATCTGGCCTCAGCTCCAGCATGGCCGTAGTGGTCTTTCGGTGGACAATGACTTCAGCCAAGTCCCACGTGTCACCATCCCATGAAAGTGCTGTGACTGAACTGTGCTGGGCATCCAGCCTTTGTATAAACCAAACCTCTTACTGTCTTCTTTTCTTTCACCTGGGTCCATTATGGCCAACAGTTGCTCGATTTTCTTATTTGACCCTAAAAACACAAAATGCTAACTAAAGCCCCCTTTCTGGATAATACAGAGCTCTCCATACACCTCCATGTGAAAGGTTATTCTAATTTCTTCAGGGATCTTTGCATCCAGCCTCTTTCTGATCCTCAAATACAAAAGACTGAGTAAATTTCTAGCCAGATGAGAGAACCATCTGTTCACTCTCCCACATATGCACCAGCTCACCGAGAGTGTTGGGCAAGTCACCCAAACCTTCCAAGAGTTTCCTCATCCAACCAGATTGCCGTTCAAATCATTCTAGCCATTGCAGAATTAAGCTCCATCCTGTGATGATTTTCTGCTGCCTTCACATTTCTGCTTCTCTCCTCTGTTATGTTTTCTCAAGAAATCATCAGTATAGCATGAAGGGGAAAAAAAAGTTTGAATCCCGTCTCTTCTATTTAACAGCTGTGACACTAGGCAAGTTATTTCAGGTCTTTGAACCCCAGTTTCTACATTTGTTGAATGAGATTAAGAATCCTTTCCTCATAACCATTTTATAAATCTGTTTGGCTATATCCTAAGACCCAGTGATTCCAATTCTAAGAATATACCTACATAAATGTGTACATATGCCACTAAAAGACACACACAAAAATATTCATAGCAGCATTGCTCATAAAAACCATAGGCTGAAAATAACCCAAAATGTTCATCAAGGGTAGGATAAATTGTTATATACTTATATAATGGAGTACTATAAAGCAATGAAAATGAATAAACAACTGCCATTTGTAACAATGAGTGAACCTCATGGATATAATATGGGCAAAAGAAGCCAACATGTAAGATTATGTATCATCTTATTCCATTTCTACAAACTCCTCTATGGTGTTAGATTTCAGAATAGTGATTATGCTTGGGCAGAAGAAAGTAGTAACCAGAAGAGGGCAGGAAGCTATCTTCAAGAGTACAGGAAATGTTCTATTTTTTGATCTAGAGGTAGTTACCCAGTATAATTTGTTTTATTAAAAAGTATCAAACTGTGTACTAGTGATCTATGCACTCTTCTTCATGTATATTATACTTCAATAAAGACAGTTTATTGAAAAAAAGGGATCATCACCTTGAAGATGAGTTAAGGAGTTGATGAGAAACTATGTCAAGTGTCTAGGACAGTGCCTGCGGTGCAGAAAACACACAGGAATAGTAGATATTATTATTAGTATTAATAATAATAAGCCCCAGGATGGGCTCAGGCTTATGCCTGGAATTTTGGTGTGGGTTTGTGGTCCCAGATTCTCATCCCTGGGGTTCACCAGCTGATAGCCGGCTCCCAGAGAAGCCACCACTATGTCAGTCCTGTTGGAGTGGCTGCCCTGATCGATACCCTTGCTGCTGTGATGGTAAGGGTGAGATATGCCATTATCCCTGAGGGCAGTGTCCTCTGCTCACTGCCCACCCTCCCTACCAGCACCTAGAGGAGCGGAGCTGGCCTTTGGCTGCTTCCTCTGGCACCTTGCCCTTGCCACCATGCTTGAGTGGGAAAGGGCCTGAGTCAGCTGGTATTCACTCAGGCACTGGGGTTAGTTATTTCACATCAGACAGTGTTACTGTGGAGGCCAAGAGCAAAAGAATTTGCCAAGGCTTCTTGGGAATAGCCGAGTTACCTGAGCTCAGACAAGTACATGTGATAATGACATCACTGTTTAAACTCTTACTGGTGGCAGACAGTGTGTAAGCACTTACAGACCTCACTCACTGAATTCCTTCAACCATACTGGGAGGTGTCATATCGTCACTCTCATTTTGCAGATGAAGAAACTGATGCCCAGAGACCCTAAACTATTTTCTAAAGATTGTATAGCCATCAAATGTAGAGTCGTGATTCAAATTCATTTCCATCTGTTTCCAAACCTCAAGCTCTTGAATTTTCTTTACTTTCTCTTTATTGGAGGAAAGAGGAAGGAAAGATGGAAAAACTAGTTCCTCCATTTCTCTGAACTTGGAATGAGCTGGAAAATGATAGAAAGGTTTTGTTTTTGTTTTTCAAATATTTAAGCCCAGATAACTTTGGGAGGAATGAGGGCACAAAGAGCCTTGCATCGCCAACATCCTGTATTCTTAGCTGGGAAAATTTTCTCAGGATTTCGAGGAATTGTTCCCAAATCCACACTTATAAAAACCAAAAGAGTAGATGTTTCGCTTCAGTGACATGTAGTAGTGATAACCCAAGAAAAACACATATTCTGTGGCATTTGGGATCAAAAACAACTCGCAGCAGCTCTGTTATTCGTTTATTTTAAGAAGTCCTCAATGAAAGTGTAAAACAAGGAAGTTAGATGAGCGAAAGAAAACCCAGCCATACTCCCTGCATTTTTCCAAGCTGTGGGCCACGTGCACATTCTGTAGGAGCTAATGTCATCTTTCTGCATATTCATACGGCCTGCACTTGATCTCGTGAACACCCCCTGTTTCCTTTCCTGATGTCAAGCATGAGCGATAGTAGGGGAGTTAAAAAGAAAAGGGAAACAGCTAACATACCAAATGAATTTACATAAAAATTATCTGCGGTTGAAATGTACAGTTTAGAGGCATACTCAAATTAAGGCAAACAACTTGCAAGGGTTATGCAAAAAATTGTAGCTTGCACCTGTGAAACTGCAGTTAGTTGACTATTTTTGACATACAAAAGTAGCAATTTCATGTTGTTAATGCTACATGCTAATATTTTCTGTCACTTTATCTTGGTATCAACTTCTGAAAGTGCTCTTGCTTGTATTGTTATTCTCTCTGCTTGTGTAATGTTGCAAGTTGGGCAGGACACCTGTTTTAATTTCTGTTTTGCAGTTGAGGGAAGTAAGATACTAAGTGAATAAATAACTCATCTAGGTTCAAAAAGCTAGTTGGGCCACAGCTTGGTGCGACAAAGGACCTGTAACAAATTATATTGGTTTCAATTAACAAAAACAAACAAACAAAAGATAAAAGCCAAAACCTCAAAGTGCCTTAAGCAACAAACAAACAAACAAACAAACAAGCAACCAACCAAAACAGAACTGGGGGAATTTATTGGCTCTTGTAACCCAAGAGTTTAGGATTGGATCCCAGAACTCACATCATGCTATAGGACTGGGTGCCCTTCATTCTCAACTGTGCCTTCTGCTGTGCTGGCTTCTTCCCAGACTTTTCCCTCATGTCCCAAAATGATGCCAGCAGCTCTTGAGGATATAGCTCACGGGTTCGGACCTCATGGAAAAGAGTCAGCATCTTTGAACCCGCATTTCCTGAAACACTGAGAGCCACTCCGCTTGGACTAGATTAGGCCACGTGTCTACCTGACGCAGTTATTGATGTAGATAGCGAATGCTTTATTTTGGCTGAACAAGCCTGGATCCTGTACCCTCTTTGGGCTGGGAGTAGACTTCACCAGAACCACACAGAACAGAAGTGAGGAGATGCTGTGCAGAAGCAGCATAGATAGATCCTGAGGGCAACATTTCCACTAAGTGCCCTCTGTGGCACCTTAGAGATCACTGACCTCAAGCTGCTCTTGCTAGATGAGGAAATAAGGCTAGCCACACGCCTTCTGCCTGCCAATCCACTTCACTTTCCATACGGTCACTCCACCTCCTACATGGCTTATTAGCTCCATGTAGCTGTCTGTGAGTCTAGGAAAAACAACCTTGGGGAAAGGCTTTAATGCAACCATTTCTTTGCAGTGACAAGTAGGAGTCACAGCAATGCAGTGCAAGACCACAACATTGGGAGACAGAACGTGACACCTGCAGACCAGTGCTCCCCTGCTCTGAAGTGGCAGCCGTACCAAAGTGTTCCTTGGCATAGTTTATTAAACAGTCATTACGAAAAACTGTAAGTGGCCTGAGGAACTCCTTACATGGGGCTGGAGAGTAAGGGAAGAAAGGTGTTGCTCTCTCTCAAGACTCTCTCTCTCAAGCTTGGGGGCTTCGGTGCCACCCTTGATCAAATGAGATGCGTCAGTGAGAAAGTGCGTCTTACTCCGGATGTTTTGCATTCTAACTAATGAATAGCTGGAACATGGGTTTCTGGCCTTCAGGAATCCAGACTTGTAAGTCTAAGTTGTTGTAATTTACCCACGAAACAACAGAGGGAGGGGCAATCTTTCTGAGATCACGTGCCTAGTTTAAACTAAAAGCAAGAAAACGAAGATTTCCCAGATCACTAACATTTTATCCTGCAGTTAATTTAAAATTCTAGAGACTACATTTTTAGCTAGTGACATCTTCCTCTTTTAATATCTATGCTGCAAATCAGTATTGTGAGGTTCATTTTCAATATATCTTGCAGCAATCACAGTCATCAGTGGTTTTGTATTCAGAGACTGAAATCAAACCATACAAAATATTCTAAAACTGGAAAAGATTCATCCTATTCTTATGACATTATAGTTTCAAAAAACAAATGTAGACTTATACATTATTGCTCTTAAACATTCTTTAAGCCCTTTCTTTATTCCTTAAGATATAATTTACCCACTTAAGTCTTTTAGAATTTTCATTTATCATAAATGCCTTCTTGAAACACTAGAAAATGTCAGTGATGAAAGAATAGGATTTTAAAGTAATAAATATAATACAAAAGAGAAATGACCTACAAACTTGAGGGCCTTCCTGGTATCTTCTAAATTCAAATATAACTTCTTTAAGAGCAAAGCTTATCACTAGGACTTTAATGTTGAATGAACTAGAAGGAAGAAATCTTTTCCTTAAAATCTAAAGAGTTAAACAGATTTTGGGAGTTGTTGTGTTTAATAGGAGGCAGAAAGAAACAAATTGCTAATTGTATCACTGCAATGTCACAACTTTGTGTTTTTGCCATTGTGTGTACTTAGAAAAAGAAAGGAAGAGCCCATAGGTCTTGGTTTTGAGTCTTTCCTTCATTTAATTATCTTTTAGGGAGTGTTCCACATTCTATCCTAAACACGAGGGCCAAAGTATGAAACTGTTACACATGCACAGTATTTTAGTGGATATCTTTAATGCTTCCTAGTCTCTATGTATCCGAGTTAATTGAGTTTTCTAGGTAACTGTTATCTCTCTTCTTACTTGAATAGATTTTTTAAAGTTTATTTTAATGCCAGTCTATGCTCCACTGATCTGGAAAAATAAGGAGAACACAAATGGTATCAATTCAAAGGTGTAGAGGTAGATTTATTTTGAAGCCATAATTCACTTTTCTTAAGCAAAAAAAAAAAAAAGGCAATATGTATCTGAATTAGAATTCAGGCCCTCTTGATTTTACTACTAATATCACTGAGACAAAATTACTTGTCACTTCTTAGATTATTATGTTTAATTTATTATAAAAACATTGTTTTCCTAAATTACCTAAAAGTAGTAACGTTAGGGAGTTGAAAATTTATCAGATTTTTTTAAATGATATTTAAAACCTGTGTTAAAAAGAGCTTTTGAAAAGCCAGTTTAGTTGGCTTTGTAATTAACTTCTGACATCAAAAACAGAATTGCTATTTTTAGGTAAATAGATATCTATAACCAGAGACTGGTATTTGAGATTCAGAATCATCTTCGTCAATGTACTTGTTTTGGTTCTTTCAGCTTCTGTTACAGCTGTCCTTAAATTTCAAGCTAATGCTTCTATATGAGCTGTAAACCTTAACTTTTTTCTTTAGACTTTTTGACAATGAAACATGGAAGATCACAAAAAGATATTTCCTTTTATTCTCAACCAGGACAGTTCTTATTATGCTCTGTAGTAAAATCTATATAATTTAATCCATCTAGTTTTTAGATGAGCAGATTAGCAGATCAACTCTAGAAACTTTATCAAGTTTTCATTCATTGGATTTTCCTATTGCTGCTGGCAGGCACTGTGATTGTAGAGGCTTTGACTGATCAGCTACTTGAGGGTGATCAATGACCCAGTGACTTGATTCGTTGGGAAGGTGCTTTAATTGCAAAGAACATGAACACTATTTACCCAAGAGACCCATTAATATTTTCTGTCTCTGGAATTAGAGGAAAATTTAGAAACTCTGTGTTGTTCATTATAATGACAGCCTTACAAATTGAGATCTCTTGATGCAAAAATCCACACAGTAGCAGAGAGCTAGCACAGCAGTAAGTACTGCTCCCTCCTCGTGTGGTCTTGGGAAGGAGCTTCTTTCCTGAGGAAAACCCCAAATTTAGACACATTGATGAATTAAAAATCATATTCCATATCTACAACATGTACAGGAAAAATTTACCAAAGGAATTTTCAACTTCTATATTTTTTCTCTACTTGGTAATGTTACCTATCTAACATGTTTTGTTTTTATTAACATTTAAAAGTATTTTAAACATGTAAAAAATGTTTAATTAATGAAACATTTACTTAAATGCATAACAGTGCTATTGAAAATGATTTGATAAAACAAATAAAGTAAGAGTATGATTAGCCACTTCACCACCATTCCATTCCTTCCTACAGAAATAATCAGCACTGCAGGTTTTCGGTGCTATTACCAGATTGGGTGGATAAAAAGGAAATAACCACATTCTAGAGAAAACAAATTTTCGATCAGTAGTAAGACTGGCTCTGGTTAATCTGGTTTAAAGCTCTTCCTGGTATTTTTGATCTGTCTGCTTTATTCATATGACCAGCAGCAGGCTGAATATTTGTTCATCTGAGTGACTATTTGAGTATGATGTTGCTGATAAAATTTAGAGACTTTTTTTTAAAAAAAAAAGAGGAAAGAGATCAATTCTAGCCCAGACATTTCCCAAGTCTGAGTAATGTGGCAACTTCCCAACTTCTAGCCTACGTCTTTTTGTTGGATGGTGGAGTCAAATTAGAAGTCTAGGAAGCATGAAGGGAAAAGGCAGGCTGAGGGAATAATGTTCCCACTTGGCAAGAGCTGTGCTCCTTCTTTTAGGAAGATAAAATGCTGTGAGAGAGCCAGCTGCATTTTGGAATATCATTTTCATTTCCTCAGTAAAAATTCATGAAATAGATTGATTAAACATAGCAAAAGGCACTTCCCGCAATATACTTTCTTGAACTGTTTATACAATTAATATGGTTAATGAAAGAAAATGTGCAGAAAATATTTGTAAAAGTGGTTTCTTGATTTATCTTTTCACAGACCCAGTATAGGATATCAAGTTGTCACAGACAAAGGATTTAATTTTTCACCAGCAGATGAAGCTTTTGTTTGCCAAAAGAAGAACCATTTTCAGATAACCATCCATATCCAAGTTTGGGGAAGTCCAAAATTTGTCAAAACCCAAATGGGCCTAAAGCCAATAGAAATGTTTTACTTAAAAGCTTTTGGGGTTAAGGTAAGTTTTTTATTTACTTCTATTTAATTCAGCCACATTTGTTAAGCGTTCCATTTGTCTGTTGCTGCATAAAAAACTACCCCCAAACTTAGCAACTTAAAATGTTAATAATCATTTATTTAGGTCACAAATCTGCAACTTGGCTAGGGCTTTGTTCTAACAGCTCTCTTCTGTTTGGGAGTCATCGGCTGGGGCAGCTTACCTGGGCCTGGATCCAATTTGCAAGACGGTTCTGTCGATTTTGTGCTAGCCATTGGCCAGGAGCTCAAAGTCGGGGTAGCTGGGAGGCCTTGGCTCTTCTCCATGTGACCTCTCTCTGAGATGGCTTGTGCTTCCTCATAGCATGGTGGATGGGTTCTTCCAAGACATAAGAAGCTGAAGCTGCTAATTTCTTAATCCTGGGCTCAGAAACTGGTGCAACATCACTTCATACCACAGTTTTCTAGTTTTCGGTATATAAAGCTTGCACTTCTTTTACTAAACATATTCTTAATTATTTTATACATTTTGAAGCTGGTGCTTTTTCATATGAAGGTGGTTTGAAATTCTTACCAAATTCTCAAAAAGTTTCCTGACTTATAAAAGCCAGGGAGCCACTAATCTAGTCAATGCCCCCTCTTTTCCAGTTTAACAGAGAGGGGAGACTGAGGCTCCATGTGTTACACAGTTTATCCAACATAATAAATGACAGAGCTGGGCTTAGAATTCAGGTAGGATGACTTCTCAGTGGTCAACAAGTATTTATTAAATCATTACCTCAGATCCAGTGCCTTAGGGAGAGGAATATTCATTGTCCACATATTTTATTCTGATGTTTAATTTGGCCTTAGGCACTGAGCCTCCCCAAATGGGGCTAAACTGCTGAACACATCAGCTGCTCGTACTCCAACCTGAGCTCTTAAACCAAGACAAAACAAAACAAAAGCAAAAACAACAACGACCTCCTCCCCCATCCCCCACCATGTTTTGAGGCTGGTTTAAACATGGCAGAGTAAGAGACGTCTCCAAATCTATCGCCTTGAAACAACACTAAGCTGAACTTTTAAAAGTCAACAAAAAACACCCAAACTGCACACCAGCACTCTGAGCATGGGGTCTGCGTATAAGAGCTGCTGCAGGTCAGAACCCCGGGTGTTGGGCGATGGACTGGGAGAAACAAGGAAGTTGCCTCTCACAGCTGCCAGAGCTCCCTGCAGGAGGAGGGGGAGGGAAGAAGGTGCGGTGACTTCTCTGAACAGCCCTGTCTGGGAGTGCTGTGAGCTCCACACAGCCGGCAGCAGTGCCCAGTCATCAAGGCAGAAGACAGAGAAACAGGAACAGCAGAAAAACAGGGACAGCAGAGAAACAACAGTTGATTTTTCCCAGCCACGCCTACAAAACAGAGGCTGAGCCGCATCCCCTATCCTGCAACCCAGAGGGACCCTCCCCCCATACCGTCGGAGACTGAATGCTGCAGAACCCCAGGGGAACCTGAGCAAACACTGACAGGAACTGAGACTGAGGGTAGCGAGCATGATTAAACATCTATAGGAAAAAAAGACATTATTAACACTTTATATAAAGCAGAGATCCAAGAGGCTTAGATACCACCTACTGGAAACCAAAAGAAAAACACCTTATTTGCAACAGGCTAGGGACCATTACATAATAAATCTTCTTTCTGGAAAAAAAAAAAAGCAGAACACACTTCCATTAATGCCAAGGCAGAGAAATAGTCCATTAAACCCATTAAACACCATAAACAACCAAGGTGACAAGGCATATCAGAAAGAAAGAGAAAAGTCTCCAGAAAATAAGCTTACAGACATAGAAATATGCGACTTAAATGACAGAGACTTCAGGATGGTACTTATGAAAAAACTCAGTGAGATCCAAAACAAATCATATCAACAATTTCAGGAATTGAAAAAACAACTAGATGAGCAGAATGAGTTTTTTAGCAAGGAGATTGAAACCCTCAAAAAGAACTGAATAGACCTTCTGGAGTTAAAGAACACACTGCAAAAAATGAAAAATGAAATAACAAGCTTGGGAAAGAGTCAACCAAATGGAGGAAAAGATCAGTGATATCAAAGACAGAAATTTAGAAATAAATCAGAAGAAAGAAGAGAGAAACTGAAGAATGAAAAATAATAAAAGAGAAATATAAGAACTAGCTGATGCCATCAGGAGAGGAAACATAAGAATAATGAGAATTCTTGAAGGGGAGGAAAAGGAGCAGAGATTAGAAAGTATGTTCAGACAAATAATTGATGAGAATTTCCCAAGTCAAAGGAATGAGCAGGAGCTTGGAATTCAAGAGGTCAACAGAACACCCAATTATCTCAACCCAAAAAGGCCTTCACCAAGACACATTGTATTAAAATTATCAAAAATCAACTACAAAGACAGAATTCTCAGGGCAGCTGGGGAAAAGAAGACAGTACCCTATAAAGGAAAACCCATTAGATTACTGTCAGACTTCTCAGCACAAACCTTACAAGCCAGAAAGGAGTGGAATCAAATGTTCAAACTATTAAGTGAAAGGAACTACCAACCAAGAATAATGTATCCAGCTAAGCTCTCCTTTAGATATGAAGGAGAAATGAAGACCTTTCCAGACATACAAAAATTGAGGGAATTCTCTACTACAAGGTCTGGACTACAGGAAATACTGAAAGGGGTCAGCTCACCTAAAACAAAATGACAAAAACAAAATAAACAAACAAAAAACCCAAAAAACATAATTAGGAATAAGGTGCCCAGCAGGCTGATAAAAGCAGAGGAGTGCAACATTTACTAGGAACAAGCTATTGTAAGCTTAAAATAAGGAGATTTGCTGTAGCAAGGTAGTAATGAACATTCAGCATACATAGGGACAAACTGAGACAACAGTGACTGAAAAGGGCAGGATTCAAAGATCCAAATTCTCAAAGGGGAATGGAGATAAGCCCTGCGCAGAAGAAAAGGGATTATATATATATCACTATCCTTTACATATTCTTAATGGTAAACACACACCAAAGATTCAGAATTGAAGTATATAACATAAAACAAGAAGAGCCAGAGGGAAAACCCACCAAAATAAAGAAAACAGAAACACAAGGACAAGGAAGAAATGGAAACACTGAGCTACCAGAAAGCAAAAGATAAAATGGCTATAAGAAGACCTCATATTCCAATAATCACCCTAAATGTAAATGGACTGAACTCACTAATAAAGAGGCACAGAGTTGTAGATTGGATCAAAAAACAAACCCCAACCATATGCTGCCTCCAGGAGGCAAATGGCATTCAGGGAAAAGCGGGAGTTAGGGGTACTAATATCAGATGAAATATATTTCAAAATAAAAAAAGGAGAGAAAGGGACGCTTCATAATGATAAAGAGAATCGTGCACCAAGAAGACATAACACTTATTAATATCTATGTTCCCAATCAGGGAGCCCCGAAATATATAAAGCAATTACTAACAGAATTAAAGGAAGACAAAGACCAAAATACTATCTTAGTAGGAGAGCTAAATACCCCACTGTCAGATGTGGAAAGATCATCCAAACAGAAAATCAATAAGAAAATAGCATCCTTAAATGACACATTAGACCAACTGGACATAATTGACATTTACAGAGCCTTCCATCCCAAAACATCTGCTTATACATTCTTCTCTAGTGCACATGGAACATTCTCAAGGATTGACCACATACTGGGACACAGAGATAGCCTCAACAAATATAAGAGGGTTGAAATCATACTAACCATATTCTCTGATTATAATGCTTTGAAACTAGAGATCAACTGCAAAAAGAAAGCAGGAAGAACCACAAATACATGGAGGTTAAACAACATGCTACTGAAGAATGAGTCAGAGAAGAAATAAAAAGAGAGATCAAGAGATACATAGAAACGAATGATAATGATAATACAACATATTAAACTTTTGGGACACGACAAAAGCGATCATAAGAGGAAATTTCATATCATTATAGGCCTCCAAAAAACAAGAATGAGCCCAAATAAACAACCTAAGGCTTCATCTTAAAAATCTAGAAAAGGAAGAATAAATGAAGCCTAAAGTCAGCAGAAGGAAAGAAATAATCAAAGTTAGAGCAGATATAAATAAAATTGAAAAAAAATATAGAAAAAAATAAATGCGACAAAGAGCTGGTTCTTTGAAAGGGTTAATAAAATTGACAAACTCCTGGCTAGACTCACTAAAGAAAGAAGAGAAAGGACACAAATAAACAAAATCAGGGATGAAATAAGGGAAATTATGACAGACACTGCAGAAATACAGAGGATCATACAAGAATACTATGAAAAAGTATATAACACCAAATTTAATAACACAGAAGAAATTGGCCAGTACTTAGAAAAATACAATCTTCCTAGACTGAATCAAGAAGAATTGGAAAATCTAAAGAGACCGATCAGTGATATGGAAACCGAAACAATCATCAAAAACCTACCAAAAAGGAAAAGTCTAGGACCAGATGGCTTCACCAGTGAATTTTACCAAACTTTCAAAGAAGATTTAATATCTATTCTCATCAAACTCTTCCAAAAAATCAAAGAGAAGGCAATGCTTCCCAACTCATTTTATGAGACCAATATTACCTTGATACCAAAACCTGGTAAAGATAACGCAAAAAAAGAAAACTACAGGCCAATACCTCTCATGAACACAGATACAAAAATTCTAAATAAGATACTAGTGAACCGAATACAGCAACATATTAAAAAGATTATGTACCACGATCAAGTGGGCTTCATCCCAGAGGAACAGGGATGGTTCAACATATCAATTAATGTGATACACCACATAAACAAATTAAAAAATAAGAATCATATGATCATATCGATAGATGCCGAAAAAGCCTTTGACAAGATACAGCATCCATTTATGATCAAAACATTTAACAAAATCGGTATAGAAAGAAAATATCTTAATATAAAAAAGGCCATATATGACAAGCCCTCAGCTAACATTATACTTAATGGTGAAAAACTAAAAACCTTCTCTCCAAGATCAGGAACAAGGAAAGGCTGCCCACGATCGCCACTGTTATTCAGTATAACGTTGCAGGCCCTAGTAAGTGCAATCAGAAAAGAGAAAGATATAAAAGGCATTCAAATGGGAAACAAAGAAGTCAAACTGTCACTATTCGTGGATGACATGATTTTTCTATATAGAAAACCCTAAAAAATCCACAAGAACACTACTAGAAACAATAAACAAATACAGTAAAGTTTCTGGATACAAAATCAGTATTCAAAAATCCATAGCGTTCCTATACTCTAACAATGAAGTGTCAAAAAAAGAAGTGGAAAAATAATTCCTTTTGCAATTGCAACAAAAAGAATAAAATACTTAGGAATAATTTAACAAAACATGTGAAGGACCTATATAATGAAAACTATAAGATCCTATTAAAAGAAATTGAAGAAGATACAAAGAAATGGAAAGATATTCCATGTTCTTGGATTGGAAAAATCAACATAGTTAAAATGACCATATTACTTAAAACATTATACAGATTTAATGCAATACCCATCAAAATCCCTTTGACATTTTTTAAAGAAATAGAACAAAAAACATCAGATTTGTATGGAAGCATAAAAAACCTTGAATTGCCAAAGCCATCCTGAGAAAAAAGGATGAGGCTGGAGGCATCATTCTGCCCGGCATCAAATTATACTACAAAGTGACAGTTATCAAAATGGCATGGTATTGGCAGCAAAACAAACACACGGACCAGTGGAACAGATTGAGAGTCCAGAAGTAAACCCATATTTATATGGGCAAATAATTTTTGACAAAAAAGCCAAAAAGGAGAAAGAAAAACCTCTTCAATAAATGGTGCTGGGAAAACTGGAAAGCCACCTGCAAAAGAATGAAACTAGACTGTTGTCTATCACCACACACCAAAATTAACTCAAAATGGATTAAGGACCTGAATATAAGACCTGAAACAATGATATGTATAGAAGAAAACATAGGAACTAAACTCAAGAACCTTGGGCTTAAAGAGGATTTTATGAATTTGACCTCAAAGGCAAGGGAAATAAAAGCAAAAATAAATGAATGAGACTACATCAAACTAAAAAGCTTCTGCTTCAGCAAAAGAAATCATCAACAAGGTAAAGAGACACCCATCCAAATGGGAGAATATATTTGCAAGCAACATCTTAGATAAGGGCCTAATCTCAAAAATATACAAAGAATTCATACAACTCAATAACGACAAAAAAAATCCAATCAAAAAATGGGCAGAGGACCTGAACAGACACTTTTCCATAGAGGACATACAAATAGCCAACAAATATATGAAAAGATACTCCACATCACAAGCTATTAGGGACATGCAAATCAGAATCACAATGAGATACCACTTCACACCTGTTAGAATGACTATAATCAACAGGACAAGTAATAACAAATGTTGGAGAGGATGCAGAGAAATAGGAACTCTCATACACTGCTGGTGGTATAGCCATTATGGAAAACAGTATGGAGGTTCCTCAAAAAACTAAGAATTGATCTACCATATGATCCAACAATCCCTCTACTGGGTATTTACCCCCAAAGACTTGAAAACTCATATCTGAAAAAATATTTGCATACCGATGGTCATAGCAGCACTATTCACAGTGGCCAGGACATGGAGGTAACAGAAGTGTCCTATGACAGGTGATTGGCTAAAGAAGCTGTGGTACATATATACAATGAAATATTACTCAGCCATAAGAAGAGATGAAATACCACCATTTGCAACAATATGGATGGACCTTGAAATAATCATACTAAGTGAAATAAGCCAGACAGAAAAGGTTGAAAAATCACGTGATATCACTTATATGTGGGATATAAGCTAAAAGCAACAAATGAACAGGACAAACAAACAGAGATTCATGGACGTGGACAATGGACTAGTGGTTACCAGAGGAGAAGGAGAAGAGGGAAAAATAAATAAAATGTTAAACAAATAAACAAATAAAACAGGGAAAAAACATGTTTTTCTGGTTTTGGAAGTAATGAGTCCATTTGTGAAAATTTTAGAATATAATACAAAAATGTGAAGAAGGGAAAAAATTCATTCATATTTGAAATCCACCATTTGGTAGACTAATTTTTCTGTATTTTTTCTGTTATTAAAATTAATCTTATATTGTTAATCTATTACAAAAATAACACTATAGAATATTAAAGACTCTATCAACTATTGTTTACAAAGATGATATAGTTTTCTATTGCATAGATATACCACATGAATTCCTGTGATATTGTAAGTTTTATTTCCAATTTTTTATTCTTGTTAATAAAACTGCAGTAAACATCCACATATACCCATCTTTGCAAGAGGATAAATTCCAGAAGAGGAATTTACACATCAAAGATAAGAATGAACATTATTAAAACTCTTGATGTCGGTTGCCCAATTGCTTTTCAGAAAGATGGTTACTATATGAATACCCACAAGCCATAGATGATAAGGTAGATCTCACCACGCCCTTGTCACTGTTTGCTAATAAGAAGAGTTTGTAGCAAGTACTAAATAAATGTTCTTTTCTATATTTAAGTTATTTTCATTATCAGTTTTTCTTCTAATTAGAATGTAAGCTCTGTAAGGGCACCGATTTCTGCTCATTTTGTCAACTCGTGTCTCGAGCAAAGCCTGGTGCATAGCAGGTGCTCAACGAGTATTTATATACTAAGTGAATAAATAAATGAATGCATGCATGCCCACATCCTTTGAGCTGCCTTGTTCTTGTGTTTTGCTCCTGATGTTTCAGTCACCTACTAGCCCATTATGTACTCACTGTTTACCTGAACTACTCCGTTGTCTTGTGTTTTTGTTGTATAGTTTTACAGGTATTTTTTTTCTTTTTTCACCAATAGCATACTGCTTTAAGGTCAGGGCCACTATCTTATACATCTCTTCAGTGGCTAGCCCCTACAGCCAAGTGCCTAGAATAATGCTTTGGAAAACTTTTTAGGTACTTGAACATTATTTATGAATGAACATTTTTGTTAATAAATTCTTTTATTAAGTAATTAATTTACTTTATGTTGTTCCACACAGGTAGAAGCCACCAATCAAATAATTGCCATTGAACAGTCACAAGCAGATAGAAGCAAGATGATTTTCGATCCTGTTAAGTAAGAATTTCCTTTCTGAATTCCTTTGTGAATGCTTTGAGAAGACCTCTTGCTCATTTTGCTTATTTAAAACAAATCCTACTGTACAAAATAAATTGATAATAATATGTTAATGTTATGAACATAAGTTTATCAACAAGATAAAGTAGGTAAAATGCATCGAAATAAATTCAAAAAAATCTTTATAAAAAGGTCCAGTTTTAAGTCATTATTATTTCTATAATCATTTACTACTGACAGTCTTGCTAACAACTTTGTTTCCTTGAGATAGATTATGGTTCGATCTTTCTTTTAATTTTTCATTTAAATTGGCTGATATTAATGGATTAATTTCAAGGTTCTGGATTCCTGCTTTGCTTAAAGTTTATTTTTCTTATTTTTTAAAGCTATGTTGATCAATTTCCTAATGGGTTCCAAAATAGAAAGCGTACAGGACTGGGATCATCCAAAGCAGTTTGGTGGTCCAGAGAGGATATTCTGTAGAATGCCTTTGGAGTGGAGTTTGCTTTTTGATGGATTTGGCTGGGGCGCAGCTGAGACATCTCAGTGTTTTTACTGAGTCAGTCTCATAAGGGCTGGCCCCTTAGCTGGAGCAGACCAGGCAGGATCTCAGCATGCCACTCCAGCGGGATCCACATGTACAAACACAGCTCTAAGCCTGCCTGGTGCTTCTGGTTCTCCCTTGCCCAAGAAGACTATGTGTGGTCTTCCTCCCACAGCCAGGCCAGGAGAGGGCAAATATGAGAAGGAGATGTGAAGGAGTCCATGAGGAACCAAGAGAAATTGCTCTAGTCAGGAGGCAAGTGCTATAGGAACTGGCGGAAGCACAAATAAAATATGTATTCCCTCCCCAGTGTGGAGGTAAAAGAACCCACATGTGGTATTGAGAGCATATGGCCCTTAGGAGTCAGACACTCTGGGCTTGAGCTCCTGCTGAATGAGCATTTTTTACCATTCAAGAGTTATTCTGTGGCCTTCCCTGGCAGCCATTCCTGGCCATGCTGTCTGTGCATAGCTTATTAAAAAATCAGTAGCTGGACTAAACTGTCCTCCACTGCGTGATGAGAACCAGGGGCTGAACATACTGGAGAATCTCAGAATGGGTTAGATATGATTAAAGACTCCATGTCCTTTTATAGTCTCTTGGTATTTCTGCTGTTTGTTTTAGAATTGACCTGCTGGCTGACCAAGTCACCAAAGTAACGCTGGGCCGACTACACTTCAGTGAAACCACAGCAAATAACATGAGAAAGAAGGGGAAACCAAACCCCGACCAGAGGTACTAGCATCATTATGTCCGTCCTGGGGGGCCCAGTGCTTTAGCTGACCAGGCGGAGTCCTCCAAAGGCCCCTCTGCTCCTCTGGGCCCCACCAGCCAGCACACCAGGCCTCCCTCAGCCACTTTCCTCCCTACTCTGACTCTTTCAGCTTATTAACATGTCTCACTTACCCATAGTCACCTTTCTTCTTCCATCCTCATCCTAGCAATGCCCGCCCCCAACCCGCTCACCTTGGGTCCCTCCATGATTTTTTTGAGTGACCACAGGTTTATGTCTCACTACCATCAAAGGACTGAGTGCTGACTGCATTTCTCAAACCTGTGTGATGGTTACTAATACGATGCCCTGAATCTTGCAGCTTTGTTTTAGCCTTTTTTGAACAACAACAAAAAAAGAAGTCGTATTAATGATTCAGACCTGTGGGTCTCATAGTGTGGTCCCAGGACTATCAGATATAGTAGCACCTGGACACTTGTCAGAAATGCAGGTTCTCAGGCTTCACCCAAGACTTACTGAACCAGAAACTTTGGGGGTGGGGCCCAGCAATTTGTAGTCTAACAAGCCCTCCAGGTGGCTGTGATGCATGCTTACGGTTGAGAACCACTGGTTTTAGAATATAGGTTTCGGAGTTGGACAGAATTGAGTTTGAATATTTGATACTGCCATTTACTAGCCTGGTGACCTTGAGTATGTACTTAACCTCTCTGAGACTCATTTTCTTATTCTGTGAAATGGGAACAAAAACCATGTCCTACTTCTGTAGAACTGTTTGGGGATCTAAATGAAATAAAGTGGACAAACTGCTTAGCCTAGTGCATGATATGTTGAGCACTTGGTAGATGGTAGCTGCTAATAGTAATAATAATAATAATGATTTATTATTTTTATTAATAAATAAATAATTTATTATTTTAGATTCAAAGGAGAACTCTTGTTCTGTAGGGATTGGAGAGTCTATAGAGTGTTACAGAGGAAGTTGCTGAAGTTTTTCATGCAATTCTTAAAGCAAAAATTTCTCTGATAAGGACGGTATTTATTCTTACTTTCAAGAAATGGTCTGTTCTTAAAAAGATCTCATCAGTAGTACATATGAAGAAGCAATCGAAATAACTGCACGAAAATTCCTTGGGAGCAATAGGGAAGGCTCCAGGTTTTTGACCAGTCATGACTGGAGGACGTGAAAGGTACAGGGTACATGGCCAAGAGCAGTTTGTGGTGGGAAGGGTCCAGTGTGGCTGAGCAAACTCTTTTGGGTCCCCTTCTGTTGAGGCCTGGAACACGTAGCTTGGGTGACCCTGGACAAGGGGACCTCTAAGGTGAGTTCTTCTTCTGCATGTGTTTGTGAGCAGTGCTGTGCTGAGGGCCCGGGAATGCAGCCTGCACCAAGTCAGCATAGATGGGTCGAGCCCAGGTCCCCAGTGGGTGTCTCCCCAGTGAAGGCTGCTCTGGGACCCTGCAACACAGCTCACAAATATCTCAAACTGGGCAAAGGGCAGACTCAGAACAGTAGCGAGTGAATCAACTGCTCTCTTGTTTCACAGGAGGGACAACTTAGAGCAGAGGAGAAAATCTTTAAATACACAATCTTTAAATGCGAACTCATCTAGGTAAATTCACTACTGATTAACCATGGAGTGGTATTTGATTGTACAAATTATGTGTATGTTCCCTAATGTGTTGGAATTGGCCTACTGTTTCTGAATTAGATACTTCATGTTGGTGGTTGGACTGTATGCTGCTAACCAAGACCAGTTCTATCTGTTGTCTGCCCACATCTCTGAAAAGATCATTGTAAGGGTAAGCTCAGTTCTTTGACTCTTCTGAATCTTACATGTTTTTCTTCCCCATAAGTAGCATTTGCATTTTCAGTGACACGTTGGGAGATTAATGTTTCTCAGTTGATAATGAGGATAGTAATCGAAGATATTCTTATTTTAGTTTTTATACAATGGTTCTCAATCAGAACTTCTGTCCCCCGGTGGCAATATCTGCAAATATTTTTTGGCTGTCACAGCTGAGGGATGCTACTTGCATCTAGTGGGTAAAGGTCAGTAATGCAATACAATATACAGGAAAGCACTCCCATTTCCAACAAAGAATTATCCTTCTAAAATGTCAGTAGTGCTATGGTTCAGAAATCCTGGTTTTTACATTGTGTTCTAGGCACTGGGCTAAATACTCTATATATGACTTCATTTTACATTGTTTTACAAACTCATTCAGTGATAGAGTCTGGTTGCAACCTAGTTCTCTCTGACCCCAAAGCCCACAAGGCAGGGAAAGCGATGGAAAGATACTCCATGCCCTAAAGTGATGGGTGACCCCAAAGGCATCTGGGCCCCTGCCTAGAACATAGCAATGGCTCAGCACGTTTTGCTGAATGAATGATTGGTCACAGCTGTGGATGGGAGTCTTGGCAGCCACAAAAACATAAAGCTGTTGGCAGCTGCAACTGCAGCTGTGTAAGGTCGGGCTGGCCACTGCTGAGAATGCCAAGGGCATGAGGGAGCAGGTAACCACAGGCCTGGTAGCCCTGGGAGGCGCTGTGTTGTCATGGGATTTTGAAGTGACACAGGGTGGATATGTGAACTCCTATAGGGAAAAGCGTTCACTGTGAGCATGCCCACCTACGTGGCTATTAACCTTAGGCCTGGAGACAGGACCTGCCCATTTGGGGAAGTGAGTCTTTCCTTGCTTGCCTTAAGCTATTTTGAAACAAAGGACCCTCTGTGTAATTCTTTTAGTCAATTAAAAATAATAAGCCCTATTAGTGGAAATCCTTAAACTGTGTTTCAAAGTTTTAATGGAGGTGAAGTAATGGCGGAAATGAGGTAAAACTCTGATGAGTTCAGATGTCCCAGGGTGATGAGGGGCGGGCTATGTATCTGCCAGGGTGCACACCCCACGCTGTGTTTTGTGGGGTCTGATCTAACCTGTGGCAAGTGAAGTTCCTCCCAGAAAAAAAAGAAGATGGGGCCCTCTCCCCTGGTCATGAGCGAAGGGCATATATAGGTTTCCATCCCTCCCTCAGCGGGGTTCAGGGTAGTTTTCAACATCTCACCTGATGTAATCTGGGATTGCTTTGTTATACTAATGAATCTGATTTAAAATAAAATTTGGAATCCCAGGCTGCTTATTGTTTCTGATTTCTCATAGAAAAGAATAAAGACAGACAATGCCGTTCTTTTTGGAGTTAGCAGAGATTAGATATCATGAAAGTGCCGCTCTGAGTCATATAACTCATGCTTGAGTCAGGCAGTCTGCTAGTCACCTGAGTACTTTGAATAATTTACCTGGTGTCGAGGTTCCTCCATTTCCAGCTGGCAGCTCTCGCAAAGCTATATTCTGGCTGCCATGCAAGTCCACACAGTAGCAATAGGGGAGGGAACCCCACTGTCTAATATGCTATTATCAAAACTGTTCACCGACACCTCCTTATATCCAAAGCACAATGATAATTTTAAACCACATTAACAACTTTGAGAAGTTGAAAGTAATTCACATTTGGTATGAATGTTTTAAAAAATTAAATTATACTCAATATAGATCTGGTGTCATATTCTTCACTGGATTTTTATCTTTTAAAAAATGACTGCATTCCAGATGATAGCTTTCTTCTAGCCATAATTTTTTGTTAAAGAGAATGCCCTATTCTGCAAGTGTGCTAAATAACCAAGTGTTGCCCTAACAAAAATTAGAAGAATAATCATAGTAATAACACAAAACCTCTTCCTCTCCAAAAATTAGAAATATCTTACTGATATTATTTCATCCTAACCCCAAAATGCAGATGTGAAAATGAATGCAATTGTTAAACATTTAAACCAACCAAGAGGAAAACTGAATTTCAAAAATGGTGTTACTGTTTGAATCAGTGAGTTGTAGAGATATCCACAAAACACATTTCATGCCCCTGAGATTCTATGGATCTATGGATCATGGGTTGGGCAGAGATTGCACCAGCCTACATTCTGCAAATGTAAAGCCAGTTGTGCCCTCTTAGGGCATGGCCTGGCCCTGTTAGTTTGAGCTCCAGAATGAAGAAAAATTTGACAAAGATGTTGCAAGACATGACCACATTAAATGGAAAACTGCAAATTGCATTTAGAAAATCCAGATTCTTTTTGAGGCCTAAGAATCATGCCTCTCAATAGCAGAAATTTATGTAAGGACAATTGTATTAGGGTTGGACTAGATGAGATTCAGGTCTCCAGGAGGGGTTCGGGAGAGACCAAGCTTGTCAGAATTCTCTTTGGAGAAAGAACCATGAGCAGGACCCAGGAAGTTCTTCTGGCTTGTCAATCAAAACAGCTTGATAAATATGTTATGGTCCTGTAGTGTAAATTGACCGGTTTCATGGAAATTAAGGTTTTCCCCAAAGAACAGATTTATTTCCCAGGTGTGTGTTTTGAGGAGCATTTTCCACTGGAGTTCCTTCAGATTCTCCTCATTAATGACTAGGCTTTCCTTCAGCTCCCTTTTCCTTGTTAAACACATCATTAAACCCCCACAGTTTTTGATCCAGTAAAGCTGGAGGTGCCTGAGAATATGCATTCCCCACAAGCTCCCTGGGAATGCTGCTGCTGCTGGGCTGCAGGCAGCACTTTGAGTAAGGAGGAGAGAGAGCATTTTTGAGGCCCGTTTTCCACAGCCTTTTCAAAAAGCACAAAAACTGATTTCTTATGAGCTGCCTTCCTCAGCTCAAGCTCTCCAGCTATGCTCTTTGGCTACTGCTTTAGCAGTCCAAACAATGGTAAAGCAGAGAAATTTCAGCGTTCCATTCCAAACTCAGAGCAAGCCTCAAATTACTATTAATTGCTATTTTCTATTCCAAGCACCTGCAGGGGGCGCCATTTACATTGTATCCTTTGTGTGTGTGGAGTTTCCCCTCCCTCCCCGAGTTGTACAACCCTGCAGGTGTGTTGCTGAGGAGAGCAGGTAAATCAATTATAGGTTGAACAGTGGTTGCTATTCACAGTAGAGTATGTGGAGGATGAATTTGAGACTATTCATCCGCATTTTTGCAAAGTGTTTGTGTACATGATTTCAATAAACTCTCACAACCCTTGGAGGTAGGTAAAGAAGATGTTATTATCTTTATTTTTTCAGAGGAGAAAACTGGTACCGAAAGGTTAAGTGACTGCCTCAAGGTCACACAACCAGTTTGTGTCATAATGTAGACTAAAATGTTCAGTTCTTCCCTAAATATATGAGGCTGTGAGACAAAAACTATTTTAGAAGCTTTAATTCATTTTGGTGTTTGATAGCAGTCAACCATTATTAGGCCACATGTGAATGCAAGTTTATAATTCCAGAAAGTTTTTCTGTGATTCCATTATAGTTTGCTTCGACACATTAAGATTCTGGATACCAGAGAAGAGAAATAAGTTCACAGACATTATAATAACATTTTCCATATGGATAAGGACATCTCCTTAGGGCTAGATATGTAGAACACTGTAGGTCTCTGGCCCTTTCCAAAATGATTTGAACGTATTTTAGGGATCTGAGTTTTCATCTCATGAAAGCCAAGTGAGATTGTTGCAGTTGTTTCAAAAAATTAAATCTACTTATATCTGCTGTTCCGATATCAGTTATCAACATGATAATAATTATCCCAAAGCTCAGAAAGAAAAAGAAATCCATCACTGTCCTATTTTGTTTCCTTGAAATGGCTCATTATGTTCAGAGTAAACTACATCAACATTGTATACAGCATACCTTTGGATTTTGTTCATTGCTCACTATTAAAGGACTTGAGTCAAAGCCAATTTGCCATTCACAGACAACGGGGCTCTAGGGACTTTGCAGAAAAGCTCTTTGTTCAAATGAATTCACACAAAATAATGTTCAGTGTTGTTACTTCATATTCTTTCACTGCTTTTGTCTATCAAGTGTCAATGGTTGAGTCTTCCAGGCAGCTCATGATTCAGACAGGTGAGAATGAAACAGGAAGTTAAAGACACCTAAAAGTTCTTTAGCTGAACCGAAACTAAGAACTGCACTTTGTGGTTTCTTTTAATTATTATTTTTAAATTGGTAACACATGCATATGGTGAAAACTCAAATCATACCGGGAGGGTAAATAGTAAACAGTAAATCTTCTTCCCACCCCAGTTTCTGTGTCTACCAGTCTCCATCCTTGAGGAAATCATTGTTAACTGTTTTCTTGAGATAATCTAAGCATATTCGGGTACTGGGTTTGTAATGATCATACACTGCCAAAAAGGCAAAAAGTGAAGACTTTGCATTAATGCCGACTTTTTAGATGATCCAGGTCCCTGCTGTTTTGTCTGACGTTCTGACCACCCTGCTGCAACACACAAAAGTGAGATTTAGAAGTATAGGTCATGATTAAAAAAAAACCAAACATTAATTTTGTAGGGATTTTGAGGGACTCAGAGATCCCTACTTAAAGATTTTTGGAAATATATTCAGCAGTTACAGGAAAGTGGGAAAGAGGGCAGACGGTACAATGGAAAATTCTTCAGCAAAGAATTTCGTTTAAGAGTAAAATCTCCAGAACTTTGTCTAAAGTTTCACTTGGATTTTCTTTGAAGACTGCATTAGGCTAGGGCTACTTCTAGGCAACAGCACAAAAAGGCAAAGTTAGAATCATTAATAATGAAAGGAAGTATAATTCCAGCTCCCAAACTTATTAGCTTTGTGGCTTTGGGCAATTTGTTTATCCTTTCAGAGTCTCAGTAGCTTTAAAATGAGTATAATAGTACTTATCTCATAGAATTGGAGCGTGGATTTGCACACTACAAAGGTAGCAGTTATTATTCTTCCTTTGGTATCACCTTTGTTTAGGGAATAGTTGAAGTGTATTAAATATATTTGTATTGTCATTTGCTTGTCAATTGCATATGAAATCATAAATCTGAAAGTGTTTTGAAACTATGAAAAGGCTAGAAATGCAAGGTATTTTTATTTATCTGAACTTTAATAAACTTGTAATATTTTCTGCTGTAATGTTCTTTTTAAAAATCATTATTATTATCATCCCTGAAAAGGTAGTTATTTTGAGTTTTCTTTTTCATTTTTTGCCCAGTAAAGTTGACACATTCACAATTTCAGATATACGCAATAGAGACTGGATGTTTCAAATGTGGCATACTGAGCTCCTGCTCATGGTGGGCAGAGCAGTTAGGGGGACCCCCCGTCCTTCCTGGGGTCAAACTTTTTTTAAATATGTAAGAATGTGCCATTCAACATATGATTTTTAGGTGAAAGACTTAGATAACATTCTGTTTTCCTTTGCTCTGAGGAATAAAGCTTCATCCATTCCTACTACTGTAACTTTAATTGTAATATATTTATGTATTTTTTCCAGGCCTCTAACCCTGGGCAATTTGAAAATGACAGTGATGCATTATGGCAGCGAGGACCAGTTCCAGAATCTGTTGTCTGTCATGGTCGAGTGGGAATAAACACAGATGCGCCGGATGAAGCCCTGGTTGTCTGTGGCAACGTGAAAGTGATGGGGACAGTTATGCATCCCTCTGACAGCCGGGCAAAACAGAATATCCAGGAGGTAAGCAAGGGGCAGGCCTTGGACACCTCCTCTGACACCTGCGTCAGGTCCGCTGGGCACTCCTGGCCTCTGCCACGCATCACACGGGGCATCTCTACATTGTCACCTGTGATGTGAGACTGCTTAACAGTTATGAGTGCTGGAACTGTTAGGCATCTCTGCTGAAACCGTAAAGCAGTTTCTGTCGAAGAGAATGGACTTAACCTGACAGGAGCAGTGGGCAATGACAGCACAGCACTGGCTTCACAAGCAGGAAGTCTCCCAGTCATTTTCCACAGGCTATTGCCCTTCCTTCCACGCATTGTTAGCTGCTGGATGTAACCTTTCCTTTCCATTTCCAAGTTTCCAAGTCCCTGTTCATCTTCCGAGCACTGTCTCAGTCCAGTTCCTGACCATATTTCTCCTGGACCTCTCCAGCCACTTCCTCCCAGAGCCCCTGGCCCTGGTCCTGCCAGCTGCTGTCTGCCCCACGCATCACCTTTCCCTCGGCAGCAGCTCCTCCTCCTCAGCTCTCACTAGATCAATCTCATCAGCCAAGGTGCCAGGTCAAGACCATCTCCCTCTGTGGAGAGGCAGCTGCCTCTTAGAAATCGGAAACCAGGCCTAGAAATCAGGAAGCTGCTCCTTGACCTTGGGCTCACCCCAGCAATGCGGCCCTGGACAAAATGCTTAACCTCGCCGAACTCAGTGTCTTCATCTCTAAGATGGAAAGGGGCCTCTCTGCCCGACCCCACCACTCTTTTATATTTTTTAACCCATTGACATAATAAGTACTGAATCATCTGGGAAAGTCACGACTGTGAAGACCTAATGGGTTAGGACGAAGATGCCATGTCACTCCTGGTTCCAGCTCTTCCATCATTTAATTCAGTTTCCCATTCACTGCTTCTACCACTTCCCCACCTTCTCACTCACACAGTTTCTCCTGTAAGCAATGAGCTTTTAAGCCTACTTTTCTTTTTCCTTTTTAGTTAACAGGAGACTTAATCTGTAAATCATTGGCCGTTCTTCCAGACCACATTCCTTTCCCAGTGCAAATCTGCACTGGTTTTTCTAAACCAGCCAAGGAATGTCCGTCCTCCTTTGCTGAGAGGATTCCAGAGAATGGTTGTAATTGTAGACGTTTGTGCTGATTGCAAAGCTGCGGTTCATGTTGGAAGAGCTGTGACCTACTAGCCGGGTAGGAACTCTGAGGGCCTGAAAGTTCTCACGTACATGTTCAGAACCCAGTCCTAGATATTATCCCTTTGCCTTTCAGACAGAGATAAACTCTCTGTGTTTCAGACCACACCAATTCAAACTTATCCCTGCAACAGGCTATCAACTCCCTACCAGTTTTATCCAAATGGAAATGGAAATTACAAATGAGACAAGTCATCCACAACCCCTCCTGCTACCACCAAGCTTTTCCCAGAACGTCATTCACGAAACATTTTCAAGCGGTGCTCCTTGGTGTGAAGGAAATATATTGTCTTAAAATAACAAATTTCTTTATAGCTTCTCAAATCCCTATTAGGAAGCCTTCTCCATAAAGGGAAATTTCATCCCAGTCCAGTCTCTAAATGTGAAATTCCTGTATTCCCTTCCTGCTCACAGCAACATGACGAAATAAAGAGAAGCCAGTCTGCAGCAGAAGGCCAGAGTTTTAGTCCTGATTTTGGCAATCACTGGCTCAGGAACTTTGGCCCAGAGGCATTCTATACCTCTGTTTCTTCTTCTGTGAACAGGGAAGGCTCATATTCAGTTTACCCGTATTGAGGGCTTTTTCTAATTATGTGAAGCAATTTTTAGCTGTATGAGTCTAAGCAGATAGATATTATTATTATTTGCTTGAGAAATGCAAATTAAATGTAATTCATTTATTAAATTATTTCATAATAATATATTTGTTCTTAATAGGCCTATCTACATTTAGGAAATATATATTTCTAGAAATCTTGTCTGTCCTGTTTGCCATTTATTACAGACAAAAGAGAGGTTGACAGTGCTGATGATAGTGCTGACTGATGTGTGAACTTCATCTTCACCTTCCCCTGACTCAGTTTTTCCAACTTGTAAAAAGAGAGGCATTCTTCCTAATGTGCTACGAGGGCACACTTAGTCGATCTGATCACGTGCATAGGGCTGGAGACATGCATCCTTCATTCTTTAAGGTTGCACAGTAACCAGCACTGGCTGCCGGATGAGCTGTTGCAAAGCATAGTGGCCAGGACATGGGCAGTAGACCAGTGGTTACAGTAAACTATAGAGTGGCGAGTGTGTGTGTGTATGTATGGAGGAGGGGGGTAAATGGGGTAAAAGAGGTCAAATATGTAGTGACAGAAAGAAATCTATGGGCAGTAAACACAACGCAATATATATATACAACTTACTGTTGAATTGTACCCTTGAAATTTACTGGGTTTCATTAATCAATGTCACCATAATAAATAAAAAAATAAAAACATAATAAAATTAAATCAAATTTAAAAAAAAAAAAAAAAGACAAACATGTTGCCCAGTACTGTGACCGGGGAAAATGAATATAGGCGGCTGCCTTACCCTGGTTCTAGGTGTCCTCACCCAGGGCGACATGGGCTGCACAGACACACTCTGCACAGAGGGTCCTTGTGGAGGAGATCTCTGATGCTCATCTGCACACATATCCAAGACACAGAGAAGGTAAAGCAGATGTGATTAAAACCTGTGAAACTGAAGCACTGGAAAAATGAGATTGGCTTAAGAGGAGCAGCTTAACGTACCCAGATAGTGCATTGTGCTTATTGATGCGACTATAGACTGGAAAAGGAAATGCAGCTCTGAGAATGGAAATGGAACAAAGTGAGGGTGGAAAACCAAAGGGGTGTGAAGAACATCAATGTCAGTGCAAAAGGAAAAAAAATGAGGAAGTCGAAAGTTGAATGCGTCAGTCAAATTCTGCAGCGAAGGCTGAAAGCAAGGCAGCAAAAAAGTAAAAACTAAAAACCAGAAAAAAATCAGCTAAGATGAAATGCTCAAAAACTGTTTTCCCCAACTGCACCAGCAGTGAGCTAGTTAGAGACAAAAATATGAAGAACTCAGGAAAGCCAGCCGTACAAATTCTCCCCTCCTAGTCACAAGCTAAATGCAGAAGTTCCTCAGTTTGCGCTCAGCCAGTGTCACTCAAGCTGCTCCTGATGAGAGACTGATAGTCCTGGCTGTGGGCCACAACTCGATGACATATGATCTCTTTTCCTGAACAAACTGGACTCCCACGGACTGGGATGTCTTCTCTGTGGTACAGGTCTCAAGTTAATGATACAGAAACCTTGGGCATGAGGCAGCATGACAGTAATGGCCATTTGCATTCATGGTCAAAACCTTCCAAAACTGCTGTGGGCAAGATCAAATCAGACATTCAGTTTCTAGCTTCTTGCTCAACACACATGATGAGCAAGGCGTGGCATTAAGTGCTGCTCTATGTATTAATCCTGGAGATGGATTCCAAGAAGGCACAGCCCTTGCCTCAAGGGTTTTCCCTAGGCCAAGTGTACACATAGGGAACATGCGATACAATCAATTTATATTTAGCTTTGGAAAGTCGACAAGCCAGGAAGCAGAGGAGCATTTTTTTTAGAGAAATATTGTATTAGAAGGTCTTTAGATCCCCAAGCCAACCCTCAAAATTTTCTTTGGCCAAAAATCTGTCTGAAATACAATGGTAATAGTACTATAGAACCTAACTGCTATGTCTAGCAATATATCTGTGGGGGAAATGCATTCAAAGATCCAATTTAGACACTGATGGTCATTTTCCCTCCATGTAGCCTGAACAGCCTGAGGGAGGGCACATCTTACTCTGCTTTCCATTTTCAGCAAAGAAATCTCCTCTCCTTTGGTCTCTGATGGGGGCTCATGCAGGAATCACAAGGATAAAGAAAAGTAGGCAAAGTAAGCACAGGACTCTCCAAGGGAGCAGGGAGTGGGGAACTGGGTTGGGCCTGGCTAGCCTAGCACATGGCCAGTGCAGGCTGGCTCCTAGTTGAACTCCTATCTTCAATTCTGTTAATGCCAGGAATTATGCCATTTCACTACCTCCATTCTTTCATTCCTTCTTTTCTTCATCGAAGTTCTGGGTGCCTGCTACATCAGACACTTTGCTAGGCACTGTGCCATTCCTGAGAAGAACAAGGCATAGGCCTTTCCCTAAGGAATCAAACTTTTATTAAACTTAAGGTCTAGATAAGGAGCACTTATTTACTCTCCAGTGCCTGAGATAGCATCTTACACATAGAAACTACTCATTAAATATTTGTGGAATGAATGAAGGCACTCACATGATAGATGTATGCACAGGGCGATATAAGAGTTTTGACTGTTTCTTCCCAGACTGACCTGCAAGGTCTTCCCTGCTCTGGCCTTCATCTTTATACTCTAGTAATGTCAAACTCTGCCTCTGTTGTGCAGACATCATTCAGGGGATTTGCTGCCTTGGGACTTGGCTCATCGTGCTCTTTCTGCCCAGCTTCCCTGTCTTAGTCTCACTTTTACCTACCATACATCTTTCCCTTATTTTCCTATCTTAAAGTTATAATATAACAAATATTAGTTGAGCATTTACTGCATGCAAGGAATTATATTAGAAACTGGTGATATGGTGATGAACAGAAAACTGTGGACTCAAATATGTCCTCACCTTCATCGGGTATATAATCTATAGAGAGGACAGATAATAAGGGTGACACAATTACCCGTCTGGTGATAACTTTGATTTATGCTATGGAGGAAAAGAACAGGTGCCATTAGCACATAAGCATAGGGACCCTTCCTTGTCTTAAAGGTCAAGAAGTACTTCTCCAGAGAAGGGATGTTTAAACTGGGGGAAGAGGAAGTGGGGAGTGGGAAGGAACTTTTTTTGAGACAGGGAAAATGCTATGAGCAAAAGTCCTGAAGTGAAAAGAGCAGAACATATTTGAGAATTGGAGTAAGCTGAGATCTAAGTTGGGCTTCACCATCTTAAGGAAGCCTTCCCTTATTCTCCCCTGAGAATATTTTAGGTACCTGCTTGGAGCTGCCATGATTCTCCATTCATAATTCCATCATCCCCTGCATATCACATTGTAATATAATCAATCATATGTGACGAGTCTGCCTTCCTGTCTAAACCATGAACTTTTAAAAGGCAATTATTTTTGAAGTCCCAGCACTTAGTGTAGTGCATGATATGTTAAAGGTGATTGGTAAATGTTGGTCGAATAAAATAATGAACGAATGCAGTGAATTACGCTTTCGATATGGCAGTTATTAAAACAACAGTGAGCTAAAAATTATACTCCCTGACAAGTACCTGAAATAAAGCTCATCCACATAGCCAGGTGAGTGTCGAGCCACAAACTTTCACAACCAGTCAAACTTGAGAAAGACAGAGAGCCTTTAAAGATATTGGAGGGACTTTCCTGCTCACCTGACAGAGGCAGCCAAGGGAGTTGCTGAGGGCCATGGCAGGGGTTTTCTTAAAACAATAACAAAAACAAAGCATTTTGGGTGGCTCTAACAAGTGGATGAATGTCCAGGCAGTATAACTTTAATTGCCAAGAGACCGCTGGTTTCAAAATCCAGTTATGTTCTAAAAGAAAACTTAGGGACCCACATAGGGCTGCCAACTTTTTACTTTTTTAATAAGATCATTAAAAAAGATCAATCTTCCAATTAAAAAATGGGCAGAGGACCTGAATTGACACTTCTCCCTAGAGGACATACAAATGGCATACAGATGAAAAGATGTTCAACATCGCTAGCTATTAGGGAAATGCAAATCAAAACCACAATGAGATACCATCTCACACCTGTTAGAATAGGTATAATCAACAGAATGAGTAAAGCAAATGTTGGAGAGGATGTGGAGAAAAAGGAACACTCATACACTGCTGGTGGGACTGCAAATTGGTACAGCCACTATGGAAAACAGTATGAAGGTTCCTCAAAAAACTAAGAATTGATCTACCATATGATCCAGCAATTCCTCTATTGGGTCTTTACCCCAAAGACTTGAAAACCCATATCCGAAAAGATATTTGCACACTGATGTTCATAGCAGCATTATTCACAGTGGCCAGGACATGGAAGCAACCGAAGTGACCTACGATAGATGATTGGCTAAAGAAGCTATAGTACATATATACAATGGAATATTACTCAGCCATAAGAAGAGATGAAATACTGCCATTTGTGACAACCTAGATGAACCTCGAGGTAATGATGCTAAGCAAAATAAGCCAGACTGAAAAAGTTGAAAATCACATGGTATCACTTATATGTGTGATATAAACCTAAAAGCAACAAATGAACAGAGCAAACAGAGACTCATGGACATGGACAATGGACTAGTGGTTACCAGAGGGTAGGGGGTGGGGTAGGAGGGAAGAGGTAGACAGGGTAAAAGGGGTCAAATATAGAGGTGTAGGGGGAGGGTGAAGTGGGCAAAGGGGATCAAATATATGGTACCTGAAAGAAACTGAACTCTGGGTGGTAATCACACAATAGAATATATAGATGTCAAATTATAATGTACACCCGAAAGTTATATAATTGTATTAACCAATGTTACCCCAATAAACTAAAAAAAAAAAAAGATCTTGCTATACCATCAATTCACTTAAAAAACAAACAATTTCAAATTAAAGAAGAATCCTTTGAATCAAACACATTTAGCTTTACGAAAAATTCACTGTGTTGTCTTCATTGTTATAATGTTGCTGGGACCCAGTGAAATTTTTTTTGAGAGATTTGCAGTGGCAGTCGGGAATACCTTTGGCAATTTGCAACATTAGTGAGCTTAGAGGACACCATCACTGACTGGGTGCTCTGAGGAAGAAGCCATTCTCAGGAGGGGAGGGTCTGGGTCTTGAAGGTCCAGCAGGTGGGCAACAAACTTGCAACCTGTCACTTGAAGAAATTTCCTCCAGCAAAATTTCCAAAAGTTCAATGATAGAAGGTATTCCATACCTCAGAGGTTGTTACTTGAATGAACCATTGCATTTTCAACGTATAAATACAAGGTTGACTTGTATTTGTTTAGTGTTTATATTGTGTGTTCATTTGGAAATAATACTTTGCAATCCTGAACAGAAATTGTTTCGCTCTCAAGGGAGCAACCTCAATCCTCAGAAGGAAGGTTCGCCTTTCAGAGGAGAGAAGGAAGGCAAGAGCGGTGAATGAGGGAGCTTCTGCCTTAGATGTTAAAACTCTGGCTCAGTTTACAAATCAGTGGCTGGAAGCCGCTAACCTGAACCTTGAAACTTTGGCTCCTCTGAGGAGAAAAATATAAATTTTTCTTAAAATAGCTTGGGCAAGAGGAAACGACCATCCCATTTTCAACATTACTAATCTCTCTGGGTTGCTCTGGGCATTGATTTGCATAGCAAATGCCTAAGCAGGTGAAATCTGCTCTTCTTTAATTAAATTAGGTGGATACAGATGAACAGCTGAGAAGAATAACCCAAATGAAGATTGTCGAATACGACTACAAACCTGAATTTGCGTCTGCGATGGGAATAAACAATGCCCATCAGACAGGTACACACACAAGTGCTCTTCTTATTTGGGTATTGTCAACTATTAAAATTTTAATTCCCCCTTCACCTGGAGGTTGTGTGCTATGGCATTTGACGAATCCTGTTGGTCTAACTTGTTCTCTGTGAAACCTATAATTTCAGGAACAGGAAAGGTTAAAGAAATTTCTGTCATCTTTACTCAACACACCCACCCCCACTTCTGCACCCCAAGGTACCAGTGGAGTATTTTGAATATATTGTTTCTTTTCACTGGAGTCCTCTCGCTCATGGGAGGAGGGTTGAGGGGCAGATGGAAACTCAAACTGTATGAGCAGCAGCATTGGCAGTCCTGGGAGGGAGAGAGAAGATGGCAGGATAGGCAGGTCTAGGTCAGAGAAAGGGTGGAGCGGTGCTAAAGAAAGAAGGACTGTTTAGAGGGCAAAGTCCTCCTGCAGGAAAAGAAAAGAATTCAAGCTAATGCTCTACCCTTGCTTCTATGTACAGAAATTTTAAGGTATTTACTCACTCCTTCTAACATTTGGCCCAGAGTCTCAAGGAAAAGTAAAGAAATGACACTCCCATTTTAATCTTACAGCGATTCTTGGCTCAAAACTCCTGCTTTGCTCAAATGCATCATAGATCAAAGCAAAAGATGACAAGGGATAAGCATCTATTTGCAGAGACATCCCATGTGGCTTTCTATGTTCCATTCTGATGTAGGCCTGGGAAGATTTTCTCAAGAAAGTTCTTTTCTTGTCTAAACCTGTTGGAGTGTGTTGTGTCTAGGAATGATTGCCCAGGAGGTGCGAGAGTTCCTGCCCAGAGCTGTAAGAGAGGTTGGTGACATCACCTGTGAAAATGGAGAGACATTGGAGAACTTCCTCATGGTTGACAAGGTAACCACTGAATAGATACCTGCCGCTAGAGCTATAATCCCAGAGTGAAATCCCCTTTTGTGACATCACAATGTGCTGAAACATCCCACCAGGAAGAAAACAGGACAATGAAAAGAGTTCTTTACTGAGCTATAGAGTAAGGTGGTATCAATTATCCCACACTAGTCGTAGGCACCAAAAAGTCCCATATGGAAAAAAGAAAAAGGAATATGTAATAATAAGCATTAGAGTTCAGCAGGTCCTATTGTTGGAGGGAAACTGGCCTTGGGCAAGTCCGCTTAGCAGGAGTGCACTTCAAACAAGAACCAAACATCATGAGGAAGAGTGACAAGCTTTGTTTAGGCTTTGTCTTGAAAAATGAAACTCAAACTCATGAAAGTGTAACTTACCTCACATAATATCATTTAGGTTATCATTAAACAATGTGCTCTTTCTTAGAATAATTGAAGACTGAAGTTTTGTTTTGGTTTTGAGCATAGTTTTTTGACAAAATTGTATGTTTGACTCTCACAGCACAGTCATGAAGTGGGTCATTTTTACCAACATATCCCTGAGCCTCATCATTTTTCCCAAGGGCCTATCTTAATTCTTTGATATTCAAATCATTTTCTTTTGAAGAAATGTCACCATCCTTGTGGATTAGCAATTCTTCACTTGTTAAGGGGTCTAAGGCTGCCATTTCCTCACTTGCTGATTCCCTGTGTTTGATTTGAGTAGTTCTCTGAGATCGCGACTGTTAGTTCTGTGAAATCCTGCATCTTTTGCGAGGTTTGCATATTCACTGTGCCGCTGATTTGCTTTACATTGCATTTTTTATATTTGATGCTGTGAGAGAAGACTGACATGGGGATTTTATAGTAACTGAGAGAGATGTGTGAATGGAGATGAATTTGTAATTTGTCGGTTCAGCTTCGAAGCATATAAGATTCGGTGGGGGATCTTACTAAAATGCAGATTCTGATTCAGCAAGAATGGGGTGAGACCTGAGGTCCTGCATTTCTAACCGGCTTCTAGGTTATGCCAGTTTTTGCCACTTCTGCTGGTCGGCAAACCACACTTGGAGTAGCAAGGTAGAAGGTGTATTTTCACATTACGTCCTTCCACAGTCTTCTATCTACAAGCTCTTGGACAACAAATACTTAGATAACAGGATCAGGATAGCCTGCTCAGCCCGGACGGAGGGGCCGAGTGCAGAAGTCGAGTGACTTTCTCCTACTTCCCAGCACCACATCTTCGACAGCAGAAATTCTTCGGTCTCTCCTTCATACCTTGGCTATCGTTTCACTCGAGAGAAGTATCATGAGAAATTTATTTTTCATCATAAGATATTAAAGTTTTCCAACGATTTACTTAAAATATATTCAGAAGTATTTGTGTGATAAAGTCAGCCTCACTCTCTTGCATTGTCATAAGCTTCCTGGTGTGAGAGAACAGAGTGTAGGCAGCAGCTGTCAGTCTCATGGTACAGCCTTGGGAGTGCTGCCCAGGTGGGGCCCTTGGTGTTGTATGTACTTATCTGGTAGCCGCTATGTCACTTCTGGCTGTGGCCCACTCCTAGAACACTCAGGAAAGAGATTTCTGGGTTTTCTGTGTAGGTAACATCTGTCCAGGACCCATGACTCTCATTTTTCAGCAAGATAATTAGTTCTCCCCCGTAGCCTGGTATGTTCTCATCCTCAGTTAAGTTGAATGGAGACAGTTGGGTTTATTAACAACAGAAGTTCCAAGGGCCACTCTCTTCTTCCCTCAGCACAGCCTACATCCCAAGTTCATTCCTAGGAAGGCAAACACAGAGCACTGGGAAAGTAGGAGGTAGCATTCCTGTTCCAGAAAGCCAGGTTCATCTGTCACCTGAGGAGCAAACTATGCCAAGGCAGCATTCAGGGCATAAATAAGTAAAACCGGCAAGGGTCCAGAGTGGAAAAATTGTAGTTCTCTTAGTAACAGGACCTTATAGTGATATGATCTACGGAGACATTGCTAAGGCCACACTCATTCACAGAATCTGTAACACCAAGAGCAGATGAACATCTTTCACTCTGCAGCCTGGCTTTCTCCTTTGGTTCCTTTCTGAGGATAGACGTCACTCGCTTGTTTAATCTTACGCACTGTGGAATTTCCCTTCTCTATGTTGTAAGTATCTCACAGAATATTTCCTTTATTCTTTCTCATTAAGAACAACAGGGAATGTGGCTCCTGTTGTCCCATGCTCTTCGCTAATTGTAAAATAAGCAAGATGTACAGAGAGCCTCTTGCTCTCCTGGCCTCCCACCCATTCACATGGGTAGCATGTTGTCTTTGACTGTCACATCTAGGGATGCTGGCTTTTAGGAACTCTACTAGGACTTCCTGGGCTTCATGTGCTGTAGTAACTGGCAGAGATCAGATTCAGATACAGTCTCTCTATTCTTCACTCCATTTCACTTCCACCAAATGTCCTTATTTATTTATTTATTTATTTATTTATTATTTTTAAAAATTTATTATTTAAATTAGTTTCAGGTATACACTACATAGGTTAGACACCTATCTAGCTCATAAAACCTTCCCCCCAGTTGCTCCCTCCCTCCCCTGGCCCTCCACCTAGACATCATATTAATGCTAACTGCATTCCCAATGCTGTGCTCCCCATCCCCATGACCATCCATCAACTACTAATTTGTACTTCTTTAACCCTTCATCCCATTCTCCCAGCCCCCCAAACCCTCTCCCCTCTGTCTGTCACCAAATTGTCCACTATATTTGTCAGTCTGTTTTTGATTAGTTTGTTCTTTTTGTTCCTTAGATTCCGCATATAAGCAAAATCATATGGTATTTATCTTTCTCTGTCTGACTTATTTCACTCACCATAATAACCTCTAGGTCCATCCATGTTGTTGCAAATGGTAGGATTTCATTTTTTTAATGGCTGAGTAATATTCCATTGTATATATGAACCATAATTTCTTTATCCAATCCTCTGTCAATGGGCCTTTTTTAAAAAAAAAAATAAAAATAATTTTCATTGAGGCTAAAATGCAAACTTGAAATGCATATAAAAATGTTGAAATGTTGTGCTCCATGATTGCTGTATCATCTCCACATGTACTTCGCAACTTTGTGTCACAATAGGAAAAAGAATGGCTGGATCTTTACAGACTGTCCATGCAGCCAACCAGAGTTAGAGATGAATGATGTTAGTCAATGTTGGTATAACTAAGCTTTTCTTTTTTCTTCTTAATAGGAGAGATAACCTTGTGAGATAAACTGCTCTTATCTGGGGTAATTTGCTTCTTCTCATAAGTTTCTCATGGGTTGTAGAAGCTCAGTGATGGGATGTAGAGTGAGAGGGCTCAGGGCTGA